>VXBB01008836.1:70393-278422 GCA_013399915.1 Illadopsis cleaveri | reverse complement strand
CAGCAGATTTTTTACTCTTTATTGCACAGTTTCTCTAAGAAGCAGAGCAGGTCTCCAGAAGACATCTGGTAAGCATTCAAGGAAAATGATAAAGTTTGCAATATCAACAAAAATAAAACCATTAATTTTGTTAAGAGTGTACAAAGCTGACAAGTGGGCTACGTGAGTATTGGCCCAGGGGATGGCAGAATAAAAAGAAAACTGAATTATGCCAAGTAAGTCAAAGAACTGATAAAATCCTCTACCAGAACCTCTTTTGAGTACTTAGTTTCAAAAATCTAATTTCAGATGCACACAAATCTATGTGCTCATTCCATTTCATGAAGGAGTTACTTGTTATGGTAAATCATAAACACTCCCTAGCAATGGCAAAAGGAACAAACGAGTTTCTCAAATGCTAAGAAGATTCCCACTGTTAAAAATACAGGGCTGTGAGTCCTGGAAATGTCTCCCATTCTTCATCTTCACCTGTCTTCTGGATTTTATTCATATTTAAAATGAGATACTGTTTTATTAAGGGTTTTTGCTTTTTTACATTTTGCCCTTCTTGTTTCAAATGCTGTAACAGGCTCGGAATAGAGTCTGAATTCTCCCCTTCTCAGAAGATGGCTGTTTCTTGCTCACAAATATGACCATTTACATGCTCAAGACTTTCTGTTCCACAAGCCTCTCATTCGTCACGCCCCCACCCAGCTGCTCATGCTTTCNGGTATCATAAATAGCCCAAAGCATTAAGTTAAGAAAAAATTCATCTCAAAGAAAGCCAAGTTTTAATTTTTATGGATCAAATATCGCTAGTTAGCTGCCTTTTACACCATTTTGTATATTTAAACTACTTTGTAAGTGTGTGTGTATGTGTGTGTGTATAATCTCACTGGTTTTACCACTTCCAGAGTACCTCAAAATGCAAGATATTCTGAGACACAGACACAATTAAAATAATCTGTTTCTGATTTTGTTGTTTTTCCAAATACAAATCTGAAATCCAATTAAAACTGATTCTACTTTGTATCTTGTGAATGCTGTTTGTCAGATTTTCTCCTTAAAAACAATTATAAAATTCAAGTTTACCTTCCTTTTTTCCCCACAGAAGAGTCGTGTTACTGCCAGTAGTACAAGAGCTACCTCAAACCTACACCAGGGAAAGACTAAGACCAGAACTCTATTCCCCCACTAATCTGCACTGTTAACTGCAAGCACTGTTTGTCAAACGTGGCTCATGAAGGCATCTCTGTGCAAAGCACAAACCCACAGTGAGCAGCAGATTTAACAAACTGTTCCTTCTGCACAGACAGGCTGCAGGCCACTCAGGCCTTGGGACAACCATGTCACTGCCAGGTCTGGAAGAGCATCAGAACAGCAGTGTACTTTTGCCTGAGGTGTTTTAAATTGATGTGCTTTATATTTTGCTCTGAAAGCAACAGTGCTATTTGGGGATTTTACATTCATGTCTTTAAATTGATAATATATTTTAACAGCGTTTCATAATAGACTCCTAATTCCTATCAAGATTCTATTGTGCCAGACAAATTTTAAAGGGAATCTCTCCTACTAATAAATCACTTGGATGCCAGTTCAATGCCTGCTTACTTAGTAGACAATAAATAAATAAATTTCCATCTGACAAAATAGCAAATGGGCTTTTTAAGATGAAACTTGAAACTAGTTACAATTCACTTTTTCCACAGTATGAAAGTAAGAAGAATTTGTTTTATTCCACCAAACTAAGAGAAATGTGTTTTAGTCTATGTAAAATGAAAATGTTAGTCCTCTAACAAAAAAAAATATAATCTTCCTGCACCAAAGGTTGCAATGTTTCCAAACATATGTAGGCTCAAAGACACTGTTACGTTCACAAATATAACCATGCTTTTATCATTTTAAACTCCAATTTTATGTAAAATATTCAAACTGCCAAAAAGCTTTTAGACTTATGTTATCAGTTTATCCATGAGCACTGGATAACATGGTTCAGGAAATATGGAATTTAATGAACTGCAAGGAAGGACAAGAAAAAGGCTTTGCCAATACCAAATATTAAAAATACCAATATTCAACAAACTTTTAAGTTCACAGCGTAGCATATTAACAAATAAGGTAATACCAGGGTAAGAACAGGGAGAATATTTTTTATCTTGTTATTCTGCAACTTCTTTCTTATAATGTCTTTCTGTATGACAATTGGTACCACACCAACTACACTTTTATTACTCATTGTAGCACATGATTTAGGATATGAAATGTTTTCTCTTTGAGCTCTACAGATGTAACACAGTTTGGAAGCACAGAAATCAAATGGGATTGGGCAGACAGCCTCTTTTAGACCATCACTGTGGACTCAAACTATATATTCATTCTCAGCAACTTCAGCAAATGCAACTCACATTCTAGTGTTTGCACTACTGCTTAATTGCTCTGGTTTTTCTTTTTGGTGTCCTCTTCCCAGAGGAGTTAACTCCATTTCGTTCTTTTTTTAAATCTTTTTCTTTTTTTTCCAATTGACAAAGCAGCTCAGACCTCCAGCATTCCAGTCAGCTGCCAAGGCTGTCACCCTAGAGAAACTTTTCTTTTGAATTCTGTTGTTCCTTCTTCATAGAAAAGCTGAAACCATCATTCAGATGTTACAAATGCCTGCTGCCATGCTGGCTACTGACAAGGTCTAGAAAAGTTAAAGCATTTTGCCTTTAAATAAGATCATCTTTATACAGAAGGGATTTAGGATCAAAACTGAACTCAGTGCTAAAGGGAACAAAGGTTACAAAATAAGCACTGCAGAAATCATAAGGAGATGAAAGGCAGCATAGGATGGATGTTAAAGGAAATAAAGCACTATAAAGAATCAGCTTACTCCCCTCTGAGAGTTACATGCATCACCTGATCCCAAGCTGGGTAGGGGGTGCAGGAAATAAAACTTATTTTCCAGCACAGGCAAAAAGGAATATAACTGTGGCTTCACCCTAAAGATGCACCAGATATCATAGCTGTTAAACTACATAAACTACATCATGTCTTTTGTGTTTGTTTTTTTTTCTTTTGGGGGTGGTGTCTCAGTGTGAGCTGAGGGGAAAGGAGAAGAGAGACAATTGTGGGCTTTGACTCAAGCACCAGCAAAAACAGATGGTTGATGTGGCAACCACCCCCAGACATGCAACCTCCTCCTCCGACTGAAGTCTGCTCCAGCAGAAGAAATAGTCAAGCAGCTTCTGAGATGCTGTAGCTTAGTCTTTAAAATGCAATGAGAATGAAATTGTTTCCTTTACACTGTTAATACAGTAGGGTGGGGGGGGAGACCAAATTATATCCCTAATCTCAGTTTGAAATCCCCTGAGCTCCTTGCTACAGAGTAGAGTTTATATTCACTAATGCTGACCCTTGGGAAACTCTCATTCATGGCACAGGGCAGGAAGGAAAGAGTGCTCTGAAGCATTCCTACTGTCACATGCTGCCTCTAAATGAAAGGAGGAGCTATTCCCACTGCTTATTCCTTTCTCTAGCAGAAAGTTAACAAGATAAACAGGTAGAACAGATCAACCTGGCTCTATTCCAAGCTGAATGCTTCAAAGGGGGAAGTTCTGCTTCCTTACAAGCAAAAGAGCTACGCTCACTAAGAAATAAAACCAGATTTGAAACAAACTGAAGACCAGAGTGATAAATGCAAATGCCATCAGGTAAATGGCAGGGGATGGGATGGTGAGAAAAGGATGAGTCAAATTGTCCAGACCAAAAAGAATTATTTTCAAATAGATGGAAAGACTACACATTCTCTGCCAATGGTACACTTATGTGACCAGATTGGGATTTGTACATGCTGGTGGAAAAAACCACAAGGAACTAAAGAATGAAGAGATTTGACTTGAATCTTACACATTGCATTTATTCAATGTCCATACCACTTCCATCCTTCTACCATTTAAAATCCAAAGGTTGCTTTGCATTTATTTATTGAGGATAAGCAACTTTCTGTCAGGCTGTAATTACCACAAAAACATGTATATTTTGCACTGGGAAGCAAGCTAAAACATGCATGTGTTGTTATATGGCAATTATCTACAGAAAGGCCATTACACCTCAGAAACCTTGAGTTAAAAGACTTTTCCTATGAAAAAGAGATCTGTTTCCAATGTTAAACGTCAAACTTCTAAAAGAATGACCCTTTTCTCCCAAAAGCAGCAGGAAAATGTTCTTTTAAACCCAGTCCCAAAATTCACAGAGTTATCTTGTATTCATGTTTGGTTTGGTTTTGGCACTTTGTACGGGAAATAAATTGAACACATAAGAACTGAATAGCTATTGAATTGAACATATAAATAATTGAACAGATAAGAAAGCTAAGAACAGAAGATACACAACTGATGTAATAGATCTGCAGGAGTGAAAATATGAATTGTAAGCAAAATTTAGTGTCAAGACTGAGAAGCTGCACAACTTTGTTTGAAAAGAGGGAAGAGACAAGAATCCCAACAATGGACAGAATGAGTTGTGAAAAGTGAGTGAACAGGAAACCTTCACAAGATAGAATTTGACACAGAGGAAGAAACTAAGGGAGGAAAACCCCCCAGGAGACATGAAATTAACAGTGGTGGCCAGCGGAAAGGCTCTTTATACCCTGTGGATTGAGAAAAAATATTGAAAAAAATAACCCCCCTTTCAACAGAAAGAGAAGCTGAAACCTCACAGCAAAACTAAAGGCATATAAAAGTCAGACAGCAAAACACCTTTGAGAAGAAAAACACCAACCCAATCACCAAACAGTTTCTGAGCCTATCTATACAGGATAAAAAGCTTGAGGTTACACAATTAGAATGGGTCATAATTCAGGTGACAGGAAAAATCTAATTCATGACTAAGCATTTACAGACTATACGGATTCCAGGAGGGGGATCCAGTGCCCCGTAGTCTCAGGCCAGGGGGAAACTGACCTAACACTTCTCCCATCCTCCACAGTCACTGTAACAGCTGGTCAGCAACAAACCCCTCTTTGTTAGGACAGTGAGCACATTAAATCCAGAGAGTTCATCAAGCACAGAAGATCCACAATTTAATCACATGGTACTGCAAACTTTGATCTGTCAATGGGGCTGCTACATATGTGCAAAATTAGTTAGTGACTACTGTTATGGTCAGAAATTGTAGAGCCATTAGTTAAATTTTATGCTATAACAGCTTTTATTCTTTTGTGTTCTCTAGAACTTGACATTCTCAAGCATCCTAGCTCTGAATTTTTTGTAGCCTGTGTGTGCACAGGACAAACACAAAAACTCCAAAAGGTAACATATCAAACAAGAATTAAACAAATAACAGGAACAACCCACAACTACAAAGCTTCCATTTCAAGGGCTTATTTTCTAGGATACCAAAATAATCAGAAAGTATCAACAGCCCCAGTGGGCTTACTATCTCTACTCTGCATCACTGGAACAATGCAAAAAATGTTTAATTGTTCTGGTTTAAGATACCAGTCATCTATTTGGCTTACTTAGTATTACAGCATCAAAGGAAGAGCACCACTGAAATGCTGTCATCTCTGGTTTTCTACCAACTCTTTTGCTCAGAGACCACCATAAGCATAGCCAGTGATCCCAGTTCTAGATCACAGGAGTACAGAGCATGAAGAACTTGTTTAAACTCAAATCTAGATGGACAAAGCACACCCTTGTTTCTACATGTAAGTTTTACATGTTTCTAGAACAGATGGACAAAAGAAGCAGGGTTTGAGTATCCTAATGTTGGCACTTCAAGGGTTGCCCCACACTCTTGCCTTGTTTTGCCCCTTGGTTCTGTGCATTTGCTGTACACTGAAGCACTGAGCAGTAGGACAGAACATCAAGCACTGATGACTACAGTATTGAAAATAAAATGACTTACACAGTAGAAACAATCAGGGCAAGGTTAGGGTTAGGGTTAGGCTTACTCCTGATGGACATCCCAGCCTCCAAAACGGTTTCCAAAGCTGTGTCCAATTTTGCTTTGATTATTCAATTGTTCTGTATTCAATTCTGATCCTACTCTCATGGACTAGGAACCTATTACATGGCCTTAGAATATGTTTATATGTACAACAGCATCTTTATACTAGAAAATATTACAAAACCGTATGGTATGGAAAGGGTAGAAAAGAAATCTATTCAAAGCAGAGTTTCAAGTAAAATTATAAAGAAAAGAAATTAATACTATTCAGTTGTTTCTCATCTCCTTCACCTAGCCAGCAACACCACCTCTGCTCGCCTCCTTGACTCTTCACTTCTCTTTGATGCTTCCCAGCGACGCACTGGACACACCCTGTCAGTGCCTGCACTCCGACTTACTCCATCGGATGTTTTCCTACCAGCAGCCGTCAGACACCCATGCCAACACAGGGACATACGAACATACCCACTGATCTTTTTCCTCCCAACGCACTCTCACAGCCAACTCTTTTTGACGTCTGCACGCCTAAGACAACAGGACCGAAATCTTAACTTGACCCGCAGAAGCACCCGCCATCTCCAAGTGCAGGAACGGGCAGCTTCTCCCAGAGGACACGCACTGCAAGTTTCCTCCTGGACTCCCCGGACCACAACAAGCAGCGCCCAAGCCGGTCCCTGTTTACCCTGAAGGATAACTCGGAAGGCTCCTGCCGGGGAGCCACGGGCGGGGCAGGCGCTGGAGGCTCAGGGCAGCGGCGGTCAGAGGGACCCGCCCGAGCCCGGGGAGCCCTCACGTCACACGGGCTCCTTCCCCGCTCCTCAGGGGGCACTGCCCGGGCCCGGGCCCGCTCCCCCAGAGGGGAGGAGGGAGAGGGGGATCCCCTCACCCCGCCCNCCCGCCCCCAAAACAAGGCGCACGTGCCCGGGATGGGCCCGCCCCGCTTCCCTCGCAGGGAAAGCCGTGGCTGGAACGCGCTCCCCGGGTGCGGGTCCCACCGCGGGCTCGTTACCCCGAGCGCAGCGCCACTTCACACACCGAGGCGCAATTCCCGCGGTTCTCCGCGTTTTGTTCCAGTTCGCGCCAAGCAGGGAGCTGGGCGGTGGCCCACAAAAGGCTGATTTCCCGGTCACCAGAACGTTTCGCTGTTTATACATTTTAACGAACAAAGGTGCCAGCATTCCTTGGTTACAAATTACACACCTTTTCTTTTAATTAGTAGTCAAACCCCTATTTGGTCGTCATTCCTCGCCTTTCTCATGGTAATTATTCCGCAGGCTCAGTTCTGCTCTCCCAAGTCTGGGAAGTACGTGGTCAATGGGTCGGTGGTCGTGATCTCCCACTGCCAGAATGACCTTTTCCCCCAGGTTCTGCTCAGTCCTCCTGACTTCCTTCCTGGCTGCTGTCATCTAGACAACCCATTCATCCTGGGACTGTCTTCCTTTTTCCTTGTAACAAAAGATTAGCCGAGCGTACAATGTTCACGGTGCAATTGCTTAATCATAACTGTGCAGCTACAGCTACTGATAACAACAAAAAAGTTGCAAAGTTTGGTTCAAATCTTCAGGGGCTTGATACCAACAGTGCCTGGCCTGTATTATTCTTTACTGGATGTCTTAACTCCCCTGCCAATCCTGGTTAGTCTGACAGCAAAGGGCACTACAGCTCCCACCACAACAGCCTTTCTATCTATGCCATTCCTAAATGATACTTCCTGTGTATCCTCCACATTCTCCTTTCTACCAGTCTGTAAAAAAATTCCTCTTCTGCTATTTCCTCCTCTGTTATTTCTGGCTTTTTTTTTTATCTCGTTGCTCACAGCTTCAAATCCTTTCCACTCCTCCTTCATCTCCCAAGCTGTAGGAAAAACTGCCTCTGCCTGTCCCAGCCACCTCCTTGCCGAGTTCTTAGCTGGTCAGAGGTCAGCTTTGAAGTTCCTATCAGTGGAACAACATGCGCTGAGCCAGCACTAAGAACCCTTCAGAGAATCTGCTGATTATTCTTGTTGTCGTGGGTACATACAGACAAAGAAATTTGCCACCGTTTTCAAAGAACCAACTCCTTCACGAGTTCATACTATTAACAGTAATTGGAGGTTGTGTAAACAGGTCCTCAAAGTTAGCACAGCCCTGAGGCACAGAGGATGTTGAGGCCTAAAATGTCACATGTGAATGTTTCTCTGGGGCATCTGCTCTCTAAAATGCTGTGGAAAGCTGAAGAGCCTTCACATGAGCTGCATGGACCCCAGCATATCACAGATATGAGCTTTTTGTCTGAAAGCTGTTCCCCAGAATGGTAGATTCTGAGGCTCAGCCTGGGTGTTAAAGAAGTTTGGTCTAACATCACCAAGTCCCTGATAGATGCTGGTTATTTTTGCTCAGCTCCCCCTGTCCCCACCCCCAGAAAACAAACCTAATGAATCAAAAAACCCCCGCCAAAACCAAAAAGCAAGCTGAATGTCTTAACCAAAAAAATCCCCAAAGATACTGAAGTAAACAGATTTTACTAGATTACTAAAAATATGTTGTGTTGTATCCATGTTATATGCAAGAACAAGGAGATTTAGACCTCTTGTACTGTATAAACTTTAGGTTAAGGGGTAAATTAGTCTCTTTGTTTATTCTGTGTATCTTACAAGGTGACTTTGTTTTATGGCGTTTATATTTGATAAATGTGTCATTGTGTTAATACCACATTCCTTTGCTTCCAATCACTCCCAATAAGTTTACGTGCATGTATCAATAAAGCATATTAAAACTGTAGATGTTTCTACAAAAGCTCTTAGTTTAATACTGAAGAGGAAGGTGGAGGTTAGAAGAATGTTGAAACAAAGACAGGAGAGTGTGAGAGATTAATAAGATTTGATGTTTTAGAAATTTTGCCTTGAAGAATGAATTAGAACAAATAGTAAAATTCAGAAATAATAAAGACTGCACTAGGCTGGAAAATATATGCTGATACCTCAGTAATTTGAGAATGTTGGGCCTGTATGTTAATAAAATCATTCTTTCTGAGCAATAAACAATAAGTAGCTAGATTTGGCCTTGTCAGTGCTTAAGTACAAAGGTGCAAAAAAACCCCCAAAGCCAAATTTAGCTTAATTCACTTGATTTATGATTTCTGTTGATTACATCTGCTAGAAACTTTTGGCTTATGTAAAAAGAGATGTATTATGTCTTATTGGATCTGCACATCACACACTTCCTAAATTACTTTCACCACAGTTATTGTGCCTATAAATGGTTGTGGTTGTAAAATTGCTGCTCAGGAAGTCATGTTAAGGTTTCTCTAAAAGTGGTAATCTCATTTTTTACTAGTTTTTACTGACCAGTGTACCATAATAGGAATGGAAGAGGAGCCAGACTCAGGGTGGGGTATTCTGTGAAATCTCTGCCAAGATAAAATGACAAGAAGCAGGATTTTGCAGATTTGGACATAGCTTTTGATGAATAACTTAGCACTCCAAAGGGTCAGATCCTTTTGCTCTCTTTTGCCTTTCCTTTCCATTTTTTATGTAAGGGAACAAAGTTTGTAACTGAAGCTGGGCGGTGTTTTTGACTCACTGTCACCGTAGGCTGCTGACTGGGACCGGAGCGCATCTGCAAGTGGGACGGGCTTTTCCTTGAGGGAGTGGTAGGGATGCCTCGCTCTGGTCTGAAGGCGGCACTGCAAGGCTGTGTGTGGAAGGCACTGCAGTAGCTGGAGGCTGCTCTTGTCTCTGTTAGCTGTGGCTGTGTGGCAAGCAGTCCAGCCTGGCATGCTCAGGTGAAATGGGGAAAGATGTATTCTTCTGCTCTGCCCTGTTCCTTGCATGCTGAATATGGAAAGCGACCCAGCAGATGTGGAAGCCACTGGAATCATCTTGATCTGAAGCAGCAATGAATGTGACTCCAGCAACACAAATGAAATCGGAAGACAAGTCATTGATACTCTGTGGAGCCTCTGAGATTGCCGTGACCTCCTTGTACACAGTGCTGTTGGCCAGCTGACTTCATCTGAAAACAACTGGGATCATCTGAACATTGCCATCTTCAGCTTCCATGGGAACTGCCCCCAATCTGCAAACATGTTTGTTAATGTGAGCATGTGCAGCTCACACCTAGGAACTACTAGCACTGAAATCAGCATTAGGCAGACATTGCATCACTCTCTTTCAAGTACAAGTGATATCCATATATTTTAAATGACAAGAAATGTAGTAGTCCTTCTCGTTAGATTAGGACCTTGCTTTTAGAAGCAAGGTCCTAACTTCAACCCACTTCACATGGTGTGCAGGTAGTCTGAATTCCTGATCCTCAGGGATCCAAGGAGAATCTGAGGATCCTCAAGGGACCAAGCACCTAAAGGTGTGAACTGGTTCAGTCCCACTTACCACAGCAGTGCTGAGGGGATGGCACCACACCAGGGAGCGGGTTTCCTCCCATTGTACCAAGGCTGTCACCTGCTCATGCCATCCTGAGGCAGAGCAAGGGAACAATCAAACCAGCCCAATAGCAGGGAATCACCCTGGGGTTACCAGGGCAGTTCTTTAAAGACTTATATGTACTCTGTGTTACACACTGAAAATATCACAGCCAGAGAAATATGATATATAGTTACGTATGGAAATTTATGGGTTGGATGCTTCTAAAATCATGGGCTCATCCCTCCAGTGCTAGGTCAGAGTGATGAGGGCTGATGAAGGAGACTGCAAAGGTACATTGGTGCTATAATTGAACTCCTTTATCTTGCCCCATGGTGAACTTTTCCAAGAATAAATATGAAGACCACAAACTATGCTACTGGAAGCTGGTGACAGCTGTAGAATGCCATGCTGTGTGCTAAACATCTGCTTTATTCTTCCATCATGCTCTCTTCACCAGTAGATGTAGGTAGTAGTAGCCACACTGCACAACCTGATATTGTGAAAAATTACCACAAGATGGCATAAGATCATTTTAGGGTAGCTTTATGCTGTAGCACAGAGATTCAAATTTGCTCTGATGTTGGAATGAATACTATGTCTTTTTTTTTTTTTTTTTTTGTGCAGAACCCTGCTTTAGGTGTTGTCTCCAGGGAGGCACTTTTACTAACATAAGTATGTAGATATAGATATGCTGTATTTAGAAAAGAAATGCACAGAATAGGAAAAAAAAAATAAAGCAAATCAGACTATAGGCCACAGCTTTTAAAAACAGTTAGTGATTTAATTTTTCAGGAATCGCATAAATAGAGTGAAGGGGCCTAAATACTTCTTTCAACATGTCAAGGGATGCACAGAAAAATGAAGATAACAGAAATTTGGGACATGTTATTAGCGTACACAAGTCGTTGCCAGTGTCTAGAATACAAGCACATTGATTTGACACCCATGTTTTATGAAGTTAGCCTCATGGTGTCACTAATTAACTTCTCTGTTGGTGAAATGATGATAATGGGATCTAATTGGCTGCATATGTTCACTTTTAGCGATAGGAAATGGCTGAGGGGTTTGATATTTTTAATACCATACACTTAGAAGATTTGTTAACAGATTTCTCAGGCACACGAGGTCATGTTCATGTTCTCCCTTTCATGCTCAAATTGGTTCTCCCTGTTCAGAAGAACTCATATATAAGGAAAAGGTCTCTCATTTGTGTCCTGTTTCTCAAGTGAATATCCTTGAAGACACAATACAGCAGTCTGGATTTAGTTCTGACTCTTTGGTTTCATGGGATTCCTGCAGCACCAGGAAGCAGTCAATGCTTTCTGGGCACAGGCTGTACCAGTGCAGAACAGGAGGCACCTCTGGAGAGGTGTTCAGCCTTCAGCCCATGGATCACCATTGTCTGTCTGAGGACAGAGTGGATCACCTTCTCTCCACTGGCTCTCTTTTAAGTGGAAGACCAATGCAAGCTTTGAAAAACTAACACAGACACCAAAAAGTAGGAACTATCAAACCCTACCCCAGGGGGTTTGATTTCATCTTCCTTTCTCCAGGCCTTGCTTGCGCTGATGGAGAAAGCCCAGTGACGGGGCACCAGACTGGTGGGGAAGACACATGGAATTCCCAGAGCCTCTACCCTTTGTCTGTCCCCTGCCTTTCTGCCACCCCAGTGGCCCCTTGCTGCCAGCATGCTCTCAGCGTCTTCTGCTTGCACCTGGTTTTGGAAGCAGCCAGGAAGTGTGTTCATTCAGCTGATGTTACATTATTTTGCAGCTTTTAGGCTTGCTACTGGCAGTTCATCATTCCATTGGAATTAAAATGGGCAACTGTTTGTTCAGGTTTGATGAGTAGAGCCAAATTTCAATTTGCTTATCTTCCTCTCCAAACTGTTACATTCCATGATACATGCAACCTGTAGTGGCATCCTTGCCTGTGAAAGCTGTTTTCATTAAACAATCTAAACAGACTGTGAAACTCTTGGAATATATTTGGTTTTTTAGTACACAGATGTGATTGGAGGGAGACCTGGTGGGACACAGGCTGGCAGTGCTAAGTTGTAGTTGTGCTTAGTGAAGAGAGCTCTTTGACCAGCAAAAGAGTTTACTGGTCACAAGTTTCTGTGCTTTTCAGCCTTAGTGTTGTTAAAATAAGTTGCAGCTGCATGTAATGCTTTCCTGATACTGCTCTCCCTCCTGAAGGTAGTGATATGCAGCCATGAAAGCAGTCATGCATCCTGGGAAGGCCAGCTTTCATCTAAAAAGACCAAAGAATGTCACACTGCACATCTATCATGGATGTAAGGAGAGCTCAGCAGCTGGAAGAGGGCTGGGAGAACAGAAGGCAGTCTTGTGTGAGGGGATGTCCCTATGGCTAAAATCTTGCTGTGCTTTTAACTGAGCCTGGAGATGTGATCTGTGCCAAGATGGTTTGAGAAGACTAAATCTGCAGTACAGTGTTAAGACTTCCATTGCTAAATATGTGATAAATTTCTCCAAAGCCACAGAATATTTCTGTTCTAAAACCTGCAAGATCAGAATTTTCCAAGTTGCTATTATATACTTATAAAACATTCCACAAAAGAAAATCTCTTAGTAACTGATACGTTTTACTGGATCAGACTTTGGGTTATTTCTTTGTTAGGCACACATAAAATTCAGAATACCTGAGGTCTAAAGTGGATTTTTTATATATAATAATTTTTTACATAAAATATATGTATTCACCTTTCATTTTGTAGGACAGAAGTAATTGATCTGCTCCATGTGCACGAGGTGTGCAAACTCCCTTGTGCTACAAAAAGGACCACCAGACATATTCATGAGTGTCTTAAGGAAGAATTTGTGCCTAAATATAATGATATCTGCATAAGAAGTGAGTCTCAGTTCCCAAAATGCAGTTCTGTCTCTGGTAATGCATGTCATTTTTCATTACTGTGTTTCTGCCTGGTTCACTTTCACTTATAGATAACCTTGTAGCTAGTTTTGCCTTGTAGCTATTCTTTTCCATAGTATTTTTTTTGAAAATGAACATTTGAAAATACTTGTGGCTTATGAAGAGACTTCCTTGATTTCTTCTTTCTGTAAAAAAGAAATTCTGACATGTTGATTGAAATGAATGGGCATGGCTTTCCACCAACCTATGGTGCTAGTGGCTGAATATTGCTATTGATGGTTTATATAAAACGTGTTTCATGATCTTATCAAGCTTCCAGGTTGTCGCTGTCACACAAAACCCACACAGATCTGTTATCACCAGTTAGAGGAGAATTTGAAGACAAATGAGAAAGATATGTTTTACAGCAGATGTTACAGAATTTGTAAGTCTGCCTTGAGACTTGACCCTCACTGTGTTTCTCTTTCAAAGTCAGCTCGATGTTTTTGTTCCCTGTAGTCTTTCAAGTGCATTTTATCTACAGCAATGCCTACAAATGGGTACATCAGAGGCACCAGCTCTTCACAAATGACTCTTGCTGTTACAAGTGCCCCAGAAGGACTGTACTAGCTTTTGTTGGGGTAGAGTTAATTTTCTTCACTGTGGCTGCTATGGGGTTGTGTTTTGGATTTGCACTGAACACAGGGCTGATAATATCGAGATGTTTTTGTTATTGCTGAGCAGGGCTTACACAGAGCCAATTTTCTGCTTTTCCTACTGGGACACTGGTGAGGGAGTTGGGGAGTGCCTGAGAAGAGGCACGTCCAGGGCAGGTGACTCCAAATGACCAAAGTGATATTCCAGACCATATGACATCCTGCTCAGTATATAAAGTGGGGGGAAGAAGAGGAAGGTGGAGGGATGTCTGGATTGATGACATTTGCCTTTCCACGTAACCATTATGTGTGATGGGGCCCTGCTCTCCTGAGGATGGCTGAACACCTGCCTGCCCATGAGAAGCAGGGAATTAATTCCTTCTTTTGTTTTGCTTGTGTGCTTTTGTGCTTTTTGCTTTCTCCACTAAACTGTCTTTATTTCAATCCATGAGTTTTCTGGCTTTCATTCTTCCTATTCTCTCCCCTGTCTCACTGGTTTGGAACTGAATGAGTGGCTGTGTGACACTTGGTTGTTGGCTGGGACTAAACCATGGCAAGAGCAAATACCTTTCTCAGCCATGAGGGCAGGTATATTCTGCAGTCCCTCCTTCTTAAAATCATGTGTTTAAACATGATTCTTTTGCATTAAGGTCCCTTTGGATCACTCTGGAAATCTAATTATTCTGGAAGCAGGTATAGGTGGAAGACTCAGAGTGCAGAATTGACCTTGTAGCTTTTCTGCATCTGTACACCATGTGGGATCAGGAATGGTGCTTTCGTTCAGTCATGGACAAAGACATTCAGAGCAGATTCCCATTAAAGCATCCCAAAACAGATACCTGCCTACATCTACTTGTATACCTGCACATGTGCCCATCTGTCAGGATGGAAACGAGCCCAGAACAGTTGGATCCTCTTCGTAGGCACTGCTGCTGTGCCAGACATGGTGTTTGATACCTGACCTCTGTAACCAGGCAAGTAACTCCTCAAACAGCGCCCACATACCTACCTGAACAATGTCTTTTCACTTCTGACCACACTTTCCCTGACTTCCCCTGCAGTGAGGACTGATGGGCCATTTGCCAGATACATGGATTGCAGTTTGAAAACTCTCACACACCTTCTCCTTTTAAGGGGCAGGTAGCATTTGCCATTTGTCTTGGGCCTTTCCAAGGAAGGACATACTGCACTTAATCCATAGCAATAGGAAAACAATGACTTTAAAAAGCAAAAGGAGAAAATCATGCTGAGTTCAAAGCACAAATGGAACTCTGGGATTGTTGTGTGGATGAATTGTTGCCCAAGAATATAGATGTTCTTGTCCATAAGCAAAAGAACAGGAAAGGTTTTCTGTGCTGTAAAGTAAAGCATAAAAGAAATAGAATAGAACAAAATTTTAGTCACACCTGAAAATACCAATTGCAATTGACTGTCTACAGGAACATCATCATCCTTTAAAGCTATACAAATACATATTTGCAGACTTTTGTCTATTAAGCCATGAAAGCTCTGTATTGATTTCAACAATGTCTAGATGGACAAAGTCAATTAAAACAATTCAATGTAACAGAAGCAAGGTAGGTCAGCTTCTTCTGGGAGACCAAAGAGGATCCTTTTCTTACATCACTTTGCTGATGGGGGGATGCCCATGTTCTACATATCACTGACTTTGCATAATGTTTGGGCTCAGGATTGAATTTTACTCCTGCTGAGACTTCCAATCCCTCTCACATTTCCAGAAATCAGATTTAGGTCTGCATAAGATCCTTAAATATAAAGCTAATGTAAACAGTGTAGGACTTAATGGAAATCCTATAAATGTATAAATCCAGTGTATTTATTTCCTGAGGCAGTAACAAGGGTTAGTTGTGGAGAAGCTACAATTGATCCAGCATACCTGACTCTATATTTTGTAATGTGTCTTTTACAGCAGTGTTTAAGCACCTTGTACATCAAGAAGATTCACACAGATTAAGACAGAAGGCTGATTTCAATCCCTCCTTTGGAGACCAATGCAAAGTTGTTTTGGATGATCTCCTAGGTGGTTTCTGCTGCATACATATGAGAAGATAGTCTGCATGATGGGATAAGGGTACATAGTACAAGCCTGCTCTTGTTTCTCATGGGGGAAAACTCCACAGCTATGAATGCTTTATACTGTGTTCTTTTTTCGTCTTCTGCATCTTGTGCATGATTGGGTACCTTTCCTCTGCAGATGGGCTCAGAATATATTCATTAGTAGTAGTTAGTAGTTAGTAGTAGTGTCACTCCATCTGATATTGTAAAAAGAGATTTTGGGAGATTTGCCTATAGCCTGTCAATGCTAAAATTATATTGAAATGCTTCTAATAAGATTTAAGTTCTTAGTCTGGACTTCCAGTTGTAATCTAATAGGATAACTCAAACCATGCTCATGGTCCATAGTGATAGGAAAAGGTCCTGCATCTGAATAAACAATTTGTAGATACTTTAAAAATTCCAGACACAAATCAGGAAGAAGTCCAGAGCCAGGATACTGAAGCTTTCTTTGTTGGAGACGTTGGCAAAAATTGCTCTGGATTATCCTCAGATTAAAACCCCAGCCAATTAACACTTCTTGCCTTTTCCAGTTTCATTTCTCATTCATCATTGAAGAATTGAAAATTGAAAACCTCAAGGATTCATTAAAATGTAAATATAGAGGGTTTTATATACTTTATTGCTATCAGCAAAGTGGTTGTTTGCCTGGGCTACTCCAACACAGCCAGGCAGTGCTGAGCAGTTCAGAAGAGTCATTGTTAGGAGGATTTAAAAGACCTCTGCTCCTAAAGATGCTGTTTAGGCCCTGCTTTCTTGATTTTACATTGCCCCTTTCAAATTAACATCAGTCAAGGTGATTAATGTCTTGTCGCTCTACAAATGGTTTCCAGAAAATATAAATCATGACCATATTTTCATATTATCTTGTCTTTGTGACTAACCAAAAGGAATTCTAGTAAACTTTCAAGACCAGCACATATTTATTTTCCTTCTTAGCCAGGGAAATGGTTTCTTTTGACTTTTCTGAATAACATACTTGCACAGTGTGCATTAAAATTGATTGAGATCAGGTGAATGTCTCAACTCTAAATATTACCAACCTGTATTTCTGAAAAATTAGAATATTCCTTCAGGGTTGGGAGAGTCCTGGCTGGGCTGATAATAAGATTACACACTGATAGGCAGCCTTTCTTTGGAATTAAATTTTAGTGTTTGATATTCAGTGTTTGATACTGTTGATAACGACTTTGGTCCTGTAATAGTAATCAGATTTTCTAATGGCATGTCACTATTAATTTCTGTTATTAAAGTATTTCTATTCAACCTGCTGTAATATTCCAATCTAAATCATAACTTCTGCAGCCACAATACACTTAGGAGTTACTAAAAATTTCAGTGGAAACTTATAGTAGTTGCTGAACCTTTCTGTTGGGCTTTGTTGTATTTCAATCAAGTATGCCAATGGTACTTTTACTTGGTAGAACTTTTCTAATTAAATTTTCTTATTATTGGTTTTCTCTTAGCTTGCACACCTTGTCTTTTAGTTGCTCCTCTAAACCCAGTACATTTATGTAAAATTCAAGCTGGAGGGCAATGCTTGTATCTTCCTGCTATTCACTGAAAAGAGAGGCATTGAATTAGTCCTTGGTCTGAAATATGCTGGTTTCAAAATGACCATAAATGGATGATTATGCGTAAATGTCAGCATCTCATGAACAGGTAGAAACTCCAGAATGTCACAGACAGGGTCTTCTTGTCCCAACAGCAAGAATCATGTTTGTATAAATTAGAAGAGTTGCCAAAATGCAAATAATTCTTAAATTATGAGCTGCAACAACATGGCAGATAACAGAACTGTGTGAGTGTAATTATATTTTAAATTATTTAAATAAGTAATAAAACTAGAAAGCGATCTTTCATTCTTAAGTTGTAAAATTTTAGTATATTATCTTAGCTGTTATCAACTAAGTAAATTTTTTATTTCCCTGTCCATTTATATTTGGCTGAATAATTATTCTAATCCCCTTTCATTATTTAGATGGTGTATTATGAACTGAATCCATTACAAGTTTTTCTTTTGTGACTGATGTATTTAACACATAAAACTTTGCTGAATAATTTTCAGGACAGGTTCTTCTTAAACAGAAATTCATACAACAGGGTCTCCTACCTAAAAATCTTTTAAAATAAGCGCATTGTATAATTCAAAAGCAATCTAAAATGAGAATTTTGTTCAAAGAGCACCTACTGGATGTCTTGGTGGTTTTGCCTCAAACCTTTCATAGGGTTAAAAGAAAACCTGTCCCTCAGGTTTCCCAGTAATGAGCATCTTTTTCCTGTTTTAGGCTCTTTCAAATACTTCTCAACGTGTAGGCTCTTAATACGTGTTCTTTGTATTTGGCAAAATGTAGGAAGCCCCTCCCTTGCCCCAGCTCATGCTGAACATGTACATTCCAAAGTCTAGATTCTTTTTTTTTTCCCCCTTGGTGACTTTGATCTTCTCAGCAACCATTGAACAAGAGAGTTGGACCAGATAATATTCAAAAGTCCCGTCCAACCCAAGCTATTCTGCGATTCAATGAAATTAAATAAACTTAGGCTACCCACTGATTGCTTCAAGTAATCATCACAGAAATCCTTTGGGCTTCAACTTGCAACTCCTTACAACATTCTAAACCAACCTCATTATTAAAAGAAAAATATTTCTTTATTTCATTCCTAACAAATTGTATAGAATTATAGTCTAATTTCACTGCTAAAGAATAAGTTTGCAGCAGTAATTCACTCTTCAAAATTTCCACACCTCCAGGCCAAGTGGCTATAAATCATAGTGCACAGGGGCTGGGCTGGCTGAGGCAGCTTCTGAGAGGGGCATTCTCCAACTGATTCTATTTCAATTAATTAACACTGGAAACTGTATCCATAATGCTTGCTTTTAATAGCCCTAATTGGATTCATGTAGGTCTCATGTATCAACAACTCAGTGAAATTCAGTCGTTTGTGGACATTTCATACTTCAAGCTACGTAAACTGGTAACATTACAAATCCCTAGCTTTCCAAGCATTCTCCCACAAAAATGTGTCAAAATAAATATTGCTTAGGCTTCTTGGGTTTAGCAGGTGTGCTCAAGTCAGATTATAGCAACTGCAATTAATTATCTCACTCTCCCTGGACAATACCCTGTGTTTGTAGTCATTGGTTTCCTCACCATTGTTTGAATAACATGATTAATTTGATCCATCCTTCCGAAAAATAGGGTTCATAGAAAACAAGTAATTTACACTGGGCTTCCAGTAGTTTCAGACATCTGGCTACTACGGTTGAAATCAGGAATCATTATTGTCACCCCTAAAGAAAAGTTCCTAAAATACCCCTAGAAATGCTCCCAAACTTTAGTTCCAACAATGCCTCAGCTATGGCCAGAAGCTGCTTTTAAAGGTCAGGCTTGCCTTGTCTATGTATAAAACATACAGAACTCCCTGTGTGGATGCATGTAATTATACATCTCTTCCAACAATACTTCATTTTCAAGTAGAAAAATCATTAGTATATTATCAACTTAGTAATCCCTCGTTAGCATCCTAATGAAGTGAAAAATGTCTAATGACATTACATTTATTAAGAACAAAAATGCTGCTACCTCAATCTCTTGTTAAATATAAGTGTCTTAAACAGAATGTCTGTCACAAATCTGCTGGGTCTTGCTTTCTGAAAGGTTTATGGAAACTTAGGAAATGTAAAGGTGTTTTTTGATTGTACATAATAAATAGCTTCTTCATGTGCAAATGGAGAAAAACCTTGAACTACAATCTGCCTCTTCTTTCATGCAATTTCATTAATTAAGAGAAAGTTGTGAAATTCCTAGGAGTAAATTTTCCTAGTCTTTGTGAAAGCATATACAGCATATGTATCTGTGACATTCACAAAGTGTTTGTATTTAGTCAATGTTGTCAACTCCTCAGAAGTGAGGCTGCAGGAAAGCACATGAAACCTGCTCCTCCAGGATGTCCCCACTCCTTGGCTGGCCAGGTGATGAATGGTGGCCAAAAATCAGACTTGGAAAAAGAAAAGAAGTGGCAGCTGCTGCAGTGCAGGAGCTAAAAAAACCCCAACCTTCCACAAATAACTCAGCAATTGTCTTGGATCAGCTGTAGTGGGAATTGTTAATTGGTGAAACAAAAGGCTGTGGTTTTCTAGTGGGTTATTTTCTACTCTGCTGGATGAGGGATGTGTTCCTGACAGCCCAGGAGCACAGCCTTCCTCTTTGGGGACAGGGTGATGACTTGCTCTCACACATGCCTGCAAGAGGTATTGTGGGGGGACAAGGCCAGCTTTGGAATACTGGGCACTCTTGGGCCCTGGAAGGGATCTGAACAATCCAAGCAGATACCTGGGGCAGAGGATGAGTCATATACAGCAAATCAGAGGAAGAAGCACTGTGGCTTTCGACAGATAGCTGTTTCAAAGTCTGGGTGTGGGTCAGACAGGCAGAAAGGGCAAGCTTCTCACTTTACAAAGTTGTTTTCTGGTGTAAGTCATATTTCTTTGACCATGGCACACGCCAAGCATCCCACCTGCTGGAAGAACACAGCATCTTAGTGCATCCACCACAGAGACATCACCTGACAGACACCTGCAGATCCTGCTGGCTTGAGGCCACCAGCACACCTCTGGAATGTGGATTTTCTGCAGCAGGACCTTTCACATAAAAAAGTAGCAAGTGATTTCTCATCTTCTTTCTTAGGGGAGAAGACTGTTGGTTGTTAGAAGGTGTTATTTTAACAGTTCTGGCGTGTCTTGCAGATTTTGGTTCTTAGAACAACTAAATCTGTTCAGCTGGTGCCATGTAACTGGTCTACCATTTTTCACCCTAGCTGAAGTTATTCGTCTGTGATAACTTCTTGCTGTGAGTACATAATCACTTTTAATGAAGTTTATTTTTGTTTCTATTCATTCCTATCTGACATTTCTGTTGTTGTGTGTATTCTTATTTCTCCTGCAAAGAAATAGAAAACATCACAGTATCTTGCAAAGAAAAATAATTTGTCTGAGTAAAGTCCACAACAAATGTAAATGACAGGTATGTTCTGGTGGAGGATGTGGATGTGTTAGGAATGCCATAAATTATCTATTTCCTCTATTTTGACCCAGGATCTCCTGCGAGTTTTCAGTTTTATCAGAGCACAAATGCTTGAGGATTTGAGCCACAGTATCCAGCTTTCTCTCATTCATTGTAATAAGAGACAGAATTCTTTCCTGCACCGATTTTAATTCACTGCACCACCCTTGTGCCTGAATTATATGCCTGAACATCTGGTTTTCCAAGGCTTGGAGTTCCTAAAGATGAGTGGAGGAAGTTTGGAAAACATTATTGTTCCAAATGTCTTTATACGATATGAAGGTAGACTGTCCTTGTATTAGCCCACCTTCTAGTGGTGTAATACAGGGAATGGAGCCAGCTGCAGGAGGAAATTCACTGCACAGAGTCAGGGAGGCAAGAAGCAGCTACTTTTATTTTTTGATGAGGGCCTGGAAAGTCATAGATGCTGAACAGAGAAGAGGCAAAGCCAGAACATGCGGTCACAAACACATGTCCTGGAGCAGGGCTTGTGCTGGAGTCCTGAGCCTTCCTGAGGACTCTCATCTTGAGCAGGGGGAGTGTGAGAGTCTGGGAGGGACTCTTCCTCAGAGGTAGAGTGATGCCAAAAGCCAGAATGGGCATTTGTTCCACGTGGCGTGATGCTTTGCATGGCAGAGCTCTGGCTGCAAGTCAGGCCTTAGGGCGCAATGGCACTTGTCAAATAAAAGAATAATTTTTTCCATGTCCTGTTCAATGTAGAGATTTCCCTGGAAGACTTCCCTGTGCTGTGATGAGGAAACAGAACAATGCACTGTGGTAGCCCAGGAGGACTCTCTCAAAGAGGTGTGAGTGACACAGTGGCATTTGTGTCTAGCCACATTTGTCCTGGCTGATGCAGAGCCAGTGGACCACATCCACATGCATGTTCACTGGTGTGCACCCTGCATTTGGATTTGTATCCAAGGAAGCAGGGTTTGACCTCTAACTGCTCCAGAGGGATTTCTTCATATTCTCCCATGCCTCTTACTCATGATTTTTGGATTTAGTATAGCCACACACAGAAAACAAAAGCTTTCAGTCACGTAAATCTCCTCCCTCCCAGTTCTCTCCTCCTCCTGGAGTGTGCTGGGCCACATATTTGGGTGAACTCTGTGGAGGGATTTTCTGTGTTTGCTTTCTGATATTCTCTGAATACAAACCCATGGATTCATAAAATGTGCTTTTTGAATATGCACACATGCTGCCGACACCATTGTTTTGGCCAGCAGCCCTTTTCCCATGACAACATTAGGGAGCTATCCTTCTGTGCAGCTCCACTTGAACTTTGTTCACTACCCTACGTGTCAAAAGCAGGAATGTTCACTTCTGGGATGAAAGGAATGAGCTAAGACACAAGCCAGGGTAATTACGTTGGTCTGCATGAGGATACACTCTTGTGCAATTTAGGGAGAGGACAAATACTTCATTGACCTTTACTCTGATATCTGCTTATTTATCTACGTTAGATAAACAGCTCATGGCTATATCTCAGCCTTGGCAAACATAAAATTCTGTCAGCACTGCAGATACCATTTGTTGCTTTATTTTATGGGAAGGAAGAGAGGAAGGAAGGAAGATTACCTTTTCTTTACTGCTTTCAGGGATGCCCCACCGCAAGGCCTGCTTTCCTCTGCCCTGGATGTTTGGAACTTTTATACCCTTGTCCAGATTTTACCCTGTGGCAAAACTCTGCCCTGAACAAGTTCTCAAGCATGTTGTGCATTTAATGAGACTGACAGCAGTCAGCCCTAGGCTTAAAGACAGAAATAGCAGATCCTTATCTGAACTCCTATGAACTGGGTGGGGGAAAAGCATTTTGGTACAGGTCGTAGATGGATCTTCCAACAAGTTCCAGCTTGGTTTCTATAAGGCTTAGTCCTAGCATAAAAAGATAAAGACAACCTTCAGCTACAGTTTTGGGAATTTCACCTCTGTTGTTATCTCAATGCTGGTATAGCCAGGCCTTCATTCTATTAGTTGCAGAGAGTACAAAGCAAACCTGTCCTAAGCAACGAGTTTCTCATATCAATACCAGCCTGCCATGAGAAGGGTGTCTTCTTTTGAATTTCTTAGCTCAGTTAATGTAGTTTATTTCACACTCAGAAGACCTGGATGCTAAAACTTAGCATGGGAGAAATTTAATTTCAAGCTTGAACACAAAAGGTGGTATCTGGTTCAAATTTCCAGTTTGCTTTAACTTGCGCTCAGCACTCCTGACTAGACTACTGAAAGGACTCTTTCTCTCAGTACTCCCCTTGCTTCTACTTAGGATGAATGTGAGACAGAATCCTAAACACAAATGTCTCACAAGTGTTGGGGTAAGTTGGACCTGACCCCAAAGTTTTCAGAGCCTTTTTCTCTAAGAATAAAAAACTTCCCTTCAACCTAAATTTGGAGAAATTTTCACCCAGTTTAGCTTTATTGACCTATTATCCTGCCCTGGTAGGGTTTGATTTCTCTATTGAGTTCTGCACAGTCTTTTTTCCTGTCAGTACTTCCTATGGGTTTTGTGTCCAAGCCAAAGACCACAAACACCTTGCAAGGATGTCTTCATAGACTTCAGGGACAGCTTACATTAAGCTATGGCATGTGTTTCCATGTGCCTTCAATCAGGGGTTTTGGCAAAGCTGTGAAGAAATTTGGTTCTCTCTTACTAAAACCAAGAAATCCTGGATTCGAGTCACTCTTTGCTTCCTTCTTCCTCTGCTGAAATGTTTGATAACTTCTGGATGTCCTCCCAAGCAGCGATAACATTTTATTCGGTAACCTTTGGTAGCCTGCTGACTGATATACAGCCACTGGCTAAGAAAAAGCCACACTTTTTTGCAAATGTTTTTTGTAACAGGAAAGAAAAAGATATTTTACAGAATGTTTAGGAAATATTGCCCAAAATGAGCTGTTGCACACCAAGGTGGAGAGGATATACGCAATCGTAAATACACAGCAGAGCTGAACTATTTGTGAAGAAAGGAAATTGCCTGCTTACCTTTGGGCATGGAAATATGAATGAACCTAAGGTTTTTAAATGATATAATTTGCATTATTTCAGTCCTCACTCTGTGGTATGGTAACACCAACATCATGTCTTGATCTCTTTTCGAAATGCCTTATCTTTCCCTTTGCCTCCTCCCACAGCATATTGTTGTAGTATTGTTGCTGTCAGCTTCTCATTCTGATGTGTTTTCTGCTTCTCTCAAACCTAAGGTGAGCAAAATCACAATTGAGCAGGTAAATGTACAGAACCTCTGCCTGGTATGCAGTGACAGATACTGCTGGCTCCCAAGTGACTGTTGGGTGTAGATTTTCAATACCAGTGCAGGCTGCACAGGTTTATTTTCACAGTCCGGTCTGTAATCCCTTGGTTCCTTGAGGTGCTGGGTGCAATTCTGAACATTTTCCCATCACAGGGTGTGCCTGTGTGTTCTTGTTGTGTCCTTGCATGCACATGGTGCACAAGCATGTGTATGCACAGCCTACAGAGCACCCGGACTCACCTTGAAGCAGGGATTATCACTCTTCTCCTGCCTTTGAAAAAAGGACGGTGCCATGATGAGTTGATAGAGAAGTTATGGTCTGATGTGAGTTTTTAATCTCAAAACTGGTGCACAGACTACTTGAACTCATCCAAATGTATTGTCCTCCCGCCCTGCCATGGCTTCTATTTTCTCTTCTTTGTGACAATCCAAACTAACAGTTTCATTCCCTCTCCTCTCACTTTAGCTTGCATAGTAACAGCTCTCTGGGCCTTAGTGCTGGCTTTGCTTCCTTCCTATCCTTGTCTCCTTCCTCTCCTCCCAGCTCAGTTTCTGACTTACTACCAGATGTTTCCACTGTGCAAAAGGAACTCCTACACACCTGCAGGAGGCCTGTCTTCTTGCAGCAGGGAAACCTGTTTGTCCAGGCAAGGTATTAACTATGCCTAAATGTATATGCAGCCATAGGATTTCAAACTTGAGTATCTGCAAGTCACCATTCTGGAAGTTAGGTTTTTGTTCTTGTTCTGCTTTTTCTGACAATCTACTGTCAAAAAGACAGCAGAGAAGCACCTCCAACCACACTTACTGTTCCATGCAGGAGTCTCCATCAGTCTGAGAGTGAGGGAGTTCCATCCTTGGAGACCCTCTGAAAAGTATGTGGTGACTGGAAAAAGCAGCATTCCAGGAGATGAGGCTGCCCAACACCTGACCTGAGAATTGTGTAATCATCTCCCTAATTTAAGGCAGATTTTAAACACCTCTCTATTCAGCATTAAGATTCAGTTTTCTCCTTAATGCCCACCTTCAGGCTGTTGACAAATCTTCCAAGGCTGTTTATGTACATTTTTATTCTGGGTTTGTTGCCTAGCTGGGGATGTTAGGTCTGGGACAGAGCCTGAGGGTTTTTTTTTTTAATTACATCCCAATCTGCTGACTTTTCTGTGTGCCTGCAGTTCCCCAGAGCTGTCTCATGGCTCCTGCAGGTTTTATTTACCAATGCTTAGCCCATTTCTCTTTGGATGGATTTCTCTGTTCCTGTATCCCACAAGCCACTTACTGTTTACGTAAAACTGGCTGGCACTTGGGCATGGCTGCAGTCCCCAGGGCAGGGAACGAGCCAGCCAGCAGAAGGAGTTGTCCCCACTGACTGCTCACAGGAGCTAGAGGAGCACTTCAAGGCTCACTAAGCTCTTTGCATGTTATATTTGCAGGCTCTGCAGGAGCCAGGCTGTCTCAGAGAGCCTGGAGAGTGGATCAAGCAGGTGACTACTCAAGGTGAAGAGAGAATTATACCTCCTAAAGTGAGCATAAACTGACGTTGCCCCTAGTGTTAGGAACATAAAGTTAATTTTCAATTAAAAAATAACAGCAGTAATGTGGACAGCAGTGCCTCTGGGAGTGAGGCTGCTCTGCTGTATGCTGCCAGGCAAACAGCAGAAGAAAGAGCACTGGGAAGCTGGCCTAGGTTGTACCTTCTTGCTAAACTGACATGAGGTGGCAGTATTTCAAAATTCAACTGCAGCACCAGCACTGCTCAAGCTCTCAACTCGTATCCTCCTACCTGGTAGAGATGGATCATCAGTAGCAATCTTTATAAAGGGTCATCTGCCTTCTGGTTTTCCTTAGGGTTTATTTAATAAGCCTCTTTGTGGGAATAGTCTCTAAAAATATCTGATTTTGGAGTTTTCCTTCAATGTAAATATATTTGCTATAATTTCAGGTGTAAGTTTATGGGAGTCTAGTAATGTAAGCAATTTTAATATGAGAAGGCCTATGCTGTTTTTTCTCATGTCAAATTTAGAGGAACTTAAGCTAAGACAAATAAAGCCACTCCTACAGAGCTACGATTGCTCAATTGGAAGGCTCCAGTACAATAAAGCATTGACATAATCGGCAACTTGTCTTATGACGACAATTTTCTCATATCTGCACACTAGCACATTCTCAGAGAGATGCTGTAGTAACACATTTGTCTCGAGCATCACCCTCGGTGCCCTGTGGGATAGCAGTGTATGGGGCGTCGCAGTGGGAGATATATCAGACAGCTCCGGTTCAAAGGGCCAATAGCTCTCGGTGGCCCCTTGGGGGCAGGCTGGTTTGGAGGGTGATTTTCAGGATGACTCGTAGGATAATTTATGGGTCAGTCCTTGTAATTGCAAGGCAGCATCTCTGTCGGTCTCTCCCTTTGTGACTGTGCAGGAGGGACAGCAGGGGTTGGCAGACCACGTCAGCAGAGGCTGGCAGCAGAGCCCTGCAGCAGGAGACAGGCTGTGTCACAGGGACACGGAGTGTGCAAGCTGTGCTCCCAGCCACAGGGAGGTGTGAGGCTGGAGTCCACAGCACAGACTTCGACTGTTGGAACTCAAGCCTGTGCTCAGGGTTCAAAATTTGTCACCACTTGTTACAGGGTCATGCTGGAGTCCTACATATAGCATAGCTTGCCATGAGCAGGAGCCTTAGGTGCTGAAGGACTGGCCCCCACCTTGTGATCCTTCGTTTTAAAGATCCCAGCATTAGGGAAATTTTCATGAGTAACTTATTTAAAGTAGAAATCTCCTGGTGAGAAGGACATATATGCTGACTCTGCAGAAGTTCTTTGTTGGGTAACCTTAAGTCAAGGAGGGGCAAAAAGTCAGGATACTATAAGATCTCTTCTAAAATGGTCTAGGATTGCAAATTTGAATCAAGTCTTGCTGGCTAAGGAGGCTGTTTGACTTGGAAATCAGTTTCTGTTTACAACTGCTGGTGACAGATCCCACGCTATTAAAGATGATGTAATTTCATAGTGAAGTGTCTGGTTTTCGCATAGTAAAGATGGATCTGTCACTGCAGATCAGACTTTTGGCTCATCACATCTCGTTTTCCGCCCCCAGGGATGGACAGTGGATAGCGCAGTAAAAAACAGCAGTTCACTTACTCCTTTAAAATGCATGTATCCTGTGAAATAAGGATATTTGTCTCACCACCTGCATATGCTCAATTAATGCCCTAACACATTAAGCTTCACTGCATTTCTAGTGTCTTGCATCAAGTCAGATCTTGCTGACAGTACAAAACATACTGAATTTGTATTAATTTCCATGGAGCTGTACCACCAAAGATTTAAGTGCCTGGTTCCCTACTGTTCTCCAGTGCATATGCAGGGCTCCCTAGGAAACAGTAGCTAGGAGATTTTTATTAGAAACCTTTGTAAGAATCACTTCTTGCAAGGTCATGAGAGTTTTCTCATAAGCATGTTGAAGAACGGGTAAAAAACAAGAATAGCCACACATGATTTAGTCAATGGTTAATGAAACATATTTGATTGATGCAAAGAAAGCATGCTATTAATGGCCTCACACACCCCCTGAAGATTCATATGGAAAAGACTTTTTTGTTTGTCTCTTGTCCTTCAGACTTCAGAGACATTACAGTTGCATCCGCATCCAACCACTACACTGAGAATTTGGGCCCTGGCAGTTCTGCCACTGTTAAGGTATTTGAATCTAATCCATGTTTCAAAATACATTTAGGCTCACTGTTGTTCCTCTCTATATTGAAAACTAATGTTCCAGCTGGTTCTAGCCCTGATTAGTTACTGTCACAGTCACAAAGGGACTTGCACCTTGTGCTATGCATAAAAGACACACAGAACACCTTAGATAACTTTGAAACAAAGCCCTTAGCCCCAGCAAAAGAGCAGAGAAAACCCAGGCCGCAACAAATTGTAAAACAGTATACAAATAAGAGAATAAGCAATTTGAAAAAAGGGAAATGGAAGTGGCACTTCAAGGCAAAATCCTTTCAATAAGACAGCTGATATCAACACTTCATGTCTTGTGGATGTAGCCAGCTGATAAAATTATGCACTGCTGAGAAATATCATTACTCTGGAAAAGAAATTAAGATTAATGCTCAAAATGAGGAAAAGGCTGGAAGTCTCTGGTGACTGGAAAATGAAGAACAGCATCATTTAGGATTTGCTCGTTGTTGTTGTTAACTCTCCAGGGAGACCCGGGCTGTGTGCTTTGTAAGCTTTATTGGAACTGCATTGGCATTAATCATATGCCTGAAGGCAGCATGGCATGTTTTTTGGCAAATGATGCTGTGTGATATGATGGGAGGGAAGAATTTTTTAAAATTCTTCCTCTTTTAATAATGTTCACCACACATAGAGATCAATTCTGATCTCACACTGGTTTTATATAGTGATTTTGCTGATTTATGCTGTCATGTAACAGAAAGCAAGGGCAAGATGTTAGAGTGGATACATATACAACCAGTCATCACTCATTTGAAAGCATTCTGTGCATTGCATTTTAATAATGCTAGGGATTTTTGCTAATTGCAAACCTGAGAAAAAATTGAGAAGAAATCAAAATGAAATAAAAAATCTTTCTCCTGAAGAAGAAAAACTTGCTTGTGCCACAGGAGAACAAGGCTTTATTCATTGTTTCCTGTGTTCATGCTCTATAGTATCAGTTTACACCATTATGAAAGGAGATTTAGATCCAAGAGGTTTGTTAGAAAAAAGGAGGCATAATTAAATGCTGTGTGTCCCAGGTCATTCCTAAGAAGAAATTTGGAGGCAGCTCTTGTGCTGTCCTAGAAAGGGGAGCTTGGCCAGGCAAGTGTGGGCTGCATTGGGCCCTTGTCCTCAGTGCCAAAGAGCAGTCCTTGAGCTCTGTTTACTAATCTGGATATGGATCTGATAGCCATGATGTAGGAACACAGCACTATCTAAACAGGAGTCACAGAGTTTTCTCTTCTGCCCCACTGTTGATGTCTTTACAAAATAAGTTGGGAAGCCCATCGATGACACAGGACAAGACACTGTATTTTAGTTCTGTAGAGGCAGGATGCTGTGATACAAGCCCAGAGATGGAGACAGCCTAATTAACTTGAAAATTTTGATTATTCAAGGCCCATTAACATTAACTGAGTAATACACTGATATGTTTTTGGTTTTGTTTTTTTTTTTTTTCTAGATGACAGTCATTGGTATCAGCCAGTAGTTCAACAGGTAGTGGCTAAAGGCTAAATAGTGTTACAATTCCTGCTCCCAAACTTTTGAGTCCAACAGCTGGAGTGGGACTCCACTGCTTTTCGCCATTGCTGTCTGTCCACCAGCAGCAGATGATGTGTTTTGGCAAACCTCACTCTGCTGAGGAGACTAAGGCCTCTGAGACCTGCATCATGTGCAGGCTCCAGATTTTTTCAGGTATTCCTGTATTGTCCTTAAGACCATTTCTCAGTCCTTGAGTGCAGACATAGTTCTAACACACAACTCAAAATCCTGCTGGTGCTACAAAGCCACAGAGCACAATTCTCTGCTCTTAGATGTCTAACTGCCTTAATCCATCAGGAACAACAATTTTCCAAGCAGTGGGATATGATGCCACCCGGGAAGAATCATCAAATGTTCTTGGGAAGCTGTCATGAACCCTGCCCAAAGGACTAGCAGACAGAGCTGAGCCCATTCTCATGGTCCCTGAGGAAAACACAGCCTCTGTTGACATGAAAGACCTAGGCAGAGAACAAGTTTTTTGATGAGGCTGTGCAGACCAGTGTGTCAAAATGCCCATTCTTCAGTATATCCAAATTTCCAGAACACCAGAAGCCATGGTTAAGGGTACCAGAGACTGTTGCTGTACTAAGCCCACTCCCAGCATACAAAACCATATTTTCAGAATATGTAGTAGTGCTTTTGTGCTTTTTTCCAGCACATCTATTCTACACAAAATTAACAGTGCATAAAAGTAAGATAATAAATTTGCGAAGTCTCAACTCCCTTTGATCCTACAGTACAACCAATTTTTGGTTTGCTGCTGCACTTAGAGGGATGTTTCTGGGATGTTTCTGTCATGTTTTAGGGAACCCTAAAAAGTTAAAAGGCACTTGATGGTGACATCCTTCCTGTCCCTCCATCAGATGTTTTGGTTACCGGGACTTCAATCGTGCAGGACATTTTTAAAGATGCCAATCAGAGCTCTAGGTGTTCTATGCCTGAGAGTAATGAATTTGGGTCCCTTGGCATTTTGTCCTCGTTTATTGCTCTGCCAGGCTTGGCACTCCCCTTTCAGCTTTCCCTCTCTTGGAGAGGACCATCCCTGGGCACGGCTGCCAGTACATCCAGCTGGGAGACAGCAGTGGAAGCAGTACCAGAACAGCAAGGGGGAGAGCCAGCCTGCTGCAGGTCAGCACCAGGGAAACCTTAGCAGGCTGGAGGAGAACTGCAGGAGACAAAACCTCAAATTGCACCTAGATGTTCAATGGGAAAATGGGCTGAAGTAAAACAAAGGTTTGGAGTAATCTTTTCAACAAATTCAATTAGTTTTTGCTATTCTGAACCAGAGTGATTGTAATGTGCATATTAGATCTCCATCAGTTGCTTTATACAGACAAAAGGGTGTGTGTATACATACAGCTTCAGTCCTGTCAGATGAAGATGATTGTTGGATTTGACTTGATTTGTTTTGTGCACTTGTTTGGGTTTTGTTTAGTTGGGGTTTTTCAGCTTATGCGTTATATTTTAAAGATTTTCCCCATTAAACATGAGAACTGCAAACTTCCTCCTTGCAAGAAAGGAGATCCCTGACACTGATACATTCATAGGACTTCAAGTGAATGGGTTTTAAGGGAAGTAAAAAAGAAAGAATATTATAAGATTCAGAACTAAATTATGAGCACTGAAAACTTTGGAATGAATATTTTTCTCTGGCTCAGTGAACAATAAACCCCTGCTTATCTCATACAAGTGTTATCAGTAAGTACCTGGGGGTCATAAAGAATGCAACCTTCTCCTATGGGTCAGGATGTCTGCTAGGCACTTCTCAGGAACATTTACCTTGCAAGCTCTTTCCAAGGAAGATATTAACATTGATTTCAATGTGCACAGTGGCATTGCTCTTGCTGTAATAGAACTTTTTTGTTTGACACTTTGCTCACACAGCTTTTCTGCTTACATGCATTTGTCCTAACAGCAAGCTGCAGACACAACAGGGGGGAGCAGCCTTCCCCTTTTTCAGCACTCTCTGTGTATATACTGAATGAAACATAATATTCTTAATAAATAAATCATGCAGTGCAAGATATGTGGGGAGCAGGAACAAAAGAAGAAAAAGGCCTGACTGAGTTTTGCTGGCAAACTTCAGGGCATGCTGGCCCAGTGTCTTTCATCGTTGAAGATTCATACAGCTACTTCTCAACCCTTCATACATATGCAGGCTTGTATTTGTGGAGGTTGCAAAGAAAATCCTTTCAAGTATAAACAGCCTATAAATTCCTTGCTGTCTAAGAATATCTCTCAGAGGTGCAAGCTGCCTCTGTGCTCACTGCCAGAATAATAGCTCTGAATATTAGCACATACACATGGCCAGAGGTATGGCTATCTCTAACAAGTGCATGCTAGCCGTACCTCTCAACTCTGGCCCTGCCTGTCACAAAGTGTCACATCTACTGGACCTGAAACATCCTCAGGCCTCGTCTGGGGGGAAAAAACACATGAAAAACAGTGTAGGTACTTTCCTGGCTGTGCATTTGTTTTTCAGAACTGCACAATGCAGGGAGCCCTCCCTTCTGGGTACAGCAAACTGAGGTGCTCAGAAGGTTTTTACTCCCACACAGACATCAGCCAAATGCAGAATGTGCTGGAGGCCAGGGGACAGGGAGCAGCTATGCCATGGCACACTGCCCTGTCAGTGCCACTGTCACTGTGCCAGAGCCCTTTGAGCGAGCTCCAGCTGGAGCAGCAGGTTCTCAGCACCCCCAGGTGTCCTGGCAGCTCAGTGGGCATGAGTGGCACTTGCTGGTAATGTGGTGCCCGGGCATCATTTCAGAACAGGTCTTTCACAGAGACACTTTTGATATTTCCATGCTGTAGCTTTCACCATGTGCAGCAGTCAAACCTGAGAGTATGATTTTGGGAAAAGGATCAATATGGTCTAAAAAGAAAGAAAAAAAAAACCCTTTAGGACAGCTGATTGTTGTTCTGCTGATGTGCAATTTCATCAACTAGTGACAGCAAAATACTGTTCCACATTAAATGTGGATGGCTTGGAGAAGGTTATGTTCTTATTGCCTCACAGAAACCAATAATAAAATTCCTGATCTTTTTCTCTGAAGAGACTCTTTTGGGATAGACCCAAACTTGCATTCTGCCTTTTTGCATGTCTCAAACTCTCCTGCTTCTGGTTGTTGAAAATGAAGGTGAGACTGGCGTTTCGGGCGTTTTCTTGTGGGCTCTGCACTGATATCCAAAGTATTTCTGTGTCCAGACTTCCCATGATGTTGTTTCACAATTGTCCAACCTGCTCCTGATAGGTTAAACAATGTTCTTCCTGTCAGTCCTCCAAGTGTTTGGGATTTCTGATGAAAGACGGAGCAGCAATGTCCATTACTGTTACAAGAGTGAGATTTTTACATTTGCTGAAAGGGTTAGGGTTAGGGGTTAAGTAAATGCGGCAGTTACTGTGGCTTTGGCTTTGGCCTGGAGATGTTGCCTACATGGATCGAGTGCATCGTTCACGTCTCCCCAAGGTGCCTGCACCCAGACAGCTCATGGCCTGGATATGGGCCTGGCTGTGCCTCTACCTTGGCCCAGGACTTCTCTGCTCTGCAGGGCGTGAGCTGTTGTATAAAACCATTTTCATAATCTTCAGAGCATGTTTACTCTCCATGCTTAGCTCAGCTAGGAGATGCCTCCTTTGCCTGTAGTGCTTTTGGTGCAGTAACCTTGCTGAATCCCACAGATACCTGATCCAGCCTCTCAGCTCAGCACAGGATGTCCTTGTCAAGCTCAAGTAGCATTATGCCACAATACCTCAAAGTGTATGTTTGAGTGTTTCATTGCACAGGGAGTTCAGACCTTGCTGCCAGCCAGCACAGCAATAAAATCAAGGCCAAGCAAACAGAAAAGAGGCTGAATGAGGACTAAATTTTATTGAATAAATTTAATTTCACAAAGAAAAACAGAATTATTTCAGTAAACTAGATGAAAGAACGCACACCTATAAATAAAAAAAAAGAAAATTGTAGGAGAGCAGTTCTTTCCAGAGGGAGGAAGTTTTCCTTTTTGCCCTCTGGTGATCAATGGTAAAGCCACAGCATATTTCACTAGGAATAGCAAAGCATGCCTGAAGACTTCCCGAGAGACAACAATAATCTTTAACAATTTGCACTGGAGCAGCAGAGAAGGTCACTTGCTGTCTATGCATGCTGAGGATAATGTGAGGGTAGGTCAGGTACAGGTCACAGACTTTTGTTTCAACAGACACTGGAGTCCTTGTACCCTGCAAAATTTGTGGTGAAAAACAGCCCAAATATTGTAGCTGTTATGCCAGTTCATAGGTTCCTGTGAGTAAGTGCAAGTATTGTCTTGCTTTTTTTCAGCTCTACAGTCTTCACCCCAAAGCCTGATTTTGTGGGTGCTGGGAATTTCCTCCATTTGAGCTATACTCCAAACTCACCAACACCAATAGGATTTGGGGCTTAAATTCAGTTTTGAATGTATGAGCTTTCTATCACACACTGCTTCTGGTTCTCCCCTTCCATTTAAAATGCTAGAGAAATCAATAACCAAAACTAAGTTAACAAGAGACTGAAGTTTACCATTCTTATTGGATTTGCAACCCTTCTGAGAAGACTCGATGCAATTGTGCTGTATGTCTGCTTCATATTAACACATCTCACAGCTGCATATCATGCTATCTGAGTATGGGACCATATGGGATTCCACCTCCTCAGACTTAACAAATTTATTCACAGAAAAAGATAAATTATGTGCAGAATTGCCCTTTTCTGAAATAAAATTCCATAGAAAGAGGATTTTGCATTTCTCTAAAGCTTCTCTTTTGAATGATACTTAATGTTCTATTTTGCTAAGTGAGCAAGGTAAATTTCACCAGTTTGGCTTCTGACGACAAATCTGATCTTGCAACTCTCTACACCTTTAAAAGTGACAGCTTTTCTGTTAAACTAACTCAGCTTTCTACTGTGATTGAATCTTTTTTCATATAACTCAGTCACGTGGCTTTTTTAAACATAGGAACCTGACATGGACTTCCTCTATTTTGAATCTTGTAAGATAAATTTTGCTGCCACTATAGCCTCATAAATTTTGATCTCGTATTCTTATCCAATATAGAGGATGGATATGTATTTTTCTTTCCCCACATTTTAAATGCACACCTTTTATTGTGAAGTGGTTTTTTTGGTGAAAATTAGATGTCATTCTTTAAGCAAGAATGGATACAGAGGGGTGGGGGACATTCATATGAGTGCTCTTGTTCAGTTTGGCCCCACAGTGAGGCTAAGGCCTAACAGAGTGAGGGTTTCTGACCATGGGGCTCTGACTCCCTGCCTGGGGCTGATCTAGCTGGGCCATTGCAGTCAGCCTGCTGCTCCTCTCTTATAGCTTCTGAGAACACACTCTGACTATGGGACAGCCCCAGACCTTCATACATTGAGGTTTTTTGGGAATTATCTCCACTTATCTCTTAAAAAACACAAAGGAACTGAAATTAGAACCAAATCTTTTAAGACATACAGAACCCTCAATCTTTAACTTAAGCTCATTCTCAAGCCATCATTTGATTACAGTGATCTAAAATGTTATGGATCACATTCTCAAAGACATGGAAATTTAGATTTTTAATAGCCCAGATCAAACAATTTTCTGGTTGACTTCTCCCTACCTCCCAGCTGAAGATAATTTTGCTTCTAGTGAAATAATTAAAGGCTTTTTATTTTGTTGATTTTGATGCTAAAAGCATTTTATCAAAGGGCTGTACTGGACAGTTGAAGGGCAGTTCTGCAAGGATATACAAGATCCCCTGTAAAATCTTTGGCTCACAGAGTGAAGGAACAAGGTATACTTGCAAGTGCAGCAGCTGGTACTTGGCATTTTGCAGCTCTTTTTACAAGGAGTTGGTCAGCATTGAACAGGATTGCCTAGGAGACAGAATTACTGGGCTGGCTCCATGTTCCTGGATAGGGGACAGAACGGGATCTCAACAACCTCAACAAAGAGCTCCTGTCAAGTTTGTTTTCCAGTTTAATGGCGAATAAAGGTCTCCCACTGCAAATCTTATGAACTTGTGAACATGGGAACAGAAGCAGGGAAAAATATAATACTTTTTGTGCCTCAGGGACTAGCTGAAAACCCAAGAAATTTAAAGACTCCTAAAGTCAGTGTGCATGTGTCTAGTACACTTTTTGTTTCTCTGCCAATCAATGTGAAGGGACACTTCAGACCCTCAACTCTCTTTGGGTCCAATTAGGCAGTGGTAATTTACTTGCTGCCACTGCTGTCACTTTCATTTTGATGCTCATTTAAATAAATTCCTTTAAAAAAGGGCACTGATTAGTTATCCAAGCCTAAAGTTTTTAGTGCTTTTGCTTTATGACAAAACACTCAAATGTCAAGCTCTGACCTGACTTGGCACTCCACACAGTGATGCACAGAAATACATGTGCTCATCTGTAGAACTGAAAACATTGGTTAAAGAAGGGGTCCAGGCAAGATGCCGTACTCTAGCAAGGTCAGGGAACTGTGACAAAAGGGAATATCTTGCCCTGGACCTGACACAGCACTGTCCTTGCTCAGTGCTGCAAGAGGACATTGGCCAGAAGGTGCAGTAAGTACTGCAAGAAATAGTCTTTCCTGCCCCTGTATTCTCTGAACATGTTTGTTATGGCCAATTCCTGCAGGTACTGAGAGTAATAGCAGCCTGTGGCTTTAGTATTTGCTTTTCAGGTCAGTAATTTAAAATTAATACTCTTTCCTTTAATCTCTTGGTGCTGGTTTTCAGAACTGAGCACCCTGATGAGACAGTTAGGACCTTGTTTTGGGGACAGCCGGGGCTGACTATTTGTCATCTCAGATTGCTGTTATTAGCTGGTATGTTCTGCCATTAAAGTAGATCCAGGCACTACACAGCCATGTCAGTGTATGCTTTCAGAAAGCACCCACCAAATGAAATCTTGTTCCTCTCTAAAGGAGGCATGGGGATGAAGTGGTACTGGATGCACAACAGATACAACTATAGGATGCCCACAGCCCACTTCCCTGTGGCTGACCACACCACTCTTCATGCTCTTTGATGTGAGATGCTCCAGCTGGCATCCCTGGGCTATGACTGCACTCAGTTGTATGCTCCTGCTGCGTTCACATGTCTATGTTCACATACCTGTGCTGGAGGAGGAACAGAAGCCTCACAAGCAAACTCCTAAGCAAGATGCCTAACTATGGTGTCATCTTTCCACTCCTGAGCCTTGCCTCTGGACACTGATATTCTCTGAAACCCAGGTCTGGAAGTCCTATGTACAAAATGATGCTACCCATGCACTACAAACAGAACAGACAGGATGATTAATCAGTGGATGAACTGCACTCCTGGCAACACATCATACATAAAGGGCAAAAAGAGAAACCTGTCAGACATAAAAGAAAATACTTCCCAAGCAACTTTTATTAACTGAAAGTGCCAACAGGCTTTTAAACAGAGTCACCTCGCTCTAATGCCTTTGCTGCAGCCTTTCATGCCGGCTGACATTGTCCTGGACACATCCCTTAGGTGTCTTGTCATACCATAAGGACTCTGGAATTAGGTTATTCAGGATGTTCCCAATTATCTCTGTTACTCTTTCTCTATCATTAAGAGGAGCTCTGGGAGCTCTACAAAAATAGAACCAGGAGAAAAAAATAATTGGGAGCAAATTAACAATGGAAGATGCAGCTTTGTCCTTCAAGACAACCAACTAAAGGTTTCCATTTTATCTTTGCATTTTGATTTGCTTGCATTTATCTTGTCCAGCTATCTAAACTGCAGATGCAGACAACAAATGGGAAAGTTTTTTTTCTTTCAGTTACACAATGCCTTCAAGTCTTCTTTGGCTACTTTTCTCATTTAATGCATGTCTCATGTTATTGAAGATGACCTTCTATTCCCAGGGCTACAGGGGGTTTAAAATCTAGGCCTGCATATGGTATCCTTCTCTGTTATAAATGCTCCTGGATGTGCTACCATGTAAATTTTATAAAGTTTGTGAGTTTATGTAAGGTTTGCCTTTGCCTGTTTGGGTTTGGGCAGTGCATATGGTTTATGTCAACATTTGTAAGGTTATCGCAAAGGTTATCTTAGCTAAATTATGGCCCTTTGTTTATCCATGTGGTTAGTTATGGTGCAAACAGCTGCACTGTCAGTAAAATCTTTCTGCTGCCCTCAACCCTGACCTGGAGGTACCAGATTCTGAGAGGTTACATGACTTCATATGAAAGTTGCTTTGAAGGGGCTGTGAATTAAAGCTGACACTTTACCTGAAATACCTGCCCCCAAATTAGCTGTGAAGAATCAGGTAACCAGCAGAAGATGCCAGCATGTCTTTGTCTAGCAGCTCACTGTAGTCAGTGAAGCTTCTCCTTGCCCTGGGAACTCATGCGTAACATGTTCTAAAGAGAAGGAAAACTGCAGTTGCAAGGGAATATCTGGAAGTACTTCAGGAAGGTGGGGAGAAAAAGCCATTCTGCAGCATATGAGCATATCTGGGCCTCTTGATTTTTTGGGGCAGCCTGGTGCTCCTGTGGTCCTGAAATCATGGTGCAGGGGGTCTTTTTTCCTGTTGTCATAAAATACCTGCCATGTCTCCCTTCTGATCTCCCTCTCTGTCCACACTTGACTGTGAAATAGAAAAGTTCATGTTTGCAAATCAACACATTCAACAGTCTCTTTCTTTGCATGCATTCTGTCAAAGATGGGAGACTTGTGATCCACTTGAGGCAGAAGATTTTGTTCTTGCTCGTCAAATTATCCTAAAATCAACTGCTAGATGAATCATCAGCTCCTTTTTTTCTGACCCACTGCATACCATCCTGCATTTTGCGGAGACAGCTCAGTTTCACATTCAGAATTTCTGACTTGGACTCACTGTTTCAGTCTATTTATGAGGCTTTGTCCTGATCTGGACTGTGCCAGTGGACCTCAAGCTATAAAATCAGTGAAGTAAAGTAGTGCTAATCTGCTGGGCCTCCCGAATCTGGCTCTCTGGAGTCTGTGAGCGTGTGCCTGTGTGTATGTCTGCCTAAGCAAGTGCATATATGTGTGCAGTCTAGCCGAAAAGAGGATCCAATTAGAGCTAACCAAATACTGGAAGCAATTTTTCTTTGAATAAATTATTCAATGCATTTTGTCTTTGTTCATCTCATAAATTATTCAACTAATAGTATTTGAATGGTGCTAGAGCTCGTAGGCTACTGCAGAAATGATCAGTCAGATAGCATACTCAGTAAGGAAGATCAACATTTGCTAAATAATGTATTTGGCAAATAATATTCATCCAGCCCTGGTTTTAATCAATCTAATGAGAAAGGCAGACAGCACATGGCACTCATGGATGGCTTGGCAAGTGCTGAGGGAGCTGATCCTTTCAGCTTTGCCTCCTTCCCCCCCAGTACAAATAAATGTACAGAGTTTCCTGTTGGTACTGATGCGAGTGACCCAGCACCCCACACTTCCATACACATTCCCACAGCCAGAAGCAGATATCCAGGTCTCAGCACACTGTGTTGCGCTGCCCACCTGACCATGTTGGCTCCCAAGCTTCTTGCCAACTCCTCACTTACTTTCTTGTGTGTAGAGAGTTTTGGGTGTCAGGGCAGAAGCTCTACCAGTGCAGAATGCCAGTACTTTTCCTGTTATTTTGCACTTGAAATATGTGGCAGCAAGGCCCATTGTCTTGAACCAACATAAATGGAAGGGAAAAAAACACCCCAACAACCCACCCTCATTTACTAGACAGGAAGGTTGCAGGCTTACAAATAATTTATTGGAAAAGGAGGAGTATCTTATTTGCTGGAGGAGCTGATTTCAGGGACATGAATGAATACATTTTTGTAGCAATTTTATGCCAGACATTATGAAGGCATGCTACATATTTCCTAATTTTTAAGTTTGATTTTTTTTTGTTTCCTTCCACCATCGTTGCTTTTTTCTTTTTATGAAAATAAACCTCAAACAAATCCAAACTCTTTCTTTCCGCATGACATTTCTTTTTGTGCAGGCTTTCATCTGAAAGAACCGTTTTTCTTGGAAACGTCGAGCTAAGCCTTTGAAAAAATTAGATGTCATTGGCTGTGTGAAATGTCTTCCTTCTTTTCAAAGCCAAACCTCAAGGATATGTTGTTTAGAAATTTCACATCTGCTTTATTTAACAGTACCCAGGGCCACACTATCCAAATTGGATTTTTATTGTATTTTGATGATACCATTATTAATAGAAAAATATAAATAATCTAAAAGATCAGTGCAGAATGCCAGACACTTTACATAGTTGTGTACTTCTGAAATAGTCCCATTGGTAGGGACCTTTTGTGGGCTCAGGTACTTCTTATTGTGGTAGGATCTGTCACATTCTTTCCAACTATTGCACATACATATAGATGAATTCTGCATACACTTACATTCCCATGACAGCTCAGCAGCCTGCCAATGTTTGAAATTATTTTGACTTTATTTATAAGGAAAGTTAAGAGTGGGAACTTTCAGGGCTAGGCCTTTTCTGTGTTTAGTGCTGTTGCAGAAGGACCATGAGCAGTGAACAGATGCTTAAGCAGAGAAGTCAACTAAATAAAAGAGGTTGTCCAGAGAACCTGTGGATCCTTCATACTGGAAATGTTCCAGGCCAGGCTGAATGGAGCTCTGAGCAACCAGGTCTAGTGGGAGGTCCATGTCCCAATGGCAGCAGGGGTGGGAACCAGATGACCTTTAAGGTGCATTTCAACCCTAGCCATTCTACGATTCCATGATAAAAACCACAGACTGATTTCTCAGTTGCTAAAGAGGTTTTGCTGGATATTTCTATTTCCATCTGTAGGGAAGATGTTGTTCCTTCACAGTTACGCCAGTTTGGCTCAAGGCTTTTTAGCAGTGTGAGCCAGGGTGAATTCTGCCATTCCTGGTAGTGAGGCCTGCAGACCACCAGTGCCACTGCTGCTGTTCAACCTCAGCCGAACTGGTTTCAGTCAGAAGTCATGGTAGTTACTTATGATGAAAGTTTGTAGAAATGTGGTCTTTCAGCTAAGATCAATTTGTCATCAATTTTATGCAGCATTAATCACTCATGTTAATAAGCCCCTCCAGTCATGTTTAAATCAAGCTGTAAGACCTGAACCAGCACAACAAAAGACTCTATAAAGTCAGTCTGAGTTATCCCCCAATAGTGACTAATTATGTTAATTAATTCAAAGCCTGATTAAACAAAATTATGCTGAAACAGAATCATCTCCATGAATCTTCAGGAATGCTTCTTTTATAAATAAGGAATGAATCATTTACGGATGTGAAAATTTGGGGTTTGTGCATGTGTTTTATTTTGGTTTTTAAAGTAATCTAAAATTTGGCTATTTCATTTCTGATTTCATAATCCCTATGGCCTCAGGGCTTGCCTGTCATGTGTTGTGGTAATGGCTGGATTATTCCTGACAAAGCACTTGGCTGCCCCACCCTTTCCTCACAGGAGTGACTGAACAGAAATTTCTGAAAACAGGGAGCACCAGAGATGACCCTAGGCAAAACCCTCAAGCCTGAAATTCCCCACTATTTTGGAAAGATTGGCTAAGGCATCTTGACCATTGAGACTTGGTCATCTGAGCTTAAAAATAAACACTCTTGTCTACCAGGAATCTACTGACAGCCTTATTTCACTGATTGAGGAAGTTTTATTCCCTTCAAGGAGGGTGACAAATGTGTTCTAGCCCATGGGTAATTGGGTGTTGGCAGGAGGTGTGACCAAAAAATGACAGACTGGCATTTTGAGCTAAAATTAACTATTTCTGAAAGTCAAGGTTCAGCTGAGAAAAATGAAAGTACTGAGGAGAAAAATGAAAATACTGAGATGCAGTGTAAAATTATTCAACATCAAATGATTAAAAGCCAGCAGGCAATATTGCAACTAAATAACAGAAATAATTAAATGTTAGTAATCAGTCAGATTATGATTTATATCCTCTGTAGTGCTCTGGACAGAACATTATTATTTTTAGTCATGATTCCCTGTGTCTGAACATTTTAAACCCCATAAGATGCTAAAAGACCTGAAATGCTGGATCAGAGGAGAGGTAAAAGCCATATGTAGAAATATTCTCTTCTCTCTAGTGTATAACAAGTGGAAAAACAAGGAGACAGACTTCAAGAAATAGCAACTGAGAGGCATGAAATGCAGGAAACTGCTTATGGTAGTGAAAGATATCAGAAAAAAAGGGATCATTAAAACCAAAACAGTTTGCTCGGAAAGAAGAGAGCCTCTGGTGATGGGCTATGTTATTAGCTGGGATGAAGAAATCATCAGTGACGGGAAAAGATGGATGTGTTGGATAAACACGCCTGTTTTTGCAGTTGGAAACAATCTATATCCTTATTTTAAATGAGAAAACACTTTCCATCAGTAAGCAGAGTGACTGTTGAAAAATTTCTAAGAGAGAAAAGAATTTATATATTCATACCTTCAGGGAGGGTACAGGCCAGGACTGTAAAGGACCTGGCTGCAGGGGTCACAGAGCCCATCAATATCAGTGCTGAGCAATTTCCAGTATCTAGAAGTCCCCTGTGAAACAGGGCAAAGCTACTTTTATGCCAGTAACCCCAAAAAGAGTAATGCATGAGTTGTGTTTCTCGGTGCTGCTTAGCCTGACATTTGGCTGGAGTGAAAGAATGGAAAAGCTGATGTGTGATTCAGGTGGTAAGAACAGAGGAAACAGGGGAGTATAACTCATACCTCTTAATATGTGGGAAACCCAGACAGAAAAGTATATACTTTTAGTGTACATGTTTTGAAAACAGGAGTGTGGAGAAAGCAGCTAGAAAATGTTTCACAGGCTGGAGGAAATGCCTTGCAGGAGGAAACTCAGAGGTTAGCTTGTCAGAAAAGAGATGGAACAGTGGCTGAATTAAAATTTATAAGTAAATTTACTGGGCTAAAATGGCAGACCCTAAAGGCTTACTTATCCTGGCAGTGCAAGACAAAATGAGAAACGATGGCTGGGAATTGCAAGAGCAATGCACCTGGTAGAAGGCTCAATTTTTTAACAGAGAGGATGACTGACAAATGTGATGGATTCTCCTTGTTTTGATGGCTCCAGATCAAGGCTGAACTGTCTTTTAAATATGCAAGCTCTTGGGTTCAGTGCAGGGAAAAGTGGTTAAAATTAAATGACCTGTGATATACACACACGGTGCCAGATCCAGTGGTCTTTCTGATAGTCCCTTCTGGCCTTAATTTGTAGGCCATGCAAACCTGAGAGATAAATCTGTTCTTGTATAGGTTTTATAGATAAGCGTATGTATATTTTTCTTTTTTATTTCCTGTGAAAATAAAGGCAGCAGGGGCATACAGTGCTTCCAGCCAGCTGGGTGAGTCCCTGGAGGCAGGAAGGTGTGTGCTGAGGCACCTCGCTCAGTGTGACCCATCACACACGAAGCCCATGTGCAGGGGGGTCGACCTCTGCAGGCACAGGAGGCCTGACTCTGCATATAAGCTGTCCTAAGCTGTCTCCAGGGAGTAATTCATGGATGAAATACTGAATCCACCCCATAATCCCTGTGAGTCTCCTGGGAAGGAAGGGCAGCTAGGGACAGGTTTCAGTTTGATTAAGCTGTCATAGCAGACCCTTTCGCCCCCAAGTAGCCCCTTATTCATTGCAACGTCTTGTCTGGATAAGAAATAGTTTAAAGATGCCCTACAAGTTGCACTGCAGCATAAGAACCTGCCCCAATATCAAGCACAAAGCATCTCAAACACCTTGATTCCTGTGGACATCCCATAGGCATTTCTTTTGACAGTAGAAAAAGGAGTAGAAGAAAAAATGACTCCCACTCATGCATCCAGTACCAGGCAGGGAGAGGGCAGATGATGGTGAAGGACAGTGCAGACCCAGTGGGCCACATTCTGACTTGGGCATTTTGTGGTCTGGAGGAAGCTGTAGAAGGCACAGTCAGCCAACGCAGCCCCCTGGATATCACAGTCACTCGGGCGTGCAGGTAGAGTAATGCTCAGTGTCCTGTTGTTACAACACATAGTGTGTTGTCAAGATTTGTCTGTTCCCACTTGAGAGACTGAAAAGAAATGCTTTACTAGCCTTTTGAGACATTCTGTGCTGCCAAAAAAGAAAAAAGTTTCACTGCAAACTCGTATGTTGTCAGTTGCACAGCTCTGGGAAATACTTTGCATGGTAAAAAGTGCCCGAGAGGGAAGATTATGCGAAATGAATATGTGAGCAGAGGTGACAAATCCCTCCAATCAACAGTTGGACAGTTTGTAAAAGAGGTTAACTGCAAAAAGATTTGATGTATGTTAAGCAAAGTGCTCCATCCTTTGCAGTTTGCTGATGCTACTGCAGTTAAAGTACTATTTTTTTTTTCCATTGTAATCTCATGCTGTTTTTTACTCACACGAGACATTTTCCTCAGCCTGAATTCTTTGCCTTTTTGAATCTCTTTAGTATTACTTTACAAACCGCATTCAGATGGTCTACTGGATATAGTGTTACAAATATTGTTTATTACCATTCTACTGTGCTAGATAGTGCACAAACACATATTGAACTACTAGAAATATTCTTACAAAATTCTAGGAATATTCACTTTCTCAGTCATATTCCAACTACAATGCTTGAGGCAAGATCCAGATTTTATGGAGAGAAGTAATCTTCTCACAGCCTATTTTTCTTAATCATCCCCCAGCTCTACTCTGTTTTGCACCTCTTGCAGCTGTTTACACCTGACTGAAGAGAAAGTGAAGTAAGTGTAAAATGCCACCCACTTTGCATGGGTGGAAATTACTGCATATAATGGAGAAGGCATTGAAGGAATCAGGCTATGGGGGGTGGATATCACCCGTGTATAGTTAACCTAAAGACCTTCACACCGAGATGCGCAGGTGTGAAAGTGCTAGCGAAGGCTTGTTGAGACTGCAAGACTCAATCTGTGCTCATGCAATTGTGACCTGTCCCATTTAACTTCTGTGGTGTCAATTCTTTACTGGTTTAATGAATGCTCAGCCTGCAATGGACAACTATGATTTTATTAAAATTTAATGGTCTTTTTTTTTTTTTTCCTCAGGAGTTTTGATTCTGAGCATGAAAATTATGTTTGAGGTACACTTTCACATTCTGCATCCTGGAAAGTTCCTCCGCCTTGATCCAAAGATGCAAACTGACCTACTTGCTTGCTGGTAACACAATCAGTGATTCTTGCTCTTTAGCACAAATTCTTCTTTTATTTCACTTTCTGATGTTTGCCATTTTCCAGATTCTGGTGATCAGATTTTGTTAGGCTTTTGTTTGCTTCATGTAAGAGTTGTCCCCATTTCAGTCTGAGGTGTTATTGTAGCCTAAACCTACTGCGATTCAGTAGTAAATCATGCCTGTGGAGCAAGAAAGGATGTGTCTATCACACTAATATTGTTTTCTTCTGTCAGTCATATGCCACATTAATGGTGCCTTCACATGTTGTTTAGATATGGCCATTTTTTTACAACATACTGCTACTAATGCTAGAGGGAAGAATAAGACAGTGCACCCATTTTATAACTTGTTTAATCCCTCATTGAAGAGCTTGACATAATGGAGAATGACTGCAGGTCTGTTGTTATAATTAGAATTTGTTCTCTAGCCCTAGGCTTTTCCCCTTCAGGGGGGTTGATTGGAGTCCTGGGAGGCCTCACTTCTCAGCATGCTATTTCCTGAAGCCTCTTTCATCCCTGCTGCTAAGTGTACACTGAGTGACTTGGAGGCTAAAGCATGAAGCTTTGCAGGGTCTACAGAAGCAGAGCAAATAAGTGATTTGTGCCAAGGCAGAGATAGACCAAACCAAGATTTCTATAGGCAGTGGAGCTGCCAAGATTTTCTGCCACAAAGTGGCATATCATTTTCTGATGTAAATTGTGGCAAACCTCTGGGCAAATATGATGGTAAGAAGAGAGAGAGGCGAGGAAAAAAGAACAGCTTTCAGATGTCTGCAGGGAGAGCTTTCTGTGTATGCAGAGAATTTCTCAGACTCATTTTTTTAGGGCTGGCCAGAGCAAATCCACTGGGTCAAAATGCGGCCAGAATTACCATCAGTGTGTCATGGTCAGCTGCACCTGGGAGAGTGGGAAAAGGAGAGGGAGGAGAAGGCTGGACTGTGGGCCTGATACCATCTCTTGGGTACATTTGCAGGAGCATTGCTGCTGCAAGTCACCCAGTTAGTCACCTCTTATAGGAACAGGGCTTTTTGCACTACACTTGAACTTGAGAAACCATCTTTTAATAGAGTTTTGTTTTGGGCTGGGAGACACTGAGGCGAATTCTCAGCTGCTGCAAATTAGCACCGCTGCATGGTCTTCTGTTACACCAGCTGTGGGCTAGACCCTTGTCAGAGTTTATTTACAGAAATGGGCATGATCTTTGAGAGCAGTCACATTGCTGGGATAGGCAGCAGAGTGACAAAGGATGTGCCAGTCAGTGTGTTACAGCCTCCCTTCTCTGCTGGAGTACACACAGGTGGTGCAGGTGTCCATCAGCCATCTCTGAATCGCCAGGTACCTCCACATGCTGTGGTCAGAATCACACAGCTGCAAACCCTCTTTGTCCCAGGGACATCAGGGAGTCCAAATGTTGTTATGTGTGCATGCAGCAAGCCCCCCATAGTGTGGCATGCATGCCTAGGTGCTGCAACACAGGCTTATGCACATGTACAGATTCCTATACCTGCTCAACCTGGATCTAGAGAGCCTTTGGCTTCACAGAAGTATAGTTCTTCTGAAATCAGAGAGGAGAAGCAATTACAATGGGCCCTCTAGAATGTCTCCATCCAACCTAAAACTTCTAAGGTTCTTCAAAATATTTTGTGGCTGAATGCATCACTCTTTCTCTACTTCTCTCCTTTCCCTCTTGCACAAACATAGGCATAACTTTTTGGTGACTATAAAAATCCCTCCACCCAGCCCCAGGAAGTCTGGGCTCTATGGAGCTGGAATGTGCCTTATTGATCTGTCAAGGCATTATATCTGGCCATTAGATTCACATGTACTCTTCTGAGATTAGCTAAATCGCTCTGCAAACTGTTAATAGGCAATTTCACAGACCCAGGTGTCCAAAGATAACAGGAAAAGTTCAGAACACGGAGTTTAGCTAGCTGATTTGTGACTGCTGAGAGCTTGTAAAGCTTTTAAAATGGGCTATGAGTGAAAGCAATTGGTGGGGAGCTGAGGCAGCCCAGGTCTCTCAGGATATAATCCTTACACCTCTTTACAGTTGATTGTGTGTCACTCACTCCAATAGCCTGGTATTATTTGCTTGGCCTTTGTTCTTTGACCAAAGGCAGGGGGTAAGTCCATCAGGAACTGTCCTGTACTTCCACGTGAAATTGCTGGATAAAGATGCATGAGGAGCTGCAGGGCTGAGCAAAATAACTTCACTTCCTGTGGTGAAGCCTGCAGGCTGAATTTCAGGGAATGACTGACATTTCCAGCAGCTCTCTGAGATCTCTGGGGATCCCTGGAAGCACAAGCGTGCTGAGCCATATGCTTCTCCAGGAAGCAGCCCAGGTCATGGTCTGTTAGAGGGAGAACTATTGTCCACTGTGATTACCTACACTCTCAGCTGCACTTTGGAAACTGGCAGGAGTGAAAATGTCAACTCTGTGCTGATGGGGAAACAGATGCCTCTCACTATTTAAATATAAGTTCATGGTCCCTGTGGAAGAACAATACATGAATCTCTCAGCAACACTTGCATTCAGAGATGGACCTTGAGCTAGGCTCTGAGCAGGACCTCCTGTGGATGGCAAGAGCAGCAGAAAGCCCAGCCACTCTCAGGGTTAGGCAGTCTGTGAACACCCCCAGGCCAGGATGACTGACTGTATGGTGTTGGCAAACTGTGCCTCTGCAACAGTGGAAAGGTGTGCCTACAGCCCATGCAGATATGTGGAGGCTGTGTGTGAATTACCTGGGAGTCACAGCAAGGCAGAGTTCAGTGACAGTCAAGCACCAGTGGGCTTCTGCATGGGTTTTGCAGCTGGCTTGGAGCCATGTTGCCAGGTATGGGAGTGTCTGAGCTACCTAATTTCACTCTGGTGCCTCTTGGGTTTTGCCTTTTTTTTTCTTTTATATGTTCTCTGTATTCTTCACACTTATATTTGTAACTCTGCCACCTATTGTATTAGTAACTAGTTTTCCCAGTACTTTTCCATGGTCTTTCCCTAAGCAGAAAGACAAAACAAATTCCAGAGCTCCAAGCTCCAGGAGGTACAAGGCTCCGTGCTATCTTGGCTCTTCCTGGGAACCAAGGCCGAGAGCAGCTCTTTGAGATACATTCTCATGGACAAAGTACAGCCAGTGCTCAAGGGGGGGCTCCAGAGAAGGAGCTTGACCTGGGGGCAAATTGCATCACCATTTGGCCTCTTAATTGGTGCTTTTTTATCAATTATGCTAATTTCCTAAAACCTATAAAAATGTACTCACTCCTGGGGGGAACAAGCTTTTGTGGACATGTTTCCATAACTGCCTCTGAAGGCCTCCAAATAAAGATCCCTTTTTATATTACCTCCTTACTAAAATTATCTTGAGTTTCACCTCCAGGTTGGGAAAAAGGCGATAAATCCAGCTGAAAATGCATGTACAAAATACAGTGATGCCTTTCAGACACATCCCACTTCATGGCTGGGTGCTGCAGTGCCCATGCTCATAATTTCTCCTCTGGGGTCAAATAGGAGGCAAACGCTCTTGATTACGACACAGACTCATAGATTCAAAGAATCTGTCAAGCTTAAACTGAAGTCCAGGGTCGTTTAGCTCCTTCTGCCCTTTTATTCTCCAAGGAATCTGTTTGCCTCTAACTCATTGACTCTGAAAATTTTCCAAAACATATTTCTTGGCAATGCTGGGATCTTCCCATCAGAAGGTCATTATCTTTTCATAAGAATAAAGGGAGGCACAAAACTCCCTAATTCCTTGGCAAATAAACAGGCCTCCTTCAGACATGTACTCTTTCTAAGGCCAGAAGGAAAGGCAAAGAAAAGGCTGTTAAAGATTTTTTTCCCCCCCAGCTTACAGTACAATTTGTCCCCCAGGTTTCCTTTCCTCATCAGTAGAAGCTCAGAGTAGTGGCTAAACCAAAGAAGAATGTTGTCTTAGTGGCAGGATGGTCTTTACATTGTCCTGTCTTGTATATCTTGTTCATGCTCCTGGGGTCAAGCTGACCTCTGCAATTGCCCTTTTAGGTCAAATGGGGAGGTACCACTGGACACAGGAGTTTTTCCCTTTACTCTTTGTAATGTGAGGCCTGGCCAATTTCCAAAGCTCATCTGGGGGTTTTACAGCAGTCACTGAGGACACTGGGGCTGCCTGTGATTGCTACCACTCTCTTCCTGTGGCACACAAAAGCTGTGTCTTTTGTTCTCTGCTGTTGGTCACAAGCTTGTTACAGAGCCCTGGGGAGCATTTTGTGGCCACAGGCTGTGAGGTGGGTGCACTGGAGAGCAGTCACAACTAATCATCTTTCTGTGGTTGCGGTAGACTGAGCTTGCCCCGGGTCCTTTCTAATTCCAACTTTGCTGTCTGGCATGGCTCCTGGTATAATGCAGACCACAGCATTTCAACCAGTAATTCCCAGCCGAAGGAATTACTCTTTGCTCTAGCAACAATCCTAGAGAGCCCTGGCATAAGGACTTTACGTGACTGCTCTCTTGCACCATGTATTTTTGCTTCTTCCCTTATTCATTAAGAAGATGAGAAGTGCAGGGTGATGCAGATCAGCCTTTCTCCCACTGCCTAGAGGAAAGCAAGATAGAAGCAAAGCTCTCTTGGGCAAGGGGAGAGGGCTGCCCTGTGCCAAGGATTGCAAGGGATTAGTGGGGCTGTTCAGTACAGCTGATCCCAAAAGTTGTAGGTGGGATTATTCTGGACAAGATATTTGTGCCATGCATGTCTTCTAGGAACTTGGGCCAGGTGCTGATGCCCAGTTTTCCTTCCTGCTGGGAACACTGTAAATCTCTCATCTGCATGAGGCACAGGAGCCTGTGGTAGGTGTTGCATACTTTGCACCCACCAGTTCATCTGTGCTTCCTCCTGCTTCCTCATTTCTAGCCTTCCCCAGGAACAGAAGACTTAGAAAGAGGGACATGTGAATCCCTGCAAAGCAGAGATCCAGCAAGTGCTATTTAATGCCTCACTATCCCCACCCTAGCCTTCCTTCCTCCTCTGCTCTCCAGTTCCTACTCACTGTGAAGACGTGGAGGTTATGCAGGCTGCCATCCCACACAGTTCATCCCTGCAACCCTCTCTCATGTACTGACAGGATCTGACATCCTCCCGCTGAGGGCTTCCCCCTGTGGGCAGCAGAAGTGTAAAGGAGCAGCCCATCGTGGTGTTCAGACAGGAACTGGCAACAACAAAATGCAGGGGAATTCAGAATTAGGCGTCTGCAGCTCTCATTTTAACTCTCCCCATAAGGTGTTGCTACATTAGCTGGAACCTGCTGGCTGAATGTGAGGATAGGAAGATTTGCCCACTATTGAGTGAACAAAGGCAGAATACTTCTTTTTTCCTTTTTTTTTTCCTTTTTTCTTTCACTTTTGACCCTTCAGATGTCTTTGTGTGACTCCACTTGTCTTGTGTGATTGTTAGGTGTGTTTTTATGAGAAAAACTTGCATCATTAAACATTGTCTGAAATAGCCTAAATAAAGACTGGTAAAAGCTTGCCGTTTTCCAGCTAAACAATAAAAAGCCCAGAAGGTTGAAAAGAGATCTATACTTACATAGACTTAAAGATGAGGCCTTATTCTGCAGAATCAAGTTCTGTTCCCAATAAATCCAAGAGTTTTTGGGAGTCAGTGTGTTACTCCACATATCTGCTTTTTTGAGAACAGATAATTTCACTGTTGGTCCTTTCAGGAAAGGTGCTGGAGGTAGGTGATCTGTTCTACTCTTTCTCATAATGGTTTCTGCCATCTCCATCAGGGTTGGAGTTATCAGTGCTGCTGACACAGACTGAGAACCAAGGCCACTCTGGCTTATCTACACAGCTTTGGTCAGGCAAGATTTGTGGAGACCGATGGCTTTTGAAACTTACTAGACCAGATAGTAAAAAGGTGTTAGAGAAGACACTTTGGAGATGGCTCCCTGCCAGCCCTACATTGCTTTTACAGGGATGTGGGTGTTCCATGGGCCTTACACCCTCACACCTGTGTCAGCAGAAAGGACAGCCTAGCCATGTGGCCAATGTACCTGCTGCCTCTGTTTCCACCTGGGCTCTGTCTCCATGTGTGTGGCCTCAGGTAATCAGGAAATCGTGTTCCTTGCTCCTTTTGTAGGCATGTGCATTGCCTCTCATAGAACCATAGCCTGGCAAAAGCCCTCCAGAAAATGGAGATGCATGGAGGCATGTACCCCTTGTGCTGCCAAAAAGACATCCTAGTGCCACACCACATTTTGCTGATTTTTTTTCTGGAGTGGTTGTAGATGCCGAAAAGCAAAGAGATGCTCTCTTTGGGGAGCTACCTATAGAATTCCCACAAAGCAACCACTGGGAAGTGGAGTGGGAGGCAGAATGGCAGGCAATAAACCTGCACACAGTGCACCTAGACATAGACACTCGATGTCTCCTCTGGTTAATTCATAGAAACACTCCCGTATGGGCTCACTTGTGAGCCACACCAAATCCAGGAGAGCCGGGAATGCACAGGTCTGGAATCAGTACTAGTGGATCCCCCACTTTGGAAGACTTCACAATAGTGGTTGCCTGGGGACCCTGACAGCTCTGAGGAATTGCTGTGTGCTGGCTGTGTTCCCAGTAAAAGGATTAGCTACAACAAAATGACACTAGGCTTATTAATTAAATTAAGATACTTTTATAGTTTTGGGACAGGATATTCAAAAGTGCTCAGCCTTACCCTATAGCTGTGCTCTCACCAAGGGTAGTCAGGTGTTGTACTGGCACTTTCAAACAGAGCAAAACACTTCAGAGAACTTACCTGCATTCTGAAACTCTTTGGCAGATATGATGGGAAAATGCAGTGGGTCTTGGGTTCCAATGCAACTCATGGAATATCTGCAGCTGCACAGGCTCCATCTGCTTCCCTACATAAAGCAAAGTCAGTTTTGGAGCACACCTAGACAGGAGAACCCCAGGAAACAGCAGAGGACTTGGGGTGCTCTCCAGATAGCAGCTGCTCCAGGAATGGGACATAAGAGGGATGCTTCAGTTTTATGATGTGCTGCATACAAAATGTTCTAAGGGTGTGTATGACATTAAAGGTCTCTTCATGCCTGCATCCTGTCCCTCTTTCAGTTTGCTTAATCCTGTCCTGCCTTTTTGAAATGTCACCTGCCATCTCAGTCAATGCACAGGCCCTCCTCATTTCCTGTCCCAAATTGTTCCAGAGCCCTGCTATCCCCTGGTAAAGTGACACTGCAGTTTGTCCTAAAGATGTGGAGTACCTTCCTTCCCTGTCATTTCTTCCATGAGCAAAAGGTCAAAGCTATCGCTTCTGTGACTGGGTAGGAGGGATAGTTGTGAGTTGAGTCATCCTACAGGCACAGGGTGTCCTATAGATCCACTATTGTCTTGGGAGAGCAGTGAAATCCAGGGCAGCAACTTTGCCTGATGCAGCTTTTCCAGTGCTGTTGATATTTAAGACAAATGATCATTATTTCAGAAAAGAGGAGGTGATACCTACCCCCTCTGTTTATCAGGAGAGCTGACATTAAAAAGGCAGAGGCAACTGGGAATTTTTCCTGAACTGGGAGCAGTTTTTTCAAAACTCCACCTGAATTCTTCTCTGCCCTGCCTGCCAGGTCATGGCACCCCACTGAATTCATTGGTTTCTAGGGTCTAATCTGGCCTGGCAGCCTTCACACAAAGACTGTGGAGAAAACCGAGCTGCCCCCTTTTTTAAGACTCTCACAATACAGGATCTTGATGAAGTTAACAGCTGGCAAATGCAGAACGTGGAAAAGGAAATACTGCTTCAGGCAGCACTGTCATTGTAACCCTTGGAATTCAGGGCTGCGGGAGGCTCTTGCAGAGAGATGTTTTTCCAAGGACAGCAGCGCAACAAATGCGATAGTCAGTAACAAAAGCTCAGAGAGGAAAGCAAGACCCAGCAGGGGACAGAGAGGAATTGCCTTTCAAGCATGGCACTGAGTGACCAGATTACAGTGGGTAATTTGGGAGGTTGTCTTTCCCTAAGTATTCAGCAAATCTCTGGGAATGGGAGGCACTGCAAAATTGTCATTTAATAGTTTTGTACAATGCATCTGGTCAGAATCTGGAGAGCTTTAGTTTCCAGAGCCAAAAACAGAACATGGGCCAATTTCTGATCCTTTTTATGTTCTGATAGAGATTTCTATCACACATGCAACTAATCCTACTGGCTCAAACCCTCTGACAATGAATGTCCTCATATTTTAGGTTGTATCAGCTAAACATGCAACTAAATATCTAAGTAGCAAAACAAGTCTTATGTGGTTGCATTTCTTTCCATGCATTTGGCTCTCAAACTTGTCCCCTTCCCATAAGAAACTTTGAGCCCACTGACTAATGTGTCCAAAGTTTATGTAAGGTAGAGATCAACTACATTCCCATAATTTTTGTGAAAAATTATGTTTATTCAGAAGGCAGTGAGTGTCCTATAGCATACTCACAATCAGTGCCTTTGGTGACTAAAAACCTGCAGTGTGATTTTAATGCTCTCTGTGCAGCTCTGGGTGATGACTGTGATGACTGGATGTGGTCAGGATCTGTCTGGCCCACATGCAGCATGGGATCGATCAGGGGCCCATTGCCCCAGGGCCTCTCAGTGGCTAGTGTACATGCAAGGTGCTGCACAGGGCCTTGAGCTCAGGTGTGTGAGTGTGGAGGGGGAATTGAAGCATTTTGGAGGTGGGAGAGATCAAAGACAGATTGATGGAGGGGTTGCTGCTGTGAGAAAACATAGGCACAACGCATTGACCTGTAAGAAACTGGATTATGTCACTGCTCAGAGTGACTTGCCTTGTTTTCTGGATAACACAACTCTCAAAAATGTTTCCTGTGCAGCGTGGTTTGTTTCTTAACGTATATAACTCTTGATACGAAAGGGGAATTTGTATGAATGCCATAATGTTTATTCTTTGCAGTGTTATATTTAATCACAAACACCTGATATAGATGGCAGATGTGTGGAATGAATGGGACACCATTTCAGCTCACTGGTAATTTGAGTTGCTATTACTTCACCTGTTTGAGTGCCCTTTTGTCATGCAGTTTAATTCTGATTTTAAAGATGCTTCCCATCTATATAATACATTGATTTCAGTAAAATTATCCCTGTGTTACACCTGGAACTGGGGCTCAGTATTTAGACAATTCACTTTAAACTCATCTCAGTAGAAACCATGTATAAATTCCACTGAGTGTGTGGACTTTTGCCTTGGGTCTGTGGTTGTTGCCTATGCACAAAGTAGGCAGGAGGCCTTAACTTTCTGAGTAGGGACCATTTTGTGTTCACCATAGGTAGATGCAAATAACAGGTCATGGCAGGCAGAAGTCAGAAACAGATCTGATACCTTTACTAAATACATGGTTGCTATTCTACAGGAGGCATCACACAGCACTATACCAAGAACAAGAAACGTGCATTGAGTGCCCAGAACCTTAGACCAGCTATTTGTTGGAAGTCAGTCACCAAATTATATGCTGCTGTCTTGGGTAAGGACACAGTGGGTATTCCCAGAAGAGCTTCGGGATCATTAGTCTCACTGGGATATGTGCGTGACTAAGTTAAGTGCACGACCAGCTTGGACATAGGCAGGTACTTGAGGAGTCATAGCTCACTAGGACTCTGCTGCTTCTTGGAAATTGCAAAGAGGTTGAACTTGTAAGCTTAAAGAAAGGCTATTTCACTTGTTCTCACTGCAAAATCTACACGTGAATACTTTAGTTATTTCTTGCTTGAAAAGGGAGAACTGAGCTGGATTTTGGATCTCCACTGGCATAGTCATACTGCTTGCTGGGGGACATAGTGTTACGTTCCTGCGAGTGTGTGAGGGAGGGAGGGGAGGACAAAGGAGCCCTTCAAGGCCCTAAACTCTTGCTATATGCTGTGGATCCCACCATTTGTCCAAGAGACAACAAAAGTAACACATACAGTACTTAACTGCCTTAAACATGGCTCATGTTGAGTGCTCTGCTGTGCATCCCAGCAGCATGAGATTTGCCAGGTAGCCTGCAATTGTATAAAATTTAGGTTTTTTGTAGAAACCAGATAGAAATGGGTAATTACTCACAGAAGGTGGTCATAATTGCCTTCACTAAAAAGCAAGGGCAGAAACAGCTGCCTTTAGCCCCACTTTAAAAGGACAAAGCAAAGAGCACTTGGCAGGAGGAATTTCCCATAAAGTGGAGGTGTTTGGTATTTGACAGGGTAATTGAATGTTTAGAGGAACAAGCTGACATGAAAATACACTTTCTTTTGTGTGGCTCAGGAAGACCAGTCTTTGTCAATAGCCTAAGACATAGGATAGAGGACTGTCAGGAGCTGGAAAAAGAATGTGGTGTAGACAAAGTTCTCAGCTGGATTTTGGGTGCCACAACTTCCCAAGAGGCTGTGGTGTCCACCTAGAGTTGCCTAGCAAAGATGTCCAGGGGCTGACACATAGCTTTTTAAGTCTTTTTAAATACTGATGTCTCTTTGCATAATGTTCCCTCCCAGCCTGCCTCCATTATGTCCTATCCAATAGTCTGTTTTGAGTGGTATAGTTCTGCTGAGCAATGAGATGCCCTGTGTCCTTTCCTTCACATGATCTCCAAAGGGCCTGGAATTCATTGTGCAGCCACTCTCGCTGTTAGTAGAGCACAGGGTGAAAGAAGCACATGAGACAGGAGAAGGGGACTTTTGCTGGCAGGACAGACGTGGAGCTGTCAGAGGAGACCTCCCTCAGGCCACCAAGGGACTGGTGGAGCTGGACTCTTCAGGACATGTCTGTTCCCTTCAAGCAAGAAAGAAAGTTTTGAAATGGAGGACTTTCAGAACATGGTCTTGCCCCATTCCCTGCTCCCTTCCTCTCTTGGTGCCCCTTCATCTCATACCCTGTGGCTTAAAGATACAGCATTTAGATGAAATGCCCCAAATTTGTCTCCTTGCAGCAGGTCTTTCAAATGTTCCATCTCCTCACAGCTCAGCCAGTTCAGGGTTCTTACATAAAGGGTCTGCTAGCCATGGAGAGAGGTTATTTTTTCCTATCCTTCTTTTGTTTTGAATTTTGTATGGACAGGGGCTGTGTTGTCAACCCATTAATTGTCACAAAGTTAATGGCTTGGATCTGCAGGCCACAGGCTTAAATTTCTGGGAATGAGATTTACTGCAGACTATCACATGAGGATACTGTGACAATCTAGTTGAGGTTTAAGAAGAGCAATCCTATTAGCTTGAATTGCCAATAGGGATCAAAGCCCTCTTTCCTCTTACACAAATGCCTTGGAAGCAAACTGATCACTGTCCAGGTCTATCAGACCATGAAACTAGATTAGCAAACTGGGGCCCCTGTGTCCAAATGACAGAGAAGCTGAGGCTGCTGTACATCGAGGAAGAGAGACAAGTGGGGAGATTATGCAAATACATGGCAAATAACTCACTTTACAGGATATAATTAAATAAAAGTGAAGGTACAACAGCACTACCAGCTGAATACAAACTCGCTTTCACTGCAGCAAATGACACATTCAATGACATGGCCAAGAGAACCACCTCAAGGACGAACAGCAACCAAAAATTTATTCATAGCTACAAGCTTAGTTTAAAGTGCTTTTTTGTGGTGCACAAGGAGAAGAATGTAGACCCTTTTCTGCCAGGTATGTGCCCTACACACTTTGAAACAGCTGGCCTTTTTTTAGAGTTTAGGAAATAAACTGAGCTGGAGAGAGGAGAAAGAATGGTGATTGATGGTTATATGGCTGGTACTAGCCACATCACTAATATGACTCCAGTGGTCTGAATCATTTTTCGGGCTATGGGAACAGGGCTTTCTGGTGCTGTGCAAGCAAAAAACCCCATGGGTTCTGCGCCAACAAATATTCTTGTTTAGTCTCACACACCTTGAAGGATGTTCAAGCTGATAGCTGGCTGTGGCTTTTGTAGAAAAAAGGATGACTTGCATCCTCTTGGTGTGGGACAGGTGTCTGGCATTCAGCTCTCCTGCCTCTGACTTAAAACTGATTTACAAAAAATTCTAATACAGAATTTAGTCCTATGGCAAATTAAGTGTATCATAAGAAGCCAAAGCCCTGTGTCTCCTCTCAGAAAAAAAGTCTGGGGCAAACTGTCCTACTGGCTCCCCCACCTACTGGGATTGCAGTGGGTCATAGGTTTTGCAAAGCTCTAAGAGGCTTCAGTAGTCATCTAGCACCACTTGGTCCCTCTGTGGATCAGACTAGGTCTGAAAGTGGGGATTAGCTAATAAAGTAATGCCATTTTTTGGCTGACTGTCCAGGTTGTCAGGTAGTGTTTGGGTATCTATGTATAATTAGCCAAGTGATCTACATTTAATTTCTTGGGTAGATGGTCTGAGGTTAAAATCAACCCTGAACAGCTTGTATTGATAAGTAGGATGGTCCTGGTAAATACCAACACAGTATTCTCAAGATGTCTATACTTCACTCTGCAAGGCAGAAGTTTGCCCTGTGCTCCTTATCATTCCTCCTTGCAAATTTACCATAGATTACTGATTTTGATAAAAAACTTTAGCTCTTCTTATTCTTTCAAAAGCACTGTCTTTGCATTGAAACATACAGAACAGACTTCAAAATGGGTGAAAATTCTTCAACAGTTTTGGTTCCTTGAATCAGCCTCACAGTGTGATTGACAGATCACGGGCATTTCTCCTTGGCAAGACAGTTTGCTTACTTGATAATTCACCAGAGCTGGAATTTCCTTCCCTCACGGGTCTCACCCACAGCCCAACCCTGCAGCCACAGCATGTGCTGTTAGCAAAGGGAACTTTGCTCCTCATTTTGCTTCTGCCTTTTGATGTTTCTTACTCTGAGCCAAGAATATGAACTCTTTGGTACACACAGAAATGGGGGAGGTAGTCCGAGGAAACTATACATAAAACTTGGAAGCCAAGACAACCATATGTAGTCAATAATAGTCAATACCTTATTGATTGCATCTTATATGACAAGTCCCCAAGTAGTGTTAGTAAGATTTTCCAGTACAGTAGTTGTTAGACTGTTTTTCTTTCCCCCTTTTTGTTTTGATTTGCTTCTGATCTAATCGTGACTGGAAGTAAGACTTATTCACAACCCTGGCAGCAATTCCCGCCCACAAGTTTTGGGAAGTTCACTCTGTAATCCCAAAATGGATTTGCAATTGATGGTCTTGCTTTGAAATGAATCAAGACTGGAACCCAAAATTTGAGTGTCACATTACTGCATCAAGTGCAGGTTTTGATTTTAATGCTAATCCAAATCTGTTTCTGGATTTGACAGGAAAAAAACCCAGTAGTAGTAAATAGTATCTGAAAAAAGCAGGAACAATAACAACATCAATAAAGGCAATAAAACCAATCGTATCCACACATTAGAGCTCCTATGCTCATAAAGAATGCATTTATGAGTGCTTTTATGAGTGATTAATCTAAAATTGTTGCACATGCACTTTAGGTGTGCAACACAGCATCAGCAGGATTCCAGTGGAATCCTTAGGGAAAAAGCAAAAAATAACATCAAATAGCGTCACAATTGAAACAGAGGGGAACATTCAAGCAACGTATAATTAACCCAGCTGGAATTTGGTCAGGATATCCAGGTTAACACCTCATTCAGTTAGTGGGCTGTGTAGTAAATTGTTGAATATTGTTGTTTAAAAGTCAAATAATTTACTGAGCTCTTTTCATGTGTGGAATATACAAGGAGGTCAACTGCCTTTTTAACATCTGGTAGCAGAACCCTGGTGATTTACCTGCACTCTGGTGATTGTAGATAGCCAAGTGATGGATGACTTTGCTAGAAAGCTCACTCTGTTAACTCATACAAGCCCACAAGGAGCCTGATAACTCTGTTTTGTGGAAACATTAAAGGCTTTGTCTGTAGCTTGTGTAGATTGACAAAGTACCATAGATGTCAGTGGGACTCTGCTGATTTATTTGTGCTTTGGACGTATCTCTAAACCAGAAGGCCATTCATTACCTTTTCTTGCTTGAAAGGAAAGAAAAAAAAAAAAAAAAAAAAAAAAAAAAAAAAAAAAAAAAAAAAAAAAAAAAAAAAAAAAAAAAAAAAAAAAAAAAAAAAAAAAAAAAAAAAAAAAAAAAAAAAAAAAAAAAAAAAAAAAAAAAAAAAAAAAAAAAAAAAAAAAAAAAAAAAAAAAAAAAAAAAAAAAAAAAAAAAAAAAAAAAAAAAAAAAAAAAAAAAAAAAAAAAAAAAAAAAAAAAAAAAAAAAAAAAAAAAAAAAAAAAAAAAAAAAAAAAAAAAAAAAAAAAAAAAAAAAAAAAAAAAAAAAAAAAAAAAAAAAAAAAAAAAAAAAAAAAAAAAAAAAAAAAAAAAAAAAAAAAAAAAAAAAAAAAAAAAAAAAAAAAAAAAAAAAAAAAAAAAAAAAAAAAAAAAAAAAAAAAAAAAAAAAAAAAAAAAAAAAAAAAAAAAAAAAAAAAAAAAAAAAAAAAAAAAAAAAAAAAAAAAAAAAAAAAAAAAAAAAAAAAAAAAAAAAAAAAAAAAAAAAAAAAAAAAAAAAAAAAAAAAAAAAAAAAAAAAAAAAAAAAAAAAAAAAAAAAAAAAAAAAAAAAAAAAAAAAAAAAAGGGAAAATAAGAAAAATAGAAAGTACCTTCATTTATTACTTACTTATTAGAAAACATTTTACTTGGATTTTCAAATTACCATTCAAGTCAAATCTAGGATTTGGATGAGGAGGAGACTGGATGAGATGATGCCACGCTTACTTTAATTGCTTTGCTGCCTGACACTGGTGTCTGTAGGAAAGCCAACAGGAAAATTACAGAAAATTGCAGGAAAATTACAAGCAGAGCAGTAGATGGTCTTAAGGAGGATCAGCAAACTGATTAGGGGCTAAATTTTCCCTTGGCCTAATGAACCATGTGCCAGGGAAAGACTGCCTGCATCTTCCTATCCCTTTTTGGTTTCCTACATCTCATGTCAGTTTGGGCACAGCCTAACCACACCAGTTGTGCTGATCCTGTAGAGCTGACCTTCCTCTCTTATAGAGGTCTCTCTCTGATCAGCATATCTGTATTCCGAGATGCTCTGAGAGCATTGCTTTGAGTGACAAAAACTAGTTTTTTGGTCTTGCTGGCAAGAGGAAGCTAATGTGGCTAGGGGAAAGGAAGTTGAGTTCACTCTGTTTTCTGCCTTATCAGCAAAACTGTCAGTCTGCAGTCACAGCATGGCAGCTGATGGAAACTGAAGACAGGAAGGGCATGGCATTGCCTAATTTCTTCCCTACCCATAGGCTGAACCTGTAGGAACGGCAATTAGAAAATTCATCTTATGGCTTAAAACATTTGCTTCAGTCTCATGCCAGGCTTTAGCAAGCACAGCACTCAGCTGTGGCTCTCCACTGTGGCTGACTTGGAGGCAATGTGGAGGGGCTGAGGGTCCAACAGAGCAAGGGCGATAGTTTTACTGCACAATCCCCCTCCTGATTACTCTTGTTTTCCACATATCTCAGGATTACCTGAGGATGCTCAGCCTCCACTGATTTACTGTCTTGGCAAATATCAAACGGTGCACAATCTATGCTGTATTTTGCAAGGAAGCTAACAGAGGATGAATGAGGGCAATGTTTGCAGTCAGGACTTTCCTTTACAAACACTGAATCATGCTGTTGTGAAATCAGGACCGAGTGATGAATGACTCACTGTTGGCAGCACACACTGCCCTATCAGTAGGCTCCATTCAGGGGATGTGGGGGCTGGTGTTTGATATCATCTCTGAGCTCCCAGCTCCCAGCATGCTAATGAGTAATGTACACTGTGGCCTGTATTGATCTGTGATTTGGTTATTTACGAGACTCTGCACAAAGACACCCGCGTTGCTGGAAGTTCTGTTGTTCTTCAACACAAAGATGTTGCTTTGGGGATGTTTAAAAACATCTCTCTTGTTTGACTGTGATGTTTTCAGCTTGGATATCTTTATTTTGAGGATTTTTTTTTCCAGTATGTATGCTTTGTAGTAATAAAATGCAAAACTTCTTTAGTAAGGGACAGAAAAAGCATGCTTAGATGATTCAAAGAAATGAGAGTGAGATAGAAATCCTTGGGCCATTGGTTCAAACTCAGTGCCTGCTGGCTGTGAGGTAAGGGACACATTCCCTGTTTGGGTGCAGGTGATTATACCAAATTACCCAATGCCGAGGCTGGAGTGGACCTGCCTGTTGGTAGTGCCGAAAATGGGTACACTGCCAGGCTCAAAAAATGGAGAGGGAAAAAAATGTTCTTTTCAGTGGAAGGGCATCAAGCTGCTTTCTGTTTCTAAGCTACGGCACTGATTAACTTCCCAAAGACTGCCTTCAGGCTGTGAGGAAAGGGTCTGCATCTCGAGATAGACAGGGTTGAGAATGTTATTACTGGAGGTCTCCATACCTAACTTGAGATGATAAACCAGCACTGCATCCACTTTTTACTGAGACTCAGCACAAGGGTTGAAGTCCTAGAAAGTTTATAGAGTGATGTGTCCTCTCAAGGTGAAAGGAGGTGTTCACAGATGAACTGTAAAGCATAGGGAAGGTTGGCCTGCCTCTACCAGCTGTCTGGGATCAAACAGGAGACTTCAGTCACCAGATGCTGCTGCTGGGTCTGTAAGTACCAGATCCCAAGCTCACTGCAAAGCTCCCACTGACTTAGGCAGACTACAAATCAGACTGTGAATAAGCACCGTGTTCTCTCAAATAGACTGGATGGAATTTGCAAGATGGGAGATAAGAGTTCTTCCCAAGACAGCGCAGAAACAGACAGCCCGGTTTCCTTCGCAGTAAAGTCCTGAACTAAAAAAGTTCAGTATTTGCACCAAGGATGAGCAAAATAGAGACACAGGAGTGTCACCTTTATGCAATGACAGAGGCTAAAGAATTGTTGCAGACCACGCTGTAGGGATGTGACAATCCTGTCTTTCTGTTAAATAGATACAAGTTGGTTTAAGAGGGACAAGTCTTACTTTTCAACAAATAATATAGCTTAATTAATCAAAGAGAAGACATATGCATTCAAGCTCTGAAGCAGTTTTTCTCTGACAACAGTCCCCTCCCGGTGAGTCTGTGTCATGTGGTAGTATAAGTATGGGCTAAACTGCACTTAAGACTGAGTAAACAATATGATTTCAAAAGCAATTGGGAAAAGGAGCATGGAAATTGAATGAAGCCCAGAAATGTGTTCTGAATCCCCACCCCAATCACACTGTGGGAGGAACTTGACATTGCCATAAATAAAAATGCATGTTAAAAACCTTTCCATAGTTTCTGCAGAGCATTCTCATGGGGCCCAAGATGGCTGTTGATAGCCAAGAATGCCTTACACTGAAGGATCACAGGTTCTGCAAAATCCTATCAAATTTTATGGAAAATGATAACATTCTTGCCAGCTTAATGAACCACCACTTCAAGGCTCTTAGGAATGGTACACCCACTACTGAAATATATGGATGGTGCATACCACCTTGCTGGAGAGATAAAACCCTCCAGCAGTCCTGTGGTGTTAGCCAAGCTAAACTATCTTCCATCTCCGACAACCACGCAGCAATACTCACTCCTGACATGTTCCTATAAAATTATGAGCCTCTACAGAAAGCTACTGGCTTCAGCCCCAGCCTGCTCTGTAGGGTTTTCCTGAAAGACTTTATGGCTTTACTAATAAGATAGACCCCAGATTAATCGCCTTTCTCGGATTTTTCCTTTTAAAAGCCCCTGCAATCAGCTTGGGAAAGCAGGCAGCAAAAGAATGGCTATCTCAAAACCTCCACACTGCACAGAGGTCTCTGTCCAAACCATGGGCTCGTTTGTTTTCCTCAGGAATGTGAAGGCTCTGGGAAGGGGAGCTTTGGCACAGAGCTGTTTTGGGAAGAGGTGAATGTGGTTGTGAAGCCAGGCAGCTCAGGAGAAGAAGCGTGGAGCAGACGCAGGACCAGACAAAGGCAGATGCCTGAGCAAGCACAGTGTGTGGCCCTGGGAAGAACCCAGAGAGGGGGGCTTTGGTGGGGGGCTTGGCCAAAACAGCTAGGGAAGTTGGGAACAGAGAAACCCTCTCCTGTGACTTGACTTCTGCTGTGCAATGCAGGACTTTGTTACTCTTTTGAAAATAAACAAAGCTGCTTGCAAGAAACTACCTAAGCCCTGCACTGACTTTTCCTCCTGACTGGAGCTACCGACAAGATTGTGGATTTTTAGACAGCCCCCTGGGTGGAAGAGGAACAGCAGGGTTTTGTGTAGACAGACAACCCAGCAATACATTAAAGACATGTATTTAAGGGATATGTGGCAGAAGTGAACAGAAGACATGGATGGCAAGGGTGATATGTGGCAGAAGTGAACAGAAGACACAGATGGCAGGGGGGTTAATATTTGGTAGAATCCATGAGATCCTCTTCCTTCTTGAAGAAATGGTATCTGATGTAAATAATTCCAAATAGGATTTTCCCCAGTTTCAATTCCTGACTGTAAGTACAGGCAAATTCTTCTGCTGCCTCATTTTCTTGTGTGCATGCACCAAGTTAATGGGGAAGTGTTTGTGTTGCTCTAAGTAGCTAGGAGGTAGGTTACCACTGGCTTCCTTAATCCAGGTACCTTGTTATCTTAATTAAAAGCCAAAATCAGCTTTGATCTCTCTACAACTTCATTGCATAACCAGCTTCATTTACTATTGTTTAAGCTCAGTTTGCTTTCCATGATGAAAAGAATTTGTATTTCACACTGAGCAGGAAGTCCTACTTAAATGTTTCCTGGTTTTGATCTCCTTAAAGGGAATTAAATTATGTTCCTGGTTAAAAAAAATGCATGGCAAACAGATTACTGAGTCACTAGACTTGCCAAACCATGAGCCAACAGGGCAGCAGGCTGGACACATGGGGGGTGAAGTTGCTCCATTCTCTTGCTTTAAATGTAGAAAGGACTGTGGAGATGGTTTAAATCTGGTTTTGGACCCCCTTTTGTTGCAGTTTTTGCTGCCTTTCCAGACTGGCTTCTCACATCAGTTCGACTGGACCTTTTCACCTTCTCACCCTGTTCCCTTGTGCAGGGAACACAAGCAGGGTTATGACAACTGCTCTGGCCACTAGATGGGGTGTGGGAAACCTCAACCATCCCTTCCTTCTTCCCGACAGAACGATTCTCGGGGGATTTTTTTGACTCCTTTGGTTGCCGTAGCACTGAAGATGTACCAGGCTGGAGCAGCCCAAGAGCTGTTGTCGGTTTCTGCATCCTCAGCTTTTCTCTAGGGGCAACTCTGGTGTGTACCCTACCTGCCCTGACCCTCCTCAGTGCTGGCATGCCTGGAAGCTGTGCTGCAGAGCTTGGATCTGGCCAGAAAGGATGTCCCATCCCTTGCTGTCCTTCTGCATGTGCAGGGCACCACGTGCTGTTGGCTGCCATGCCTTGGTGGCACAGCCAGGTTCCTGACAAAATCTGTGTTAAAACAATCTGCTGCTTTCTGCAGGACTCTGAAGGGAGTGAGTTTGCTCCTGATGACGCAGGGAAAAGCTTTCTAGGTTGCTGAGAGGCATTTTAGATCATTTAAGAACATTGATCTTTGACCTGCTCTCCAAACATGCTCCAGACTGTATCCCAGAGCTTATGCTTCATTTTGCATGGGATCTGGGGAGATTTACTTGTTGCCAGGTAGCCACACTCACAGCGTGGCAAAGCCCAGTAAAGCAAATGGGACAAACATATTTTCTCACTATGCATACTATAAATCCAAGGAACTAGCTACCACATAAAGCACTCAGCTGCCTCTTTTGGACAGCAGAGAGGATCGAATTGCTTTAATTCTCTTCCCTCTTTGCCCTGAGGCAGGTAAAAATCAGCTTTTGTGTCTCTGTGAGATGCCTCTGGTTTCCTGCTGCTCCCTGGCAAGAGCTTTTGGCATTTGTGGGGGTGACCCAGGAAACGCCGGTGCAGGGGGAAGGGAAGCTGAGCTCTCAGTGTCTGAAGTGTTCTTGCTTCTCATCTTACCGCTCAAAGGAAGCAGGAAAGAAAATGTTGACACATTTTCCCCACCAGTTGCCCCACATAAAAACAGTTATCTGCTTAAATGGTTACAGGGAGACTGAAGTTTGCAATGGGTTGTCTGCAAGTTAATCCTCTGCGTTTCCATCAATCGGTGTCACAGGAGTTAACAAGAAGCCAGAAAGAGACAGCAGGTAAAATTTAGCCACTTAAAATGGAAGTCAAACAAACGTCTCTTGTGAGTGTGTTATAATTTTACAGGGTTTGCTTCCTTTATACCCTCCTCCCCTGCTTAGTGTGTGATAATCTTTGCCTGCTATTCCCTCCTCTTTTATCCCATCAGCAGCTGGACCCTCACAGTTTTGCCCAAAAGGGCGTTGTTTATACTTGTACATTTTATTATCTCTTTCCTCCCTGCAAACCCTCCCATTTCCATGCTGTTTAACATGCTGTTAGAACAGCAGCACTCCTGAAGAAGCTCTGGCAGGTCAGTGCCCTTGGAGATGCTCTGGATCACACAGTGAGCCTCCTGAGATGTACTGGTGCATGACTGAGCTTTAGGGGGCCAACAAAGCCCCAGACCCATTTACAGAGCAAGTTCTTCCCTAAATCACTGCCTGATATTACAGGTTGTTTGACTCAGGGCAATTAAGAGGGAATAACAAGGTGAAAAGTGTCTTGGGTGACCCTGGGCAGTGTCCAGGCCATTGGTTAGTCCTGTTTTAGCCCTCATTTTGACTGGTGTCACTGCTCCCTGCCTTATTCTAGTGAGACCCTGCAAGTCCTAAGGCCCCATGCAATTGCCCTGAGAGCTTAACCCTGAAACCAGCCCTAAGCACAATTTGGAGTAGGACTGGGCCCTTAGGGGCAAACATTTGGCTACTGTCACCCTCCTGTGATGAATCTAGATGATGTGACTGCATGCTTTAATCTCGTGAGAGGAGCAGAGTCCAGCATGCCTGAAAAAGCAAATTTTTGGCTAAATGGGGCAGGAAAGACAAGAACACATACAGCAATTATGTCTGCCTGCACAGCCTACACAAATGCTATGGGCCAGCTGGACAAGGCAAATGAGAAATTTGCACAGATATCTACCTGGCTCACAGACTCAGACAAGTATCTGCACGTACGAGTTCATGTGTATACAGCAGACCGATTCCAAGCCAAACACAAATTATTCCACTAACTCCAATGGGACAAAATTTGTTTGTGCAGTTTCAGAGGCCAGTCTGAAAACTTGGAAAGAACATTTTCCAGGCATTTGACCAGTTTCTGGGTAATCTGAAAAATGGTATCTTTTACAGAGATTTATACAGCGATAGACACACCCTCACATATGCACACGTATGTATTTGATAGCTTTTTGCGGGCTTTTTTATTTGTTTTACCCCTGTCTTACTCTAATTGTAAACTCACTCTGGAATGTGAGGATTAAGGGAAGTTAACCTGAGTTGCTCAGAGTGCAGCTTTTGATCTACAAAATGCATAGGAGCCGTTTTTGGGGAAGGGAGGATGCATTTTGCTTCCTGCATACAGTTAGCATCAGCAGTCTTTAGTTCTACTTAAATGTAAAGGAAACATTAGCAAGGAGGGAAGTGCCTTGCATTTTTTGAAGTCTATTATTAAAATATAACGAAAATCAGACAAAAGTTTGCATTTCGACCCACTGAAAAATCCAGGTCTCTTGGACTGCTCTTGGCAGGAAAAAATAATTTCTTCCATATGGTTGGGGTAACTCCATCATGCGAGGGCTGCTGAAGTGGTGGCTTGGATTCTTTGTGTTTGTTTTCTTGTGGGATAGCAAATTTCCCTGGACCTGAAGGCAGCTCACCTCAGCACTGTCACCTCGGGGCTGGAGCCAGTAACCCTCCTGTTGCCACCTAAACTGTAGACTGAAAGGGCTTCCAAGTGGCTGCTTGCAGGGTGCAAGGCAGGCATCCTCATTTCCCACAAGGTTCCTGTGCCTCGGGTTGGCATTGCGTGTGTGTCTCGGTGGGATGCTCTTGGTGTTGTGGATACCAGGTTTTTCTCCTCACCCTAATCTGGCTGCCCTGTGCTCTCAGGTAATGGAAAATAGCAGAGGTTCTTTGAAGCAGGGCAGATTTTCATCAGCAAGGAGGCTGCCTTCCCAAGGTAATGTGGCAATATCCTAGCAATCAAAGGGTCCACGTGGGCACGTGATTTACCTTTCTCACCTCACCTCCAGTTATCAAAGCAAGCAGGACATGACTGTACGGTGCACTTCTGTTGGAAATACCAGAATAAAATCAAGGTTTCTGGAGACAACTCCTCAAAAGAGTGATTTGAAAGAACTTGTGTGCTTCCCTCCAGATGATTTTATCTCTGACTCACCACATGAAAATGCAAGATACCATCGGGAAGAATCCTTCCTTCTTTCCATGTGCTGTTTGCTTGTTTGTTTCTATGTAAATCAGGGTTAGGTTAGGGTTAGGGTTGGCCTGGTAACAGAGGTCACTGTGCTCCACAGTGTTCCCTCCCCTTGCCCAAGTGCATGGAAAAGGTAAATTTAGCTCTTTGCTCATCCTTCTATTTGTGTGTTAGCACTAACACAGTCATCTTCACTCAAAAGTTGAGATATTAAAAAAAATGATTGTACGAAGAAAGCACGGCTTAATGGATTGACCAGCGACTTACAGGTCAGACACTGAACTTCCAGCTGTGGCTACTCATGGCTGACAGTTACCACCCTCTGACACGACTTTTGGGAGCTGAAAAAACCCTGCTGAGCATGGCAGCACCTGGGCACGGTGTTGAACACAGGGCAGTCTGCTGGCCTCAGTGCTGCTGCCCCTGACTGATGAGCCACAACCAGAGCCCAGCAAACAACTCTGCCAGGGCAGTCAGTGGTTTGAGCTAAAGCAGTGAAAATAGGAAGGGAGGAGCACAAGAGAAATAGCTTTAAAAAATGAAACAGCTTTAAATACATCATACCAGGGGTTTGATTAAGAAAAATGATAAAATATATTGGGTGAGTTCAAGTCAATAAAAATACCGGAAACGGTGTTTTCCTTTCCCCCTCACTTTTGTGTTTATTTCCCCCTTTTTAGTTATCCCAGTTCTGTCTGGCAGAGTGAAAAAATAGGTAAGTGATACAAGCAGGAAAAGAAGGCACAAAGGATGCGAATTAAGAATTTTTTAGTGTGAGAAAGCACCTAAAAACTGGGGAGAGAGGATTTACCCAGAAACTGCTGTTTTAAAATAAGCACCATTTTTAATGAAAAAAAAAAAAAAAAAGAAAAGAAAAAACCCCCCACTCATAACAAACAGTTGTAGCGCAAAATGAGATACCAGAGCTGTGGTTTGGCTTTGCTTAATACCTTTTATGCCCAGAAGCACATTCCTGCGGGTGACATGGAGGAATTCTTGGCCCAGAGGCATTTGAAGGTACCTGAGGAAGTCAGAGCTGGTGGGGGGGATAGTTGCTGGATTCACAGGAAGTTGTGAATACTCAGTCTTTCATACCCGCACCAAGGCTCCAGACATGCACTCAGCAAGAGTGCAGGAACTGGTGGGATGCTGTTCTTAATGCAGTGCCATAATACAAGCACTCATTTTTAGGCAGCATATGCACGTGAATGATGGGGTAGGTCTGTGACCCCTCTCCTGGGAGGTAACTAAGCAGTGCTAAATGCCTGCATCCACTTGGAGCACGGAGAGGATTTGGGGACCTCCTCCGGGCAGAGTGACAGATAACCTCTTTCAGCCCAAGGAGAGCCACTGCTAAGTCTCACTGACACAGCATGCCACCGAGCCATTGGCAGCCCATCCTGCTGATAGCAGAGCTACACAATGGCCAGTTCATTACTGCAGCAAAAACGTCTTACAAAAGCTAGAGCCAAATAAATGAAAGCATTAGGATCTCATTTTCTACAGCATTAACACTATGATGAATGTGAAATCTAATCCCTGCTGGCATCATCAATACCAAAGAGGACAGTGCTGTGTGTCAAGAGGTGTTGTCAGAGTCCCTCAGGAACTGTATGCAGTGATCAGAAAACCTTGAGTCTCTTTCCCCCTCCTCACCAGCTGTCTCTGCTTACAGGAGGCCACCTCATTTCCCACCAGTGAAGGACCAACAGTACAATAGCAGACACATGCTGAAGATGGAAACAAAGATTTTTCTTCAAAATTATTTTGGGAGTGAGCTGTTACTTGGAAGCTCGTGTTAGAATAGCTGCTCCAAGAACAGTAACTCTGCCTGGATGAATTTATAATAACCACTTTAACTGGTGCCAGGAAGACACTGAACTTCCAGTGAGTCATTTTTCCACAGCCATGAATAGGTTAGGATGAACTTCAGGTATGTACTTTGTTTTTCATGATATAACAACCGCAGCAAACCTTTGAATCCCTCCAGATTTACCCACAGGGAGTGGCTATGCCCATTTTTCTTGGGTGTTTTTACTTGAAACTCTGTATTCTGCACAGGAAAGGCCAAGAGATATTATCTAGAAGAGCACTGGGTTTGGGTTTTCTGTCTCTCAACACCTTCACACCCAAATTCCACTCAAATCTAAGAAAAAGCCTTGTCATTGACCAGGGGCAGGGACACTGGGCAGCTTTGAGGAGTTGGAACCTGCAGAACCGTAGATGCTACAGGGCCTAGTGGCCAGGTTTGCTGTATGTATCAAAGCCTTCTCACAATCTTTTTTTCTACCTAGAGGTTCCTCCATACAAGTGTACTCCAGATCTTTTCCTGTCTTTATGCCTTTCCCCATGTGCTTCCTTCAGCTTGGAGTTATCCTTTTCTCCATGTCAAGAAGAAACTTGTCTCAAGGTGCACCCCAATTTTCCTTAATTCTCTTGGCTTTTTGAACCTTACTTTTTATTCCTGTTCTACCCCTCCTCTTTTCTTTCTCTTTCAGGGACACAGTTTCAGGCAACACTTGATTTGTTGGGTATTGTCTGGGAGGTGTGGGCCACCACCAGCTTTGGATGTGGCCATCCCCATTTGCTCTTGTATTTCTGTTACATCCTCTGGGTTTTGCTAAATATCACCAAAACCTATGCAGGGAGGGGGCAGGAGAACAGCCCCTGAAGCTTTGGAAGCACTGTGTCAAAATGAGTCAAAGCTGTGCTTTAATACCCAAACAGTACTGCCTAACTGGGCATAATAGTTTGCAAACTCTGATAAGTAGACCTTTATGGTAGTAAAAATTCCACTGCTCTTGCTGAAACTAGGAGGTCTCATCTCATGTCATGTGCCCTAAGAAACGGGAGCTACCTAACTGGCTTAGATAAAGCAAGAACTGCTTTTAAACTGAAGCTTTGTTGTGGCCCAAAGATTTTTTCCTACTTCGCTTTGGAAAAGCCGCTGCTAACTTCCATTGCTTTTTCTGGTTTCATACACCTGCAGCTTTGCTGTGCATCCTGAAGGATAAGGATCAAACTGTCAGCAGCAGGGTGCTGCTTGTTACAATTCAGGCCTGCCCCAACAAAGGTGGGAAGGAAACTTTTTGATAGAAACACATTTTTGGTGTAGTTCTTGTGCCTGTGGTTTAGCCTTTGGGCTTGGGCCTGACCTTCTGGGTGGAGTCCCTAGACTTTCTGGGGTCACTAGGGTGGTGCACACCAGCAGCTGGAGACCGTCAGCACTAGCAAGCGAGGATGAAGAGAGAATCTTCAGCTCCCTGTTTCTGCTCTGGTTTGCCCATATTTCATGGCCTATCTCCATCTGATCTGTACATTCCTGTAGCATACCTCCCTGGAAAGGTATACCTTTGTTTGTTTTGTGCTATACATTTGAGGAGGATCCTCCTTACTTACTGAGAGCAGCCTGGCAGAGGGGAGACACATGCTGTGCTTTCCCCTTCACCCTGCCTGGGCCATTCCTGGGTTTCTGCCATGGCCCAGAAGGAAAGGGCACAGTGTGCTCTGCCAGCACAGGGGCCAGGCTGCTGGCAGCCAGCACCGGCAGCCGAAGGCGAGGCGTCACATCGTCGCAGGGACTGTAAATACACCACACATCTTTTTGTTGTTGTGTCATAATCACAATATCCCTATAATGTAGTTTGTTTAACTGGATGACTTCAGTGCTAAAAATAAGTGGATCTTGCAGTTTCCAGGACAACCACTATCCCAACGGCTTATCTTGGCGCCTCTCCTCTGTCAAAAGGATGTTCTAAACAGAGCTGGCCATGAATATTAAAAATGAAGCATGCACACAATAAAGCATTCCCTGGGAAGAGCCCCATGTTTTAATGCTATATGTTATGCTAATAGGACAGTTGCCTCTCAGAGACATGCTTAATTCAAAAGCAACACAGTATGGGGTGAGATTGCAAGTAAGCAGGAACGTAATGTGTATTTCTTTCCTCTTGCCTTTTTTTTTTTTAATTCAATCTCTCTCTGGTGCTTTGAGTGGCTCACTAGGCAGCACTTTCTGTCTCTAGCCCAGAAATCCATAAATTGAAACCTTGCATGTGTGTTCTGAGCCCACACAGTGAGATGGCTGCAGGGGGACAGAAGCTGCTGCCTGGCAGGTGGCACCTGGTGGCAGGGACAGCCTGGCTGCCTCTGTGGGCACGAGGGTGCTGGTGCTTCTTATACTGAGCCAGGGAAGAAACAGCTTGCACAAACAATGCCTGGCTTTTCTGAACCCAAAATTCAGCTGCTCTTCCCAACAGGAGTAGAGATTAATTGCTCGTTTAGAGGAGTCAGGGAGATTTTAAAAAGCCTCGTAGCAAGGAAATGGTTGCATTATTACATGTCTGCATTCCTCCAGCTTTTTATTGTCTATTCCCTTTTTCTTCCTCCTTCCCTCTCAAAGAAAGAAAAAAGCCTTGAAGAAAATATCAGAAGAAGTCTTAGGAAATCAAAGGGGTCATTTTTAACCTCTGTATCTGGACAAAAAAGGAAGAGATAATTTAGCCAATAGGATTGGTTTTCAAGTACAGGCTGAGTGGAGGAGGCTGCCTACTGAGCAGTAAAACTCTTGCAAGAACTGGTGAGAACCATGCCCAGATCATAAGTTTTGCGTGAAACAATTGGTTCACTATTAGTCAAACAGTTTGATTCCATGATTACAAAGAAATGTTCAGTGTTACAGACGCAAAACAGCAAAGTCTTATATAAAGACAGCCACCTCAGCAAATGCAACCTCATTTCCTCCAATAGTATTTACTGACAGAAAATAGTAAATTAGTCTAAAAATATTGCCCATTTATTTCTATCTCTTCAGTTATCTTTTTAACAAAACTTTCTATTTATCTGAAGGCATGTTTATGCAGTAACTGGCATGAGGGCAGTGAGCTAGACCCTCAGATGTTATACACTGACTAGGTTTCAGTGCCCAGAATTTAATTTTAATCAGAGGAGGATCAGGCCCGTTGTTAGGAGACCTTCTGAAAACCGTCAGTTGTTTATGAGAGCTGACAGCAAATACAACAGTTCAATCCTTATGCACTGAACCCAGAAATTTTCAAGGTGACTGACTTGGCTGCAGGACAGCTGCCATTTTATGAAGTTTCCACGGAAAGCTTCAGAAAAGAAGTGGATCCTGAGCTCCCACTGAGACTTATTGTCTACTTCTTAATATTTTGTTGTTTTTATTTTTTGCTCTTAAAACTGATTCTGACTCCCTATGGATAGTTAATTTTCTTCAGGAAAACAATGTAGCAAAAATACCTGCCCTCCTTTGGTCTGAAAATATGGACTCTGATTCTCATATAAACAAAGTGACTGAATTTTTCTGATGCATTTCAGATTTGTAGTTCTAGCCCCAACCAGAGCTCAAAAAGTGAAGGTATGTGAAAAATAATGTTACCTGGATGCTTTAAAATGTCAGAAAAGTCAAATTCCAGGGAGGTGCAAAGTCCTCTGAGGTAATGCATATCTCAGCTCACTGAAAATATCCTACCTTGGCAGGTTGTGTCATGTCAGAGTAAATAATGCCGAAATGCATTAAAGGATCTGAAGACTGGATCTGTCTTCAGTAAGGAAGATCTATATCACACCACTATTCCCTTTTATCTGCATCACTGCATTAGAGGGCAATTCTTCTGAAAACCTCAGAAATATATGCCTGGGCACCCCAAAAAACCACAGTTCTGGGGAGAGGTTCTTGAAGGGAGGTACCTGGTATAGCCCAGGCTGAGAGAGAGATGAACTTCATGTCTGAAGTGTCATTCCATGTGATTTGTTGCATTGTGGGGGGGAATAAGGGAATTACAGATATTGTCATGTCATAGGTGACGACGGTGGGAGGGTACAACTTTGGGCACAAAACTATTTTTTAACATGCAGACAAAAATTTCTGGTGCAATGTCCACTGTTTTCGGTAAACTTCTCTCATCTCAGAATATGGGGGAGTTTGACACTCTGGCTCTACTGCAGCAGCATGACCATGGCAAGAGGTATGTGCGTACACACACACACATACACACATGTATACAAGTATATATATGAATATTTCCATATGAATTCAGAGGGAGTCCCAGCAACCCTGTGATAGCCAGTCAGCTTCAGGAGGGACCAAGCAAATGAGAAAAAAGAAGGAAGAAGAAGACAAAGGAGGAGACAACATTGCATCTTATTCTGCCCCTTCTGCTTCTTGCTGAGATTCAGAGAGATTTGAGACAGCCCATGTTCCTCCATCACTGAGCAAATGCCCTGTTCCCTCAGCTGAGATATAAATAAAGTCAACTTGCTTTTTTGGAATTAAGGAAAGAAATGCAGATGTTGAGTTGAGCTGACAGCCCTTCAGGAAGCCTTAAAATCCCCCAACTTTCTTTAAAGGGGAAACAAGGTTTGCAATTAGTGAACTACAGCAGGTTTAAGCATCCAGTTGTTATTAGTGCAATTATAGTTAAGATTGTGATAGCTCTAGTGTCTTCTTGAAAACTCAGACCTCCATTTCATTAGGCCATTCAGTGCTTTTTAAATATTGCTTCTAACATTTAGTAAAAGGAAACATAAACTGTGGATTGAAAATCCTGCAGATATGGCTCATATGCTCTGAAGTGTGCCTGTACATGTGTCTGGGGTGGGACTGGAAGGTATTTGAGAAACCTTTTGGTGTGTCCTGGAGAGTGCACAGCTTGGTGCAGAGCAGCAGCTTCAGCAAAGGTGCTGTAGTGACTCTTCTGTGCAAATCGATGCTTACACATGAATACTGGATTAATGCATCTGACAGGAGCAGGATATGAAAACAAGACTATCTTAATACTGCTGTCCCCAGTGCTTGTGCTGCAAGAACACATATTGTCTCTCTGCACCTTCCATATGGCAGACTCTTTAAAAACACAGTGGTTTAACAGGTTCTACTGTTTCCATCTAAATTCCTCTTCCCAAGGGTAAGGAGTGACCCTTTGAATCTTTCAGCTGCAAATAGCAAAGAGTGAATCAGTGTCCACCTCAGGCTGTAGCCTTTACCCTCTAGCTAGGCAGCACTTTGAGTCCTTTCCATCCAGTCACTTGTTTCCACAAAAAACATAGGAAATTAAGAACTCTGTGACTTGGGACTAGTTGAGCTCAAGTGTCCTGTGGGTTCAGTGATGCAGGCAGAAAGACAGACGGACAGAAAATAGTGAGCTTTGACATTAAATGCATGAAATATTGTGTGCAACATCCTTATTTCTCTTATTCCTTGGTCAGTAAAAAAACGTTAGAGTGTTTTGAGTCTTCTGGTGCTTAGACCATGCCCACCATCCTCTACTTCTTCTCACCCATTGTCCTTTAGAGCAAAATAAGCTCACAGAAGTACTCTCAATGGCTGGCCTAGGGCTTCAGTGCATTTGGGGTTTGGATCCTGGCTGTGTTGCTGATATGATTTATGGTATTACTGTTCAGATTGAAATGCCAAAAACATCCATCAAGTTGTACAAAAAGGCCATTCCATCCCTTCTCTCTCCATATTGTGTCTGAAGAGGTATTTTTGGACAAGTATGCCAAGCAACACAGTGCTCAGCTGAAAAAAATGGGACTCCATACACAGAAAAAAGGTTCATTGAGATCACAGCACATACATCATAAAGAATAAGTTACTTTTCCTACCAAATGCAAAAGAAATCCCAGATAAACTTATTTTGTTCTATTAATCTCAGTTGAATTCTGCAATTATTTTCCTGCAGCAAGTTCAATAATTTTTAGTATCTTTACTTGTGCAACATTTTGTCTTAGTGCAGTCAGTCAGATAGGTAAAAAGAATAATTGATTTTTTTCTCTGTCTGTATTGAATACTAAGTAGAGGCATAAATAGACAAAAATCATCATTGAAATAGAGACACAAACAGTAATTTCCAAGCTAAGTCCAAAAAGAAGCCAGCATATATGCATTTCAAACGAGGCAGGGAAATTACTGTGGAAGGCCTGCTCTAATTGTCGTTCCTGAGAAAGGGCAAAATGAAAATTGCTGGTTTCCTATTCAAGTGCATCACCTAGCACAGCAGGATCTCGTTCCTCTCAGAAATTCTCAAAGGCTACCAAGCAAATAAATATTCTTTGCCATTCCTATTAATTTTCCTGAGACATCTTCCATACAAAGGCTTTTGAGGGCTTCATCCTGACCGTGTAGTAGAAATGTCCTATGGGGAGGGTGCTCCAAGTGTCCTGTGCCCTGAACATCTGGGCTGGGAGGAGGGCAAGATGTGGAGCAGCTGTGTAACTGATGAGTTTCAGCTAGGTACCTGTGGTGAGAGGTGGCCTAACCAACCTGGCTGCTCCTGTTGTGGATGTGTTGCCACAGGAACAGTAGATGTAAGGAATGTAGGAACAGTAGATGTGACGAATGTGCTTCCTTTCTGTGTGCTGCTGCAGATCTGTTTGCCCAGAAATGATTATTCATCCTATACTTCTGACTTAATTTTTTTTCTTGATTAGGGCAGTTTTCAAATCCAGAGCAGCACCACTGGCAAAGAGACTTTTGAGGGACAAAATTCCTCAGCTTTGTTTATAACTTCTATGTGCAGTACAGCATAAGTGTACACAGACACCCCCAAACACCTCCAAATACATCACACTACCTGCTGTGAGCTTAAAGGGGAAGCTTGCTAACAAAATTTTGTGATTGCATTCTAATGAAAGGAATAAGTTCTCTAGAAGTTCCAAAGCACATGAAGCAGCTGCACAGCGAAAGCTGAAGGCTACCCATCTGAAATTCCAAGACCTTTTGTGGCCTACCAAGCACGGCAGCTACCTGGCCATTCTGCCTCAGGAGCCAGCACTGCCAGCTTCCTAACAGAAGTTAAGTTCTATCCAAGCAGGCAGGATAACGTAGCCATGATGGCACAGCCTTGTGACAACAACACCACGAGTGGTGAGGGGGAACATCTTCATTTTCTCTCCCACCCTGAGTCTGCAAAGATGAAGAAGGATGTGGATGTGGATACCCAATGCTTGAATTGTCCTGGCAGCTGCACCTTGCTGTCAGGGTCATCAAATGGAAAAGGACTATGGACAAGCAGAAACTGGGAGTCACACTGAAGACATGCAGACCTTTAATGGTGTGGTGAGAGAGTGGATCCAGGAGCTAACAATGTGTTAAAAATCTGGCATGCTCCTTTTACACTTGGTCCTGGAGCTGGGAAACCATAGTATGCACTCAGGCTGTTGTCAGAGCCCATGGAGATGTAGTGTGGTGAGGTAACAGCAATGTAGGGGAAAGCCATCCTTGAGAAACTACTTGAAAATATGCTCTGAGATCAGAAGAAAGTCCCTAAGTCTTGCTTGAAAGATATGAACTCCATTTATGGGTTCATATCCAGGGCTGTGGTGGTGATCCCTGCTGCACGTACTGTCTCTCTGTTAAAAGGGAGCTGTGAAGGGGAAGATGAGTGATGTGCTTTGCCATTCCAAGGGATATGTGAGATTTCACTTACTCACAAGTGGTGCAGATGAAAATGGAGGATATGGACATGCCTGCAGTGTGTTGAGGCATATTGGCAATAGATTTGGGAAAGCGCAGGTTTCCAGATGTCTGCAAGTTCTGGTATGTGAGCTGTAAACCAAAGGTACAATAGTGGATGAGGTGTCTGCTCTCAGTGCAAGCATTTTTCCTACTTACATTGTGCCAGGATGCTTTGCTGGCTTTAATCATCCCAAGGTAGAAAGCCGGTGAGTAAAGTCTTGTTGTTTTATTGGTTTGCCTGAAATTGAAAGAAAAGAAAATGTAGCAGACCAAAACCATTTAATCTGGAGCAAAGTTAAGAGAACGAGTTAATGAAAGAAAGGCAGTTGTTTAAAGGTGTGAAACTGCTGGAGAGAGCCAAGATACAAGGGGTTATCCATAGATGTGGCCAAGTTAAACAAGACAAGCTGGTGACTCAGGGAGGCTCCACCTCCAGTGTCATTCACAAACCCAGCCTGTCCCTGGGCAGCCACTCAGCTTCCATTGTGTCCTGTTTAACTTGGCCTTTGGATGACTAACTCTTCCAAAAGCTGGCTTTTGGGGTAGGTATCACACCTTAAAACATCTGATCCTCTTTTATAAGTGCAAAGTACTCTTTTATTTGATTTCTTTGTGCTGCCTGTCTGCATCATTTGGGTTGGTCCTACCAAGGACAGGCATGGCACAAAATGATAGATCCAGAAGTGACTAATCTGACAGTCAGACTTGGACAAAAGTTCCAAAAAGGTCCGTCTCCTTCTTTGCAGCATGCAGGCTTTAGCTGGCATCTGGAAGACAGTGGCAGAATTTTACCAAAAAACCACAGAGGGGAGTCCAATTTCAGAACTGAGATCCAGATGCCAAGGCCTTGAAGGCTTGTGTCAGGTGATATCCTTGGGAAAGGTTGTTTTGCAATGTTTTGGTAACTGTATAGAGCAAGTAGTGTCAAATGTCATCAGCACCTAAGAAGTTGTTTTCCCTCCCACGATTATGCGATAAAAGTGAAGGTATTTCATTTCCAGTGATATTTTCCATGAATTTAATGAGGAGAGGTTCTATTAATAGCAAACCAAAAAGCACTTTCCAGAGCTCAGCACCAACACTGTGCTACTCCCGGAGTTCATAAACAGTTTTGAGCTTTTCCAATTTTTTAACTAAGCCGAGAAAAACGAGGATGAACTTAAGAGCAGTAAGTTTGAAACCTATATGAGATGTTGCCATTTTGTGAGCAGTTCATCACCTCCTTAGGGTGGCTGCTCAGGCTTCTGGATATCCATATCTGAGCAAAATCCACTGGCACTTCAGACTGCAGGGGTTGAGCCACAGCTCTTGGGGTGGACCACTGCCACTGCACTGCCACTGAGAGCTTGTGGCACGGCTGATTGTGACCTCGTTGCTGCAGTTCAGTGGTGTCTGTCAGGTAGGTACTAGCTTAGCATTAAAGTTGTCTTAGCCCACTGCTACATGACTTAATTTATATTGCCATGGCAATGAGAGGCATAATCCACACTGATTGATCCACACTGATCTTGGCTCTAGAAACACTCACTGGCTTGATTTATATCAACATGGTGGCAGGGTGCAGGGGTGCTTGAGGTGACCTTCAAGGCAGCCTTGCCTGCTGAAGGCAATTCCTGTTGCAAGGCTCCTGCTGTCTCCTCTGCCTTCATGAGGACAGCCACAGGCTGAAAGATGTCTTAGGAGCTCCCCATACAATATTCCTTCCTTGGGGGTCTAACCAAGCTTTCCTGGCTGAAGCCAGGTGCAAAAAATCCCATTTGCCGTGAGACGAGAGGAGCTGAGAGCCACCACTACAGAAGTGCTCCAGTTTGAATCACCACTAGTCGTTTCCCAATGCACTTGTGGAGTGAGAAGCAATGACAGCCCCTGTGCCCCATTCTCAGGTGGGAGCTGGGATAGTGGGAGGGTCAGCCTCTATCCTGCTAGCATCAGGCAGGGTCCATCCCGGCTCAGGGCTAAACCTGTGATGGGTGACATCATGCAGGAGGCATTAACCTAATCATGGTAGAGGAGGAACCCCCGAGGCTGAGTTGATAAGGTGAAGAGCACATTCCACTGTGGTAAATGAAAAGCCCTCAGAGCCGCCTTTGGCTTTGTGTCACAGAGCCGCATGCTGGAAATGGCACAACAGTGAGATCAAGCCACCCTCAGGATCTGGACTCTGCTGTCTCCCTGCCCTGGAGCAACCTGGTATTTATGTTAGGAGCAGACAGCTGTAGAAAGCACGGAAAAACCCAGGACAATGCTGGGGCCTGCTGAGAAAACTTTTGCCACAGACAGAGGCACCCTTGCTCTGGGGAACGGTGTGAATGCCTCCCAGTCCTGCCCCAAAGCCCAGCTTGCCTGTCCTGGTTCCTGGTTTGGGCTGTAGTCTGCATGCAGTTTCCCTCTTCCACACTCTTCCAGGATGATTACCAGATACCTCTTTCCACTGCTTATCAGAGTAGGTACTGCTCTTCTCCAGAAGATCCTATCTACTACAGGGCATTCTTATAGGTGGAAAGCTCGAGGGCAGCAGCCCTTCCCCTGTGTCACCTTCAGATGTCACAGGCCATGAGATTTTCAGTCATGGTGCGCAGGAGCTGAGGAGCAAGAAGGGTTGATAGCTCAGCTGCTCTGGAAAACAAGTCCACACATCATCAATGCTGGCATCTGCCCTTCAGGAGAGGAGGGACCCTTGCAGAGGATCCTGCCACGGGCAAGAGAATGAAAGGGCAGCGATGTCTCAGGCAGTCTTGGGGGCAGAAGTTCAGATCTCAAGAATCAAACTAAGAAAACAAGCAAATAAAAAACCATTGCTTTGGCTTCAGCCAGGAACCCAGGACAGTAAACAGAGGAGGCTGGAAAGCCAATATATTCTACCCTGGGAGAATCGACTTTGCTCGCGCCAAAGAGGAAAGAAATGAATATAAAGCAAAGAGCAAAGATGAAAGCCATATATCGCAAGCACAGACTGCCACAGCCATGATTGGCAGTTTACATTTACATTTTATAGCATTCCTCTTCTCCTCCCTCCATATTTTCTTTCTCCCCATTTCTCTGCTGACAGCTCATACACACGCCTTGCACTGCACAAATAAGTGCTCTGCTCCTCCCTCGCATCCTGCTCAGACTTCATGCCAGTCCGTCCCAAGTTCACAGACCACCCCACCATCCTGGCCACATGCAGGAGAGACAGCAAGTCAAGGTCTGAGTTGTCACAAGTTCACTGAAAAGATTTCCTGTCATGTGCAAACAAACCCAGCTCCTCTTCTCTGGCTTATTTGGTTTTTACTGAATCCGGTCAAATCACGATTTCCCCCTTCTCTTTCAATAAACAATCAGCCCGTGTCAACTTGATTACGAGCTGCTGATGCAGCATTGTTGAATCCAAGCCCTGAGTGTATGTTTTGGCAAAAACAGAGCTATTTTCAGCTAGGCGTGCAAGGTGGCTTGCCAAGAGGCTCAGCTTTCCCAGCAGACCCAAGGTGTGTTGGAGGCAGGGCTCCCACTGCTGCCTGGGCAGCAGGACCAGGGGCCAGATCTGCATGGCTCAGCACTGGCACTCCTGGGAGGACTTGCACCACCTTGCTGGTCCTCCTGAACTGATCCAGACCAGGATCCCGGCAGGATCAGGCACACTGAGCAGGGAAAGCACTAAGAAACTCTGTGCCAGTTCTGACTACTCTGAGAGCAACCACTTGGCATGTCATCTGCCTAGGAGGTTTACTTTGCCTACATGAAATTTCATAGAACTCTTTTATCTCTGTGTCCAATGTATGTTCCTGGTGTAGGAGCTTTGAGAGCCCTCAGCAGTGCAAAAGTTGAGGGGCAGGATTTACGCTTTCTCCACACCAGGGCAGGTACCCTCCAAGTCAGCTTGTTTACACTCAGACAACACAGCCTTCATGTAATTCCTCTCCTTAAAGGGCATTTAGTTCTTTCCAGGCCAATGGCATATCCCTATCCCCAATTTTCCTCTGGGGCCACTCATGCTTTTGGCATCCATTTTTCCTGTTCCTGCTTTCTTTTGGATGCTCTATTTCCCATGGATTCAGTGGCCATAGGGGCCAGGTGTGTGAAATCAAATAGTGAAGGCACAGACACAAAAATGAAGTGTAACACAGTATGGGTAAAGTGACTTCCCACTTCTCTCATGATATCCTTCTTGCAGAAGTCTCTTCCCCACGTGGAATGACAGACTTGCTCCCTACTAATGATGGCAGCATGCAGATTCACAAACTGGCAGCCTATGCCATTCTTTATTTTTCTAACCAAATCCCCTTTATTTTTTTGCCTGCAGCGATGCTGTAGCAGCACAGCCCTTGGGCAGTTTGCAGTGGGCAGGTCTGGCAGCTGGCAGGTGTGGGCAGTGACAGACCCAGCTGCTGGAGAGACGCCACCTCTGCATAGCTGTGCAGGGGTGGCCATGCACGTGTGTACCTGCACACGAGTGCCTGGCTGTGCTGGAGGCTCTGTGCACCCGTGCCTGCGTCTCCTCTCCCTGAATTCCAGAGGTGTTACGTATCCTGCAGAGAGAAGGAACTATTTATGCCACAGGCATAAATAAATCTACTGAGAATTTGCAGTAGCACAGGTTGCTCAGGGCCTGAGCTCAATCCCACTCCAGACAGGGACAAAATCTGCCTTTGGTGGGAGGTGGGTAGGGGCCAAGGTGTAGGGATGCTGCTGGGAAGGACACAAGGGCAAACATTCAGGCAAGATGTCTGTTGTCTCATTATTCAGTGGTAAGTTGTGTTATTTGCTCGTGACTGCTGGCACAAGCCAGGGGGATGTATTACTGCCTCCTCATTACACAATAACCTTGAACCAGTTACTGTTTGTATACCGCTGAGACAAACACACCAGCACTTCTTCTTGTGTACAGGTGTGACTCCATAGAAAGCAGTGGCTTTTTGGTTCATGAGAGACATGTGGTGCAATTACCAAAAGGAATTTTTAACAAATATAGTCGCTACACATTCTAACAAATTCTAACATTGTTATCCCATGTTTCAAAGGAAGGGGATGGTACTACTGATTTTATGAAGGGCAACAGGATGCCACCAAGTAACACCTGCACAGAGCTTACCTGACTTGGTAACTGGTGTTCTTCTTTAGAAATACCTGGTGCAATTTAGATACATATGTTGTAGGTATTCAACAGATGAGCTAGAGTCAAGGGAGAGAAGCAGCCATTTCTGTGTATGGGTTACCCCAAACTGGAGCACACCTCTAACATTAGGTGAGTGAATTGCACTTAACTGGTGTCCTCTTCTTTCTCTTGACTCTGGTGGGATTCCTGAGCTCAAGTTCAGACATAACACTGCCAATTTGAAAATGTGCATGAAACAATTTTATTCCTGGTCTTTTCTGGAAGATTTTGATGACCACAAACTTGTGACTTGCAAAACCTCCCTCATTTTTCAAACCTTCCTTTTTTTTTTTCCTTCCCCTTGTTGCCTGAGTGACACTCTTGTGTTCTGGCTGATTCACCACTCCCCTGGCTATTTCCCAGCATGAAATTGCTCTCAGTGAGTGATGAATGAGTGCTCTGCCTTACCTCTGCCAGAGCAAAGGGCACAGCTACCATACACACCACAACTTTTGGAGTATGATGGATTTGAGCTTTTATAGATATCTTTATTACCTCACCCTCCTTACCCTTGGAACTGAACTTCTCATGGGCAGTTTTCAATTCAATTTACTTTCTTAAGAAGGAAAAAAAAGGTGGCAAGTCAAGAGTGATTGTTATAGTGACTTTCAGTTGGTGTAAAACCCAGTGCTGAGGTGAAATGTGCTGCTCAGCCAGGAAGAGAATTGGCACTTTGCTGGACAAGCAGGGAAGGCATTGGCATTCAGACTGTTTTCAGTGCAGCTATAGGACTGCACCCATGGCAAAAGCTGTTTTGGAAACAAGCTGTCTTTACAACTCTTGCAAGTGTTTGCTCATCACTGGAACTTGGTATACAAAATCTGGCATACTTTTTTAAAAACAAGCAAGGTTTAAAAAAAAAAAAAGGAGACTTTTCTTGTTTTCTGTTGTTGTAATAACAACAGAACCTAGTAAAACAAAGGGAACAAAGTCCTCTGGTATTTAGTGTCAACAGCTCCTTAACAAAATCTGGAAGAGATTGTTGCCCTTCAAAGTTTGAAGGCAGGGCTGGGGTGGGTGGAAAGCAAGTGAAGAAGGCAGCTGTAAAGGAAAAGCATGACCAGGCTAAGGCTTTGGATGTATCAGATTGGTAAATGGCAGAGCTGCCAATCTGGTATGGGACTGTGGCCTTTATCTGTAGAGGTGAAACAAATTTTGAAGCTCTTTAAAGTTTGACGTCAGGAACAGTCCTAAGTGTTTTTGTATGGGGGAAACCTGGCCCTGGAGAAAGTTACTGTGGTTGAGGGTTGGTGCACAGGGCTTATGCTGTGACACTGTAACCAGCATAAAGCTGATTATGTTCTCCAAAATGCATTTACTAAGGCTTTGCATGGCAGGTGTCTAAAAATCTGGGTGCAGTTTTGCCTTTTGCCCTCCAAAAATGAAGTGCAAGGGTCATTCATGTGTGGGACTGGATTTTAACAGCCACAAGCACCCAGGATTTGGGTTTACTGCAGTAGAAGTGGGAAAGAAGAGGAGCTTGAAGCACAGAGGGACGAGGAATGAGGAACTGTGAATCCGAAGGCACACTATCATTATAACACAATGATATTAACAAGGCCCTGAAAACCAGTCTCCCCTGGTAACTGGGGCCGGATGCCTAGGACAGGCTGATCCTGCTGGCCATGCTGTGAGTTGTTGGTGCACTTTCTGCAGGGCTCAGCACAGAGGTGTGGGGCTGAGGGAGGATGCTAACACCATGGGAGGCAGGGGTGCCAGAGCACTGCTGGTGTGAGCACACAGTGGCACCGGAGCCAAGGCTTTCTCACTGCACGAAAGTATCTCTGCTGCAACAACGTGTCTGTGGATCATCAGTGTAAATTTTGTGTCCAGCACTGGCAAGACAAAATACCACAAATGGATTAAGTTGTCATGCTGCTCATTTATTTTCATACACACAATGGCTATCTTGAACAAACCCCATCCTGTTTAAGCTCAGGCGCTGTGCTGCTCATTCTCTGCATTAAAACTAGATAAACTGAGGAAGGGTCTAGCCTTCCATTTAGCTAAGAGCTGAGCTTCTGGGCAATACATCAGCTGCTAGCACATTCTCAGCTGTACTAGTGGATTTGTCAAAGCATATATTCAGCAAAGGGTTCAAGAGTTTGCATCCAGGAGAGGTGACTTCCAGGAGGCTGTGCAAAGAGTTTGGGGGTGCAACTTCGCCATACTCCAAGGCTGAGGCAGTGGGACCAAGATATTATTTTCAGTCTTTATTCAAAGCTGTTCAAAACTCTTGGTCAAGAAATCATAGAATCATAGAATGGTATGGTTTGGTTTGGAAGGGACTTCAGAGATCATCTAGAATCACCCCTGCTCCCATGGGCAGGGACACTTCTCACTACACCAGGTTGCTTAGGGTCCTGTCCAATCTGTTCTTGAATGCTTCCAGGGGTGGGTCAAGCATTACTTCTCTTGGCAACCTTTTCCAGTACCTCACCATCCTCTGAATATAGAATTTCTTCCTAGTATCTAATCTAAATCTTTCCTCTTTTAGCTTAAAACCATTTCCCCTTGTCCTATCCCTATGTGCCCTTATAAAAAAGTTCCTCTCCAGCTTTCTTGTAGGCTCTTCATCACATGACAGGGCTTTATGCTTGGCTGTCCAGTATTTACAACTTCCAAGAGTCTGGATATTCTTCAAATCAAGTTTCTGTATGAGAATAACACCTTTTGGTTCACAGCTGTGGCTGTCCTTGAGCACTACAATGGTGGATGTGGAGAAAGAGCTGAGTAATGAGTAACCAAAGTAAAGTTGACAACTTAGATGAGTTTAGGTGAGTTAATACACTATTAATAAACTGTCAGGCCCAGACATATTAATATTGAGGTTCCTTGGGATACCTTACATGATTGGCTCTCTCCCCAGCCAGTGGTGTGAATGCCATCCACTAGGGACAGAGTTATGGACTGATTTTGTCACCCCTGACCTTCGGTTTCCTAAACAATTGCCCGGTCTCCAGGAACTGGCCTCCAGAGTTTGCTAGGGAAGGGAGCAGAAAAGAGCATCTAAATCGTACCCAGCCTTGCTTCTCATGCTAACTCAGATCATTTTGTTAATTGACTCGTAATCAATACCCTTGTTTAGACAAAGGCGGGGAAGTAAAAAATTGTAAAAAGCCCTGTTTAACAAAGAGCACTGATGGACCAGCTAAACATGCTTCGCTTAAAAACTAGTCATGAAAGAACAAACAAGGCAAGAACAACAATCTGATTCTTATGCAAATTTTTGCAGGATAATGGTCATTTGCATACCCTAGGCTATCTCAAAGCACGTCTGAAACATTAGTGCAAAGCATTTTGCTAATCAGGACTGGTCCTTTCCACCCTTTCCTGTGCAGGTAAGTGGTATTTGCCCGCAGAAAGGGAAACTGCAGTTTACAGCCTCTATCGAATGAAGAATCACAGCCTCCAGAGGGGAGCACCAAATGTTCCCACAGCCACACAGTGCTTGAGAGAAGCAAGGAGAGTAGCAAATTATTTGGTAGACATCATACAGGGAAACAGCAGAAAGGTTTGAAATAGTTAACCAATGTCATGTCACCCTCTCAAATGTCTCTTGTAGGTGGTCTTAAGGGCATCTCCTGAAGAATTCACTGGGAATATTTGCTTAGTCTGTGATATCAGGGTGATACAGCTTCATGGCTCCAGAGCTTCAGCATTTGGAAGCCAGGTTCGATATCTGAATTCTAGTGAGCCAAGCCCATCCATCTCCCCTGTATCTGACTCCAGGTGTGCCTTAACTCCCTCTCCTCCACAGCCTGCAAAGTTCTGGCTTCCCTTCAAAAGCAGCTAAGTCAGGGTGCAATACTGGTTAGATTGGTGAAAATTTGTAACAAACTCCTACTTTAGTTGCTTGAGGAATACCTTACTTTTCAGGACCCTCAAACTGGTTTCTGCACATCTCACTGGGAAATGTGATACAGACAGCAAAAAGCTGAATGAAATTGCTGGTCTTTTCCAAAGATGCTAAATGAAAACAAGCAGAAAGCCACTCCAATGAGGTGTTTCCAAGGATCCAGTTCACCTGCTTGTTTCCAAATATGTATTTTCCCACTGGTAGAATTTTCATGATGTGCATAATAGATATGTGATTTAACAGTCACAGGAACAGAAACACTAGTGATGATTAATTATGCCAGTCCAGGACCTAACAGCCCCTCCATGCCTTGTGCCAGCAGAGTGGTAAGGAACAAACTTCTCCCCAGAATGGCTCATCACACTGTGGGCTGACTGGGCAGCGTGGGGACAGCATGAAGTTATTCATGGGGTACCATGATTGCTTCTCTCCTGAGGATCAGCGTTAGGGCTGTGGCATGAGAAATTGTGGCAGTGGCACTGATCTACTCGTCCTGGGTTTCAACTTGTGCAACCAGGGATCAGGGATGCCCCATTACATTGCAGTATGCAAGCAGAGGCTAAGCCCCTTAGCAGAAGGGGCATTTGTTTTTGGCCTTTGCTTGTTCTGCTCTCAAGGACCTCATCCTGAAGCGTGGGCAGCAATTTCTCCCCTTCTCTTCATCCCTGTCAGCAGCTGAGGGGTGAAAAGAAGTGGGAGTGGCATGCTAAAATCCCAGACTTTGCTTTGGGCAGGTTTTTTCATAGGTCTGTTCCTAATGTAGAGTCCTGTGCTTGAATGTTCCCTTCTTCTCCCACAGATGACATCCTCTGGTGTCATGAAGGAGCTTTTCTGTCTTTGTGGTGGCAGTGACGGGTGCTGGCTGGATCTGACTCCGAGGGAAGCAGGTGCTGGCTCAGAGCTCCCCATCTCTGAGCAGGGTGTCCTTGGCCAGCATCGCCCTGTTTTGCTTCCCTCTGAATCTCAATGAGCACCTCGGGATGTCAGGGGCAGATGGGATGCACTGATTACTTGGATCCTTCCTATTTTGGGGCATGACAAGCAGTTCATTTCCCCCCTCTCCTTTCATGTTCACACAATGCTTTACACTGATCTCCCTTGCACACATTTATCTGCCAGGCAGGGTAATGGAGCAGCACCCAGGGAGTCTCCAAAGCTTTTATAGGGGCTTGGTTTTGCTGAGCTGTGAATGCAGTGAGAGGCAGCATGTGTAGCTAATCCTACGATACAATAACCAGTCCTTCGTGGTGGATGTCAAATTCACTAAATGCACGATTGTTTATTGTTTGCCTGTGTAATGATGTTTGTGGGACATGGGCCAAATTGGAAATATTAATAAACATGACAGCATTTCAGTAATGCACCAGACAGAATCCTCCCATTGCTCCCAGGAACACTAAGACGATACGTTCATAAATGGAATGAAAAGGAGTTCTCTTCTGAAATTAAAAACAGGGCTTTCTATTATCTAAGCTAAATAGCAGAACAGTTCACTAGGTTATTCACACTGGCACACTCTAGCTGCAGGTGGGTTCATTAGCTTCTCTCTGATGTAGCAAAATTAGATCAATGTAAAGGACATTAGCCTGTGCTGTCACTGAAAGGACTACTTATCTGTGAGGAGGAATGGGCCAGTGATTTACAGGGCATTTATCTCAGGCAAAACTGAGCAGTCCATTTTACCTCAGCCTTTTCTCTCTTATGGACCAGGAGCCTTTTGGCTGTGGCTCTTTTATTCCTCTAGGCCCCCTGTGTGGTGGTACACCTGTGTTGCCAACACTGCCGAGGGGGATATTCAAAAGTAACCACGCATGAATGTTTTTTTCCCAAAATCAGTCTATTTGACCTGCACAAGGCAAGCTCCCTCCTGCCCTTCCAGCTTGAGTCTGTGACATCACAACTCTTTGGTAATGGCCTATTAATCACCTACTGCCTGATGCTGTGAATTCTGTCTGCTTTCCTCCAGGATACTTCATCATCTGCAAGCAGAACTTGGACTAGGCAGGGATGCCTCCATCCAAGCTCCTCCAGATGCCGGTGCTCCGAGCTTTGCCAGAACTGCATGATTTCTGTGAGTGCCATTAGACTGGGATGATGAACAGTTTGGCTGTGAGCACATGGAGTGCAAACCCTGGTGAAACCTGGCTCGGGGCCCTGGCAAGCGAGTGCCCTTAGCAGAGCTGCCATCTGGCAGTTTGGACCTGGTGTCCTCACCACTCCAGCTTCCCAAGCCAGTGGCTTTTTTGTTTCCTTTTAAATGAAAACAAATGTTAACTTCAGCCCATGGATGATGCAGCCCATGGCTACCAGCAACATCTCTTTGTGCTGGGGTTAAGGGGATGAAGGAGCTTAACTGCACACCACACGGTGCCCAAAAATAGCCCCAGTGGGTCCGCAATGTGGTCTTTGCAAGGGATCACAAGGAAGAAAATGATCCCATCTCAGGGAGCAACCAGGCAACCACGCTGCATTTTGTGGTGCAAAACACACTACAAAGTGCTCTTTGTCAGTGGGTTCAAGGTGAGGCACAGTCTGTTGTCAGTGGGTGCAAGGTGAGGCACAGTCTGTTTGTCCCTATGGCACTATCTGTTGCATCCCAGAAGCCATGGGGGATCCCAGTGGTGCATTTTGTAGGAAAAGGCTTGCTGTGCTCTCTACTTCACCTGCAAGACTTGCACTTTGAGGACCTTTGTGCGGTATTAATGTGATGCACCTATTTTTGTTTTGACTGACTTCATGGGAAAAAAAATTACAAGGAGAATCCAGTTAGGTACAACTGGACATAATTTGGACGAGGTTTGCTTAATTGTAGTGATGATTTTTTCCCATTGCCAGTGGTGTGTCCTCATATGTTCCTTCTCCATCCCTTTCTTTCACGTTGATCAAAACTTGCATGCAGGAACAGCCTCCAGCTGTGCCATAGGATGGTTACAGCAGAAAATAAGAATATTTGAGCCTGAACCCAAATTTCTGGTAAGAAGAGATACTGCCCCTTCTGGCTCCCCTTATACATTTCCCTTCAAGACACAAGAATGGTCCTGGATGTTCTAAATGAAGACAGACCACAGCAGCTGCTTTTGCAATTGAGGGTAGAGAACCCAGGAAAAGCTCACACATGGGTTTTTGGAGGGATCACATCAAAGCCAGGCAGTGCCAGGGGCAGGAACTGTGGTACACACCTTGCAGGCTGCAGTGGCAGATTGACTTTACCACTTGCAATTCCTCCTTGAAAAATGTTGCCGGAAGAAGAAAGGCTCCTTCTTTTTCACCTCAGCACTGATGAAGCTTTCAGGGAGTCACTTTCCAGCATGGAGAGTGCTGTTTTCCTCCAGCAGTTTGCTGCGGGGATTTATCAGCTTTTTGGTTGTCCTGACAAAACCACATCTGTCCTTCAGCACTCTCACCAAGGGTCCATTAGCCCTTTTCTGGTATCATCACCTCACAGGTTCACACTGTCATGCTTTTCCATGAGGAAGGCAAAATTCAGGCTATGAGAATTCAGGCTACAGGCCTATACAGAGTAGGCACAACTGTCTTCCTTGCTTCTTCCACAGCATGTTTTTCTTTTTTTAATTTTATTGAAGAGCATTTTATCTGAATGACTTTAACTTCCTAATTGTCTTCATTGTCTCGGATCACTAAACTCCCCTCAGTTCCCTGCCTGTCCCACAGTCACCTGCAAATTCTGCCAATAGCAATAGTTGTTCTTTCCAGATCACTGGAGGAAGATGCTGCAAAGTGTCATGTCTGGAAGAGGTCCCCAGGGTGCCCCACCAGAAGTGCTCCTGTGTGTGCCAGCTCCATTAGTGCCTGTCAGCCATCCAGCCCCTCAACTGTTTTATATGTTGTCTGCAGCTGTTGCAAGATGTTCATTTTCCCCAAAAAATGCTGTGTGGGACCTAGTGGTGCCTCACCCAGGGATTGCCTCCAGGCAGCTACAAGTATCAGTCACTTTTTATAAAACCAACAGAAAATTAAATGAGACCTGTTTTCCATGAAATGCTGTTGGCTGACACTGATGCTCTCTCTCTTTCTTATTTTTGTTGTACTTGAATCCCATGTAATCTTCTCTTTTGTTTGGTCTGGGGTTCATGTCAGATATTTCCACCCTGTCTTTTTTAAAACCTTGGCATACACTTAGACCTTTTCTAGTCCACTGGAAATTTGCTGGCACTTCTGGGGTTATTAAAAATGAATGCCAACAATCTAAACATCTTCCAGACAGTCCTTTAAGGACTTCAGGGTGTAAGTTATCTGCACTTTGCAATTTAAAATTGTTTGTCCCAACCAGCTGTTGTCTGCCATTCTTCTCAGTGATGCACTGGAGAGCACTTCATCATCCTTATGTCATCTCAACATCCTTATGTCATATCATTTATTCCTTTTCAAGTGCAGAACAAAAATATTAATCAAACTCTTCTGCACTGTCATTAGCTGTTTCACTAGCTCCATCTAGAAATGAGCTAATATTATTGTAACAACTCATTTTTCATTTCTTAATGGATAGCTTTATGATGATTGTTGAATTTATGTATCTGCATGACAATTGGCTGAATGCTTCCTGACTTTTGAATATGTGTAATCAACACTGTCTTTTAGATACATCATTAAGATACATAATTTGCAAAAGATAAATTATTCAGGACATTGCTCAGCCACACAAATGAAAGAGTTTTCTTGTCTGGGTCATTCATCTCACCTAGATGAGGGCTAAGGCACAAGAGATGCTGCTCTTTTCACTTTTACTAAGTCCAAGTTAATTAAAATGTAAGATATCCATCCCCAGTCAGCAATGTTGCCTACAGAAAAGGGATGCAGCCTGATTGGAGAGATGAGAGATTATCCTCAGGTTCTGGAGACACAGATTTTGTTGCTGGCTCTGTTACTAAGTCTCCTCATGCAAGTCATTCACCAGCCCATGCCCCAGCTCTCCTGCCCAGTAACTGGGACTCAGTGCTGCTTTGCCTTCTCTAGGAAGTGCTCAGAGTCTGTGGAGAAGCATATCTTCCCTGAAAGAAGCCTTCTGCCATCAGGGAGCTTTAGAAAAGTATTGAATGGACAGGATTAGTGCTTGTTTTGTTCTTCTTCGGGTGCCATTTACCTGACCATTCACATTTGGAACATTTCATTTAATAGTGATTTACTTTTGGCTTGAAATTTCCAGAAAAACTGTCCAATGGAAAGTTAGGACTTTAGGGCAAGAAAACAGAATCAATACTTGTTGATCTTTTCATAAACTCTGCCCCCAGAGAGTGGGGTTTAGACCTTCACAATTTCCAGTCTTTTCGCCCTGCGAGTGAGTGGAGTAGGCGGAGAGGAAAGCTGAAACCAGGAGGGATCTGCATCCAATATGTGATTTGTTCTTTGTGGAAAGACCAGCTTTGGTTCAGACTGCTCCAGCTGGTAAAACTTTCACTCTGTAAATTCAGTGTGAAACCAAATGTGTTTCTTGAATCAGATCCTTGGAGGACTTTCAAAGACACCGGTAGGTCAGATGTATCCAATTAGTAAGGGCCTGTGACAGCAGGCGAGAGCCCTGAGGGGCAGGGTGGGGAATCTTCCCAAAACATCTTGCCTGCACCAGGCTGAACTTCACTGAGGTCATCCCGTGGGTTAGAGCACAGGGAGTTCATGGTGGGGTTTTGGTGGCAGAGGCTTCTTTGAGCAGGGCTGACACAGGCAGTCATGTCATAGGCTGTCACCCCCACTTCTGCATCTACCTGCACGCCTTTGCGTATAGTTAGGAAGCGAATGGAGGGCCATTTCTACTCCTAACATTTTAATGTTTCTGTCTTTGCGGGCTGCTGTTTTGTAAACATGTCCTCTCACAAGGTTTTTCAGCTTGACTTCTCTTTAGCCATGCTCTCTATCACCTGGGAAGGTTTCATTTCTTGTAGTATATCTCACCTCTTTCAGGAAAGCTCAAAACCAGGTTTAGAATCCCTGCAGGCTTTGAGTTCAGGACCCTGTCTAGGAGCCTAGTACTACTGGGGGAATAGCCCTGATACTTGACTATAAGTACAATTTTTCTCTAAATCTTGGATCTTTACATCAGCTGTCATTACCATGCAAGGACAGTCCAAACTTACTCTGTTGGTCATGTGCAAGGGCTTGAAATGTGACTTCTATCCATTACTTACAGCCTCCATGCTGGATGACTCATTGGGTAAACTAACCAGGGGAGAGTTTCCCACAGAGATAGTGCCCAGGGCCTTTCACCTGAGAGGGTCTTGGAGCATTTCACAACTCACACATGAACATTTCTGCTGTGGAGAGGCAAAGGGGAGTCCAGGGCACTGCACAGGAGAAGTGTGTGTGGTTGCAGTGGGCAGCTGGGCACAACTCCTCCTGCTGTTACAGAGCTTGATAACAGCCACACAGAAGCAGATAGGCTTAGTTGGTAATGCTCCAAATGAGAACTAGTGAGAGGGAAGGTGACCTGGTTTCAGGGGGTGAGACAGAGATCCCAAGCAGCATTGCTTTCCAATATTACTATGGGCAATCTCCAGTCATTTTCCAAGCTGAAAAAGGGAAAAATAACACATCCCTACTGACTCCTGAAGGATGCTGAGGTGCTAGGCATAGTATGAAAAGACCTAGCCCTCTAAAGTGGGGATCGGGTTGAAAACGACATCAGAAACAAAATTATCCACATTTACTATCTACATTTAATTATCTGAACCTCATCTTTACCAAGCACCAAATGTTCAGTTACAAAAAAACACTGGCCAATCAATTCCTCATAAGCAGCACTCAGGTGCCGAGGAACAGAGATGTACCTGAGCTGCCAGTAGGACTACTTTAACAGCAGTATTAATTTTGCAACAGCTGCTAGTGACACAGGAACTGCTCCAGATGTGGGGGGTTTATGAGCTGATTTATGAACTAGAGTAGGATCACAGCAGCTATCTATGCCATGGGTTAGGATACAGAGGATGATGGCTGCCTCCAGCTTTGGCCCCTGCAGATGCACCTCACTTCATAGCTTTCTGTCAGCAGAGGACAGGAAGGGGAATCCAAGTGCAGGAGTCCTTGAGGAAAGGATGAACAAGGCTTTGCATTTTAGATGGGCTTTAGGTTAGAAAAATAATAAAATCTGAACATTTTAATAGAAAGATCAGCTCTAACGTTAGTAATCTAGACAGACAGCAGTAGGATGAGGAGAGACACAGGGAATGTTTGAAGTAAAATCAAGGTCGTGCCCTGAAAATCAGACACAGACATGGAGAGAGGTATGTGAACCATTAAAATGAAAGGAAACCTGAGATTGTTGCTCCACCAGCTGCCAAAGACACCACACTCTGTTTGTGCACGCTGGAGCCTACTCTCCTCCACATTTGGCAACATGGCAGATGCCGCATTGTGGTACCATCAGAGGAGAGGAAACCCAGAGGATAAACCAGAAGGCACCTAGGAACATACTTTAAAAATTCCTTTCTACTCATTAATCTGATTGGGGAGGGAGGATTCAAAGCTCTCAGTGGAAGGGAAAGTCCTGGCCCAGGAGCTAGGGGGCTGAAGCCCTCTGCTCACTTGCTGAGCTCACACAGAGAGCTCCTCTCCTGCTCAGAGGCACCAGTGAGCAAGAAGGAGCTGCTCTGTCCTTGTGTGTGACCAGGCAGCAGTGCCTTGGTAGAAGCCACAGAAGTCCACTGTGGTTCTTTTTGGGAGTGCCAAGGCACTGCGGAAAGACCAGCAGACTCTTTACATACAAGTTTGTACATTTCTGTACATGAGGAGGAGCATGAAAGTTCTGCCCCTTCTCATTTGTTTATGCCTAGGCTGAATCTGAGAGACCCTGAAGCTGATAGCATTTTTATTGCTGGTTTTCACCAGGTGCTGTGATCTTCATTATCCTTGAAACATCTGTTGTTGCAGCACCAGCCTTCACTGAGCTTTCTGCTCTCAACTCTCAACACAGGAAACTGATTCCTCCAGCTCAGCACCTTGGTCCAACCTCCCCAGCACCCCTTGGCCAGCACCCATCTCTACTCTGGTGAGTGAGGGTGACAGGCTCCTGACAAGGACAAAGCAAACACTCAGGAGGGCACCTTGTACCCACCAGGCACTTGAGCTGCCTCTGGCCTGGATCCCTCCCTGCAAGGACAGCCGTAGATGCTCTGGGAGAGAGGCATAGACTACCCACTAAGAGAGAGCCAGGCCTGTTTGAGTTTACATTTCTGCAGGGATCACCCAGTGCTGCTTCCAGATTCAAAGCTGTGCAATCAGCAGCAGAGTGGCTGAGCCTGGGTGCAGCTGGGGCTCTGGCCTTGTGCCACTGCCTCCTGCAGCTCTGTGCTCCCTGACAGGACAATGGACTGTCACCACATCCTAACAGCATGTATGCTTACCCAATCCCAAGCAGCTGGAGTGGAACAAGGTTTCCACGCCCGACTTCCAGATCAGAAAATCCAAATCCATGTGCAAAAGGACAGAGCATGGAAGTGATGGCATTCAGTCACCATAGTGCCATCAGACACAGAGGAGGTACTCTTGAGACATTGAGTAAGTTGCAGAGTGTCATAAAGGCTGGAGAACCACTCCACATCAGCTGGGAACATGCAGACAGTCTTTGGCACGTCTTGGCTGGAACAGATTCTTTGGTACCAGGGCTGGGAGACAGAAAGGTGCCAGGTGGGGAAGGTACCACCCTTGCACTTTTGTGACTTCCTAAATTCCTCATCTCTCACTGTGTCCTCAGTGTCACTGAGGGTTGCTGGCTGCCTACAGCCTGAGGAAGTCTCCTCCACGGGAAGGCAGCCAGCAGCACTGCCTGCAGCAGAAGGACAGACTTTTCCATGGAGCACCAGTATGAGGTTTCTTCCTCTTTGTACTTGGTCATCTAAACAACGACTCTGATTAAAACCAGGAGCTGTTGTACACTCAGGCGCGTGTGGACATCAGCCCAGATATTTGGTCAACAAAATAAAAATTAAGATACTTAACTCTGAGCATCTGTTTTCTTGCTTTGTTCTTTTTTAATTTTGGCCGAGTCCCTGTGAGATTGGACCATTTTCCTGACAGGTCAGCACAACAAGATGCCTTAAAACTTTCTAAGGATTGGTTCTTTTACTTGATGATGGTCCAGAAAGCCACTGGGGATGTAGAGTCAGCATCCACCCTTTTTGGGAGAAGGAGAGGGTGGAAGGGGAGAGGCCATGGTTCTGATTTGCTTGGCTTGGCGCTCAGGCTCGCCGAGCTGTGCCTTATGCCGCAGCCACGTGATTTGTGTAGCTGTGACACAAAATCATAAATCAATCCAGTTGGGCTAGAAAAGTTCACGAACCCTTACTGAACTTTTGGACAAACGTGGGTCGAGTTTCAGGCTCATAACGAAATCCGAAACCAGGCAGGCTTCAGAAGGATTTGCGTTTCATCGCAACCATTTTGTAGAGCTTCACTAGAAAGGTGGTGGTCAGGAAAATGCTGGGTTTGGTTAAGAAAAGAAGTGTTTAAATAGAGCAAGGCTGACTTTATGAAATAGTCCTACTAGCAGTTAGTAAAAAAATATTATTTTTGAAAACTGCCTCTTGTACAGCCAGGACTTATCTTCATTTCACAGAATTGTCCAGCATGGCTAAAACACCTGCTGAGAAGATCCATTCCAGCATATTTTTCAGATTTTCAGACAAGTTTCAAATCTCTTATTCTTGAACCTATCAAATTGTGGTGATCCGTTTGAAAACTCCTGCTTTAAAAACAAGCAAAAAAAAAAAATCTCATTTTATAGGCAGAAGTTTCTCAAAAATATCTTAATGCAATGCTCGCAAAAAGTTTCAAAGAGCATTATCATTTTCAGACACCTCAAAAATCATTTGTATTCCTCCCTTAGATCTGAATGCAGAAATGAAGCCAGTAAGGGCTTCCTTGTCAGGGTCACTATTGCTTTTCTGGCTGAGGGTGGTCAGGTTCTCCAGCTGCATCTCCCAAGACGGCAGATATCTTCAGTGGATTAGTCTGAGTTCAGATTTTGAATAAGCCTTTGCAGCGTTGCTTATTGCAAGCGGGCCAGAGGCAATAATCAGGAGATCTTAAGATAATAAGCATTTCAGGTCCAGTTTACTTGCTCTCTTCTATTTGAACCTTCAGGTTTTATATTTGCAACCTTTTTCTTCCCAATGCACAGGAGTGAGAAAGCTGAGATCCTTAAGCACTCACGGGGCTGTACAGCCAATTTCTCAGAGGAACAGTAGAAATACCATGACTCTTTCAGAAAATAACTCAAGAATTGGCATCTGTGCCTCCAGATGACCGAGTGAGGCTGTGACCCCACTGAGCTTTGTTTTTCACCCCTTCACAGTACAAATTAGTAGAAGCCTTGTAATACTTCACAATTTGTATTTCAAATAAACATATTGCATACTAAGAAACTGCTATGCCTATTCGGTCCAGTGTTTTCACTCTTTAGGATGACTCTTGCTTTTGGATTAAATTGACCCTGGAGCACATCCCAAATCAACAAAAACAAAATAAAAGCATGGGATTTCAGGCAGTTTAAACACCAGATGATATACAATAAATACTGAAGCTTAGCCAGCACTTTGTGGAGATCTGTGTCTCTCATGAAGCAAATTGTGCTGGTGCAAACAACTCACCTATGTGAAAAAGGACCAAAAAGGTCCAATGTTCTCCTTATTGACAACTTGATTGTGATTATTCAGAGGAAAGGGCTGAAAAAGGGAGAACAGTGAAGTGCCTAACTCAGGAAGGAACATTGTGACTCTCAGACTCTGAGCAGTGAGTTTTATTTGGCCTAGGCAAAAGTCAATTTGGAAGTTAAAGGGAATAATGAACTGAAAATCTCAGAGCTATGTACAGCTATCCCAGCAAAACCAATGCTCTGGGCTAACTTCTGCTTCCATGGAGATGGATACACCTTGTGTAGGCTGCTGGGGAACTGGACCCCCAGGATCAAGAGCAGCATCTTGGGGTGCTCTGGACCTTGCTGGACCATATCTGCATTTTTGAACATTTTCCTTTCCATGAGAGAGTCCTATGGGCTCCCTCTCTGACCTCTGCTTAGTGCATGTAAGTCCTGAGGGTCTAAGGTAAATCACATTGGGCTTATAGACTTAGAGCTGAGTCTGGAAACTGATTTGTGGCTTTAAAATATGAGGTTTCAATTATGAGTACTATTTTAACTCTGTTTGTCAGAGCAGTGGATTCAAATCCTTCCATGCCAGAGGGACTCCAGGAGTAAGAATGGGAGAGAAGTCAGAGAAGGCACAGAAATGGGACCGGGCTTGATAGATAACATATGGCAGAAAGACATTGTAGCTCCTCGAAGAGGACAGGGAATGTGAATCCTTAATGTCAGGAGATGAGGGACCAAGAAAAGCTGGAGAAAAATCATCAGATGGAGAATATTTCAGCTAGATGTAAGGAAAACTTTTCTTACCAAGCCAAGCAATTACAAGATGCTAAGGGTGCCATGGAGTTGGAGTGGGCTCAGGATGGCAGCTAACAGAGAGCTCTGTTGGCACATTATCACTGCTGTTGGCACCTGACCCAGCTCATTGTGGGCCACAGCTTACCACAACTGCATTCAGCACTCCCCTAGGACCTACAGCTGCAATGCCAGGTCAAGAGGACTATACAAGGTATCAAAAAATCTTCAAGCCATTGAAGCATTGGAGATTTGCTGGAGTACAGATGAGGCCATTCGGTCACTGAAATTTTGCCACAATGCCAGTGGTGTCACAGAATCGATCACAGAAGGATTAATGTTGGAAGAGACCTTAGTAAGTCATATTGTCCAATGCCTCTGTTCAAGCAGGGCTCTGTTCTACTGCAGATTGCCCAGGACCGTGTCCAAAAGGCTTTTGAATATTTCCAAGTATGGAGACTTCATTATCTCCCAGGGCAACTGTACATCAGTGATATGAAATAGGCTTCCCACCTTTCATGCCCTCTGTGCACGCCTTATTCTTGGACAAGTTCTGCGTGTAAGAGATCACATACTTCAAGCAAGGCCAAAGCAGATGATTCACTGGATGCAACTTTCATCCCAAAGCATCCATGTTTCAGTACAGCAGCATGACTAGGAGCTGCTACCCTAATTCACCATTTTCCAGACTTGAAGTTTTCCAGGTGGAGAAAATTATTTAATTTTCTTCTATGCATGAAGGAGCCAGAGCTGTCTCTTTGACATTCAGGTGTGCTCCACTTCATCAGAAGGATAGAAAGCACCATTTCAAACACGCTTCCACTGGGAAAAGTTTAATATGGAGGAGGGGAGCTAGAAGACAGACAACTGTGCCATGAGAAGCTGTAAGAGTTGTTCTTTTGCCTGGGTAAAATCTTGGTGGAGAGTAAGCACCCATTTGTGCTATAACTGATAGCAGCAGGAATAAGAACAAGATGAAGGTAAATCCTGCATTTCGTAATGGAAGAGTTTCTGCTCCCCAAAATTCAGAGTCCTGTGTGCATGGGACTTTCTGAATGTGTGCATGTGTGGTCCACAGCTCTTTGTTATATACTGTGATTTTCCCCACTCCTCTACAGAGATAAGTAGGTAGGAGGCAGCTGTTTGGATAAGTCAGCAGCAGGCGATAAGATGATAATGAAGCCATTGGACGGCAGTGGAAACTTTCTATGCCACACGCAGGGTTTTTATCAGGGCTCTACAAATTGTCTTTGTTTCATTTTAAGGGCTTAACTTAGCTCATCCTCAAAGCAAAATGGCCTCATCCTTCCTGTCATCTTCCAAGATAGAGGAAGTGGTGAGATGTGTGTGTGTGTTCCCTGTCACTTGATATCACTTTACACCCGAGCCTGGAAACAGGCTTTTAAATCAGCATTTTGAGTTTCCTTTCCTTGTTTTCCTCTGTCTTTGGTGACTTTCGCAAAAAGAGCTTCCATTTCCTCCTTTGCTCTGCTTAAACAAGCTGGAGGATTCAGACATGGTGTGAAATCAGCCAACCCTGATGGGACCTAGACACAACCTTTCCTGTGCATGTTAAACCCCAGTGCAGTCAGTGCTCACATCCCTTGTCTTGGGGCCAGGGAAATTGCACATATATACACCATGTGCAACCTAAAAGCTTGAAAATTGCTGGGCAGCTACTGAGGTGATAACTCAGCCCATGCTTGTGGACTGGCTTGCAACTACTTAGTTCTCAGCCACTGCAAAGCAGAGAGGCTTTGAGCACAGCTGTGTTGGCTCATCAGAGAAGATTAATCAAGAGAACAAGTATCAGAAATCTGATTGATGGAAGAAATCTTTTAGCTGGGCCTTTCAGATTCTGCAGATGTGCATATACAGATTGGCTTGGTAAAATCAGTGTGACCTGTGCCAGAGCTGGGTACAGGCAGGTTTGGAAATCCCAGGCACTGCTGTACATGTGATGAACACTTCTGCCCTGTGTCAGGGTCCGCAAATATATACGGAGAACCTGATAGTTCGTTTTAGGGATCTCAAAAGACACAGCGGGGGACAAACTCAGTTTACTCAATCACAAATGCACCTTTATTTAGAGCCAACAAATGCGATAGTAGGGAAAGAAATTAAGAATAGTAAGAAAGACAGAGAAAGAGGGGAAGGGGATTATAGCTACCAATGTGGAGGGACGAGTCCTCGAGGCTTGAAGATGCCTATAGACGCAAATTTCTCCAGTGGGGTGATCACAAAAGTGAGCAGGGGTCTCCAGAGTTTTTATAGGTCAGTCAAGGCGGGAACCAAGGCGAGGGGCACAGAGCCAAAGAACCACCTGTGTCGAGGTTGGATGCTCAGGAACAAGTTACAAGCTGTACTTCTGGTACGAACAGACCAGTCCAGACAAGCAGGCTTAGCTCAGCCCACTGTGACCAGGTCCATTGTTCTTGCACTCTGTTCTCATGGAGATTGCATACCAGCCCTCTGAGACTTGGCAAACATTTCACCTCAGCCAGGCCAGGGGCTCCTTTCAGAGTCTGGGGTCTCAGTCCTCAATCATTGGAGACAGTTGTGAGGCATATCACATCCTTGGACAGACTCTGACACCCTGTCACTGAGATCATAGAGCAGCTAGCAATACATAACATGAAGCGTTTCCTTAAAAACATTAAAATATCAAAACAAAGCAGTAGTTTGAAGTTGTGCACTGTTCCTCTGGTCCTCAGGACCAACATGGCTCTGGGGTTCCAAGCTGCCTTGCAAGGCCAGTCTCTGCCCCAGAAGAATTTGCAGAATATATGGACAAGACACAAAAAGGATGGGGTAAAAAGGGCTAAGGGCTCATTTTTATTGTATTTATTGGCCAAGAGGAGTGAAGAAGCAGAGGAACTTAGACGTGTTCCTGATTTATTTCATGTGTGTCCTTGCTTTTCAGCAACCAGAGGTCTTCCAGCCATGTCCATAGCTTGTGCCAGACACAGACTCTACCTCTGCCACCAGGACAGTCACTGTGAAGTTCTTCAGGAATGCTACTGCATGTTAAATCCTCATCCTGTCTCAGTACACATGACACTGCAAGCATAGACAGGCTGTTTCAACCTGATTTAACCAGGTCAGAGAGGAAATGTCTAGCAGAACAACCTTACTCCCTGCCCACTGATAGGCCAGTGTTTAACCTCAGCTTGCAGTTTGCTGAAAACCGTGTGTGAAAAGAGCTATGCCAAATGAAACCTACTCGACACTAAATGCAATTTTTGTCAGCAAGAAGTAAATTAAACAACTGAAAAAGCTGGAGAAATGTCTAGATCACTTAGATGGGTTTATGTATTTAAGAAAGAGTTGGCTTATGTGCTCGTTAACAATACACCAACCTCAGAAACAAATACTTTAAACCTTCTGATAAGACTTTTGTCTGGGAATGAAGACATGAAACAAAGAGTGCATCTCATTGAAAACCCTGATCCCAAGCCCTGAATAACCCAGTCATAGTCTACAAACCACTTTAAAGTTCTAAGAACTTTTCTTCCTGGTCTTTGCACATGCTTATTAGACATGTAATTGAAAAATGATTTATACCACAATCCTTACATATGCAACCTTTATTCTAGAAAACAATTGCTGCTTGTGCTGTGCTGGTAGAAGCATCTCAGTTGTGAAGTAGTTTTAACTGCAGGGAAGTGAGACGTTGACTCAGTTAAAAACCTTTCAACATCTTTATTTTAGTTTCCTAGCAAAAAGTCACTAAAGACACATTGAACAAAGGCAGGAGAAGACACTCCTTTTCCTACTGTTGATGGCCCTCGAGTTGCCAGTGGAGAGTAAATATCCTCTGACTTGCTCAGGTGGAGGAAGGTGCCCTCACCAATGCCAGGGTAAGTACCTTGCAGCTCCATGGAAGCTCTGCACCTCACTCACTGACATGCAAGGCTTTGTCCTTACATTTTGGTGGAGAAAGTGCTTATAATTTATCCTAACAAGCCAGAAGAAGACTCCTTCTCTGTAAGACAACTCTCAGGGACGACTGAGGAGACCTAAGAGTTCCAGCTGGATGCAGCATTAGGAAAACAGGCAGTGAGAGTGTGTCATGACACCAGTGATCTTTGTGGTCTTCTTGCTCCCTGAGATATCTAGTCCAGGCCAGCCTGGGGTCTCCCTGGACATACCTGCAGAGTCCAGGTGACTCATTTTAACCAACAAAATTGCACTGAACACATCTTCTTAGAGAAAGGAGCACTGAAGAGGACAGATTTCTCACTACTGTAAAAATGACCCTACATGGGAACTTCTGCAGAAATGCATACATGTACACATCTACATGTGCATAAACTAAAATTATTTGAACTGCTTACAGATCTGTCTAAGTGCCAAGAAGTGATTTTTGAGTTCAAAAGCAGTGTGCTGAGTGGATGGAGAGAGTACATGCTAGTCTTAAAAAGAAGGAAGTTCCTATCTTGCTTTTAGCTCAATTCTTCCTTCTTTTTTTTTTCATTTGTGACTATCATTTGGTTGTTTCTGAATGAACTTTGGCCAAGCAATTGTGGATGTAGAAATCAGTAGTTTTAGTTACAAAGCACAGACGTTGTGGTATTCACATTCTTTGGATCCTCTCTCCTGAGGTATAACTATTGAATCTCTATTAATTGCAGTTGGAATAAGCACAACAATACCATTACTTTCAGTAAGGTCAAGGCTGGGTCCATTGCAGACAGAGATCCATTAAGCCCTTTATGTGCTGGCCAGGCCTTAGAAAATTGGCCTGGCGATCTTGTTGTTCATTCCTTCTGGCTGCTGTTAATCAATTAATATGTGAACTTGCAGAGTCAAATGGAGATGAGATATTAATATAGAGTGTGCACTGTTTCCCTGCAGGAATTCATGTAAAAGCTGTCATTAGCATCATGCATATACATGAGTCCAACAGAAAGCTATTAACTTACGTATTCATCCAAGCAGGCTCAGTAAGTGCTTTACCATCAACAGTCTTGCTGCACTTGAAATTAAATATGTGTGTCAAGGTTAGCACTTCCTGGGCTGAGAAACTGAACCAGAAGAATATTAACAGATGTTAACAATATGTGTGTGTGGGAGGAGAAGATCACACCTGAGTCTAGTCAGTATTGAACAGTATTTGGAGCCTGGAGCTAATAATCCAGAAAAAACCCCACTTTTAAGGAGCACAGACAGAATTAGTGTTCTCTGCTGATGCCTCTCCCCTCTCAATATGCCCAAATGAACTTTCCAACACAGTATTTAAACACTGACTGTGTTAAGTCTGACCCGGACTCTTGCAGCAAGACAATGCCATCTAAAGAAATGTCTCTGGCTGATGCAGAATTGCCTGTTGTCTCCACCTCCCTGCTGCAGCCCACAACCTGGGGATGGAACAACAATTCCTGCTCCCTGTCCCTGAGACAATCCTCTGGTTAGAAGCAGAAGTATTGAAACAATGCTCAAGGCAGCTGGTTGAAGTTGGCTTTAGTTTCCAAAGACATATTCTCTTTCTAAAACACAATCATTGGCTGTTGCACAAAATTATTAACAGAATAGGTAATGGATGTTCCTATTCAGGAAAATGCAAATTTTAAACTCTGCTGGAGAAAAGAGCCTGCTCTGGTCTGAGACCAGATTTCCAGCTTTAAAACAGAAAGTTCTGTCCAGAAGTGCATGCAGCACTTACCAAGTGGCAGAAATCTACTATGATCCCACATTGCAGACCCCTTGGTGTCTGAGGGAGCGTGCACAGGAATCAGGGAAACAAGCAGTCACATTTGTAAAAGGTCTAAGGAGGGGAAATGCTGTGTGAGAGGTGGGAATTGGCAAACATGACTCTTGTTTTAGAAAATAAAATAAAATAGACTAATAAGACAATCTGGGAAGCAATATGGCAAATGAGTTGGACATTTGTTCTGGGGAAAATGCTTGGGAGCCATTTCAAGGGATATAGCAAGAGAAGGGTGACCAAACCCCAGCTAGATTAGAGGAAACCAGCACAGACTGAGGCACAGGAGGATCATGTCATGCTTAACTACTCTTCAGGAATCCTTTGAAGATACCACTGCCATGACAGATAAGGGCAATTTAGTGGGTAGCAGAATATTTTGATTTTCCAGAAGCATTTGACAGTTTTCCATACAGTAGATTAATGGCTTTTGTACAAAGACATTAAAGGGAAGATAAAACAGTGACTAGAGTGGAAAAAGAGCTTAAAAATAGGAGACAAAGGTTGGCAGAGGATGGAAGGAAGCATTTCTGACTGTTTCTAAAACTGACATCACTTCTATTTATAGTGGACCCATCGATATTTATGTTGAAGCCAGTGGTAGTTTGCCACTGAGATCAGATTTGCAGGAAAACAATGAAAATGAGTGATGTCCTGCTTTGATCTATGTACCTGTTCAGAGCAACCTAAAATGGGATGGTAAATCACCTTACTGTATGAGCTGCACACAGAAAACCTCTGGAAGCCCTGCTGCCTTCACTTGGAGGGTCTGGCACAGGGGTGAGTTCCCACATCAAACCTGTGCAGAGGGGTCTGAGCAAGCAGCACTGCCTGCAGCCAGGCAGAGTGAACATTCCCATCCAAACCACTACCTTACTCATTGGGCCAAAAGTATTTCCCTGAAAAGTGCTGTGGGAAGACCTGGAAGCAGGGCTGAAGCATCCCGCTTGAGGAAGCAAAGGGGCTTTCCATAATCACAGAATAACAGAATAGAATCATAGGATAAGGTGAGTTGGAAGGAACCCTCAAGGACCATTGAGTCCATTTCCTGGTTATCCCTGCACAGGACAACCCCAAGAGTCACAAAATGTGCCTGAGAGCATTGTCCAAACAATTCTTGAGCTCTGTCAGGTGCTGTGACTACTTCTCTGAGAAGCCTGTTCCAGTTCCCGATCACCCTCTGAGTGAAGAACCTTTTTCTGTTATCTAACCTAAATCTCCTCTGACACAGCTTCAGGCCATCCTCTCAGGTCCTGTCACTGGTCACCAGATACAAGAGATCAGTGTCCACTCCTCCTCTTCCCCTCTCAAGGAAACTGTGCTATGAGGTCTCCCCTCACTCTTGTCTTCTCCAGGCTGACCAGACCAAGTGACCTCAGCTGCTCCCTCATGGATCTTCCCATCTGTCCTTAGTGCTGCAGGCTTGTACAGCAGTATCCTTAGCGTGTACCTGCAGCAGGATTAGGCCTCCTCCCTGTTGGGAGCATTGAGTCCAAAGGGTGAGCAAAGTGCCAGTGGGATCTTCTGGCGGTCCAACAGGTCAGAAGAAGTTTAGGAGACAGCCTGTGAGCTGCAGATCCCCAAAAGTCCTGCACATATTGTTCAGCAATGGTAAATCTCTCAAGTCATTTCAGTCCTAGACTTAGAACGATATGACAGCCTACAGCCACCTGTCATTAAACCATAGCCTGCTCATTGAAGGTAGAACAGGGATTAGCCCTCAGTGGAATCCTTTGGTAGCCAGTGCTCTGTATTGCCTAGAGGTGATGAAGGGTCAAGGGCAGAGGAAATCTGAAGTCCTGGCTCCATCAGCTCCAAAACTCAGGGTTATCTCAAAGGAAACAGGATTTGAAGTGTCTAAACTCTTCCCTAGGCACTGCAGACAGCTGTTCGCATGTATCGCTGTCCTCATGTCAAGCCCCAGGGGTTGCCCCATTGATGTGCATTGGCAGTGGGGGTTATAACATGAATAAGCATCTGAAAGCACAGAAAGCCAGAGGAAGCTTGTGCCCAAATTACCACCTCATGAAGGTTTTTTGCTAGCTCTGCTCTCACTAAAACTAGGGTGGGTCAGGCTTGATGACTCTGAACTTGTGGAAAGGGTCAATGAAGTCAAACCCTATGAATTCTAAATTGGTATTTCAGGGTCAGTAGAGCCATGTTGTTTGTTCAGCAGAAGAACATACAAATTTTCCCACTCTTCCAGTTGGATATGGACTCTGGAGTTGTGTGCTACCTCCCCCTTAGTTAGAAGTATCTTTCATGTAACCTGATACTCTTCCAGGATATTTTCTTGGTCACACCCATAGATCTAGGCCTATGTAAGAGATCTTAAAGGTATTCAACTCATCTCCACTGAGTATCTCTGAATTTGCAGTTGCACTCAAGTTATGTTAGTTTTTGGACACAGGGCACATCAGACAGTATATCACTAATATTTTTTTTCCCCACAATCCTTCATTACCTCTCAGTTCTAAAAGAAGCAGTCTACAAAATAGAAAATCTTTTAGATAACTTTGCCTGACTACTTTCTATCCCTTTTCAGTTTTTCCTGTAGCACTTTATCCTGGCTTTCAGAGTAGGGATAAAAATACAGGAAAAAATACATCATTTTCGAATGCCTGTGGGGAAAACAAACAGCATTTGAAACATGTTGTTTTAAAATATAACTTCCTACCTGTAGCCTTTGTTTTTTCTGGAAGTGTCTAGAATCCTTGATAGCACTTGAGCTCTTAAAAACTCTTTAGAAACTTACTCAATGAAAATAAATCAAGATAAGGAATACATATGGTAACAATACTGTCTCCTGCTTGGTTTCAATTTGTTCCAGCTGTTTGCACGATGGTGCATTGCAAGGCCAGGAACACTGTGTTCGTGAGCATGTTACTGGAAGTGGCAGACAGACCACTCGGGCAGCTCACTACCTCCGTGCAAGCAGGAAAGGTAACACAGAAGTCAGCATTCACCTTGTGGCAATCAAAAGGTTTACTTCGGTATAACAAAGGAAAATGCAGCTCCTCCAACTCCTTGAGGCTGCCATGAGAAAAGGTCATGATCAGCAAACAGAAAGAAAATAATATCTGGGTGTTCAAAGGCTGCTTGAAGTTTGATTTCTCTGCCAGAAAACCCAACACTAAAGTTTAAGATAACATTTAGAGGGAAACAGATGTACTTGGGTTGTTTATCTGGAATAACTCCTCATACCTCATAGCCCAGCTTTGTAAAATCTTTTTCTAACTTGAACATTTAATGTGGTCACTCCTTACAGCAGTAATCATTAGTGATACACAGACAACCATCCCAAGGGAGATGTACTTTACAGTCCTGCTTGTAACTGACAGTAAAAAAAGCTGTATAAGTGTATAAACTTAAATACACTAAGTTGAATTCCTTATTAAATAATGGTATTAAATTCTTACACAGTGCTTTCTCTTGATGCTAGATCTCTACAAAATATCCTATCCCTTCCCTCAGTGATACTGTCCGAAACAGAAACGTCACCTGCTGTGTAATGCATAGAAATATAAGGGCACTATCATCAATAACCACAGCTTAGATAAATGGCTGAGAATATGACTGTGCTCATTCCTTTCCTTGTTTCTGTGTAGATCAGTTGTCATGGGAGGAGAGGAGTGTGTGTGGCACTCAGATGTACCGGGAGCTTTTATCAGAATGTTTGGCACCCAAGGTTATCACCTGATGATGTCTTTCTGGGATTGCCCAGGTATGAAAAATTGTATTTAAGCATACCTTTAACAACCCCACCCACTGCCCTGTGTTTCCTATCACAGAAGTCCTTCAGGCTGCAATAAAGTTAAAACCAGGTTAACGCTGCTGAAATTAATTGTGAGATAAGCAGAAGCAAGGTCTAAGGTGGAATAATTTTTGTGTTAGAAAACCAGTAGTCAGCGCAATTAGCACCACAGCTTAGGGGGAATGGCAGCCGAGGCCAGGGTTCAATGGACTCAGCTCCAGAACAGCCAACGGGCTGTACACTGGCACCTAAATTTCACACTGTCTCCCTTGCTCCTGCAAAGTGAGGAAATACTGTTTCCACAGCCCCTCTACCCAATATCCCCATATTGCTGCATCACCCATCAGAGCGGGGTGTATGTGTGCAGCTCTTGCTACTGAATCCCCCTTGGAGAGGGGCAAGGGAGCTCTTTTTCCTCTAATTGCAACTTGTTTTCCCAGGAAGCCTGAGCAGAATAGTGGGAAGCTTTGATGGGGAAGCAGATATCATGACAAATTTGGGGCACTGAGCTCTCCTGGGCAGTGAAACTACAAGGACAGCAGGACATGTAGGCCTATCCCTGGTGCTGCCAGTGAGCGTGTGAGGATAGCGTGTTGTTTTCCCTCCTTGCTGCCCATTTCTACCTGCTCCACTGGAGCAACCCAGCCTAAATCACATGAACTTGCAGGCTGATGTTGTTCTTCCCAAGGTCTTTGCACTGTACACACAACAAGAGGCATCTTTGCAGTCTGGCATTGCTGTGGTATGGATGCTTCACTGGATCCTCAGGATTTTCAGTCCCTTTCTGGACATAAATGCTGCATTCACACTTGTAAAATAAATTGGAAAAAAGTGCTGCAAACGCTTAAGGCTAGCCTTATAAACTTCCTGCAAATTTCTCAGGACAAATAAATTATATAAATATTTGAATATGTTTAAAGTGTAGAGAGGCTGTGATTATTTTTATGTGCCACTGGGCATCAGGGATTGTGGAACCCTGTGGCTGAGGGCTGGGGTGCAGGAGTGGATCTGCAGTGGTAGTGGCACCAGAGGATTCTTTACACAAGCTTCGGATGGAAAAACTGAGATCAGGTGTATTCTGCAGGGAAATCTGTGCTCCCTACATGTTTTTAAGTTCTTTGAACAAAAATATAGGATAATGGAAAAAGGTTTTAGGGGGGCTATAACCATGAGTCCCATCCCTGGTCTGCTATTCCATATATATGGCACACAGTGGGTAATGGCCTAAAGAGACCTGGCCAATTCTGTAAGCTAAATCTCTAGTTCCAGGTAAAAATAACATTTGTCAGATCCAAGTGACAGAAGAACTTCCAGGGACTGGAAATAATGCTTCTTATTCCTGCATTGTAAGGGAGACTTGATGGCTGAATACAAGAGATGGGCACTCTGCATCCAGCTGGGCTACCTGCCCACTGTGTGAGCGCTCACTAGCACGGTCTCAGGGCCCACCAGGACAATCTCAGGGCTCTCTAACACAGTCTTAGTTCTCATTAACACTGTCTCAGTATTCACTAAGAGTCTCTGAGAGAAGCTGTGATGGCATCCTCTGAGCAGCCCAATGAGAGGCATCACAAAACAGAGGCCTGCATAAACTCTGCTGCAGCTGCAGAACAAGCCCCTCCTCCCTAAGTCCTCTGTGCTCAAGGCACAGATCAGTGTAAATCAAGACAATCCTCAGCCAGGGAAGCGAAGATCTCTCAAACAAACACTTGTCGTTTTGTTTGTTCGTGTGACCATATTTGTTGGATCTATTCCTTACCAACTAGCGTCTGAAGTTCAAGAGACACTGTATCTTTGTTTTTCTTTGCAGCTGTGAACTATGATAAACATGATAAAGTGATGACCTAACATCTAGGGCTAGGTCTTATGGAAAACCAGCATTTTTCCTCATTTCTGTAGGACACAGCAAAAGCGCATGGTCCTTCTTGACATGAGCTATTGCAGCTTGAGAGGATCATCTTGAGCAGTCTCTCTCCTCACGGGGCAATTTGCTGGGATGCTGCTGCTTACATCTCACAGCACCAGCATACACATGCTCTAAAGCAACAAGGTATAAAAATACTTTGAAAGCTGGCCAGGGAAGATGGCCAAGAGCTGTGAAAAAGAGAAAGCTTTGAACTGTGCTGTAACTGAAGCAAGGTCTCCACCTTCTCAGAGGAAGGGGGTCTCGGAGCTGCCTGATGAAGGGGATAGGCACTCAGTGGTGCACAGCAGCACTCAGCAAGCAGTCCTGCCCTGTTCCTAACACCCAGTGGTTTCCAGAGCTGCCTCATTATCTCATTTCAAGAGTGAAATCTGATTAGATTTAAAAAACAATCAGTAAAATTGAAAACACTCAGATTTTCCATGTGCGGGTAAGCAAACCCTTGGTTTCGAGTGTTATCCTATGGAGACTATAACTGCAGCTGGCTGGGTTTTCTCTCCCACCAGGACAGGAGCAGGCTGTGGACCTTCCCTGGGCACTGCTGCAGGAAGCCTGCATTCATGGACACATTTTGTCCACAGTGACCATGAGGTTGTCAGTGACCCATCACAACTCCTGAGCTGAAGGCTTTTGGGCATGCTCTTGTGTTACTGAAGTCAGCAAGAACAATGCAACCGATTCAAGCAGGAACAGAATTTGGCCTGACAGAAGCAAACAGAAAGGCTGAGACAATGAGCCCTCTCAACTGCTCAGAAATAATCTTCCAGCCGATGGGCATAAAACAGTGTTTACAGAAAAGGCCAAGCTGATTTTCCATAACTCTGCTGCAAGGCAGCCTTCTTTCCGCTGCTTGTCTTGTAAAAGCAGAGAAGCCAGCATTCACAGCATTGCTAATATAAAATAAATCAACAGATTGGAGGCATCTTTCCAAAGAGACAACTGTGTTTATTAGTACAAGGTACTAGTAAAAGCACTCTGTAATGAAGATTCCCTCATTTTTTTGCTTTATGTTTATTATAGCTGCTCCTCTGTTGCAACAAATAAATTTGACATGAGGATTATTAGAGTCAAAGGCAGACTTGGATTTTTTTAATGTGCTTGGAGTAACTAACACAACAGACAGCAATGTAGCAGGAACTGCAAAGGGAGTAGTTGTCTCATGTTACAAGGCAGACCAACACAATTTTATGTGGGTAGTTTCCTGGGAACTGATCCAAAAAGAACCTTAGATGTCACCATCCCCAGCTCCACAAGGCTGAAGTTTTACTGTCTATTCCCAGGGCATAATCTCCAGCCTCAAATTAGGTTCTTAGCATGGACAGAAAGAGGATGCAAAGTGGGATGCCACAACTCAATACTGAGCACTGCAAATAATCAGCCTTAATGGAAATGAGCCCCCAAAAGTCTCTATTTAGGCACTGAAAATAGAAAACACAGATTAGCAAACACTTTAAATATATATGAATAAATGTTTATAAATTGTTCCCTCATCAAGAGATGCTGATCAACCTCATATTTCTGAAAAAGTGACAAGGAGAAGTATGCGAAATATATTCTATAGAATTTTCTGACATCAATAAAGGGCTAAAGTATATAAGCCTTTTCTAGGGTTTTAGTAATAAGCTCATGTTAACAGCTTGAAGCAAAATAACCCATCTGGTTTTTACTCTGTGGTAAATACCCTGGGGCAGCATGTATTGGTTTGTTAGTAAGCAGTGGAAGTGCAGAATCAGAAGGCTGATTTTAAAAATTCCACATTCTGATTAATTGGAGTGTTTTGTTACCTGCACGCTACATGAAAATATGAGTTTGAATATAGGCAAAATAAAGACCCCCCACAACATGCATTCAATAGAAGGAAATAAAGTATGAAGAGCTGCCAATACTGAACCTCAGCTGTGTTTGCATACTGCAGTGCTGCCAAAGGCAACAGTGTGAAAATCTGCAAGACCCACATTCATCCCTGGTGTTATTCAACTCATTCTGGTGGAGATACAGCTGGGATAAGTTTGTCTCAATAGGGATAGACAGAGCTGCCTGTCAAGAGCAAAATGAGTGTACTGCTCCTGGGAGAAGAGCAGATACCAGCCCACAGCACAAGAGTTGGTAATGCTCTGTTTTTCCCATGTGAAAGTGCAAACCATTCCCAACAGTTGGCTGACCCACACAGATTCATATCCAGCTGTAGGGTGGTTTCCAGCCTTAACACTATCTGGCTACATTTCCTCACCTGCAAAACAAGAATAGGGACTTAGGTGGCCAACCAAGAATATGAGAATGGGGCAGGTGTGGTGATATTCCCCTGAATACACTTTTCCCTCCTCTATGTACATTTGTGGTTTAATTTCTCCAAATAATACTTGTCTTTGCATTTCGTAGTCTTTGACAGATTTTAAAGGAAAGCAAATCCCTTGTGAAAGCACATCTCTCCTAGTGCTTTCTCTTTACACAACTGCCATGGTTCCTGTCTTACAGTCCCAGCTCCCTAGCAACAGGTGCAAGATGCCAGTTTTATCCCTCCTCAAGGTTTCATGGAGATTTAAGCTCTAGATCCCACACATTTACATGCATTTGACTGCCTGATCTTTCTGCACAGTCCTAACAACCCATGTCTGTTGCTTCCATGAAAAAGATGATGAACTTCAAGGGACAAAGGGTCAGAGCTTCTTTGAATTGGTACATTCTCACAGTTTCTTCAATGGTTGGATAATTTACCCGGAGAGCCAGTGAAGCTTATGTTTTGCAGACCTATGCTGACAGATGTTTCCAGCCTTGAAGTCATCCACCCCAAATTCCTGCTGTACACAGACAAATTGGTCAATGAATTTCTAATGCACCTGTCATACAGCATTGGAGACACCATGACATTTGTGTCAGTGGGAGAAATCAAACCTTTCCAATGTGTCTCTGTTGTGTTCTGCATTGGGATGAGCTAGCAAATGTCAGAGCTAGGACTAGGGCCATGGTGTAGTTTCAAGTATGTATTGCTTGTAGTGGGGCATTTTGCAGGGTACTCAGTTAATTTGATGTGTTGCTGTAGGAGTCCCTGGCAGAGAGGCAGCAGGAGCAGTAAGGCTTATCTGAAGCGAAGTCAAATATTGCACAGCCCAATAGGCTGAGTTTCTCAGAAAATGTGTTGTTGTTTAGCTGATTGCCATCTTGGAGAGAGAGGGAGAGTGCAAAAAAAGGACAGAAGTGTGTGGGAAAGAAAACAGGGTTGATATCAGACATTTGGTATGAGAGCTAGCTCTGTACTTGACTAACTTCATCTGTGTGCTGCAGGGAGTTTGGGTAAAGCTGACATGGATTTGAATGAAGAAATTTGGACAAGGGGATGAAATGAAGTGCAAAAGAAATATGGGCTGAATTTCAAGACCTAATGTTTAAGTGTGAGGGAATTTTTTTAAAATAAAGATGTCAAAAAAGAACAAAATGTCCCATTTTTTCCAGCATCAGTGTGCAGTCAGATAATATACTAAGGAAGGTGCTGCCTCTCCCCCTGCCCTGTTCATGCCCATAAGGACCCCAGAGTCAAATCTCAGGGAGAAGTGAGTCCACGCACATGCACTACAGATGCATATGGTCATATAACAGGGACAGGCAGAGGAGCAAGAAGGCTGAGGCTTCACTGGGTCAGCTCACCTCAAAGTGAACAGATCCATGCTGCCTTGCATTGGGCCACAGCCGCTGTGATCAGTGTTTGCAGCATAAAACAGACCCAGTCCAGGGAATTCAGATCACTCTCACCTAGAGCAAGACGCTGTCCTAAGAGCACATCCTCCTCTATCAGGAGCTCAGCTTCTACATGTATCATTGGGCCTGAAATCAAAGATCTTAACACAAGGAGGCAGGTGCCAGCTCTAGATGTCTGTGCCACTCAGGCAATTAGCTGACAAATATAAACCAGATCTCCACATTTCAAAGCTCATTTGCATTGCTCCTGAGACAGTCTGTCGGAAAAAGATGCAATTAGGTTGAAGCCGACAAGATTTATGCATGGGGGGGAAAGAAAAGAGAACAAAAAGCAAATCTGTCAAACACCCTAGAAGAGTGGGAGCACTGGCATGAGCATCCTTTGCAGGAGAGCAGTCAGCAGGGCTATAGCAACCAGGAGAGAGGCACACAGATGCTTCCCCCCACCTTCAAAGTCAGCAGGGAGAGGATGCTCACTGAAATGTTGCTGGCAGCCTTGGTGGGAGGCTGCTGCTTGCAGTTCAGCTGCTACGTTGCCAGCCCAAGCTGCCATCCACCCTCGGCCACATGAGTCAGGCTGAGGGCACAGCTCAGCTGATCCTCTGCCCCTGGCAAAGTTCAGTTTCTGCTCATCCTGGATGATGCACGTGGGCATGGGGGTCCTGAAGATGCAGCCCTCCAGATAACATTCCTGCTCTAAATAGGAAGGTTGTCATTCCAGGACCCTGTGCAAGCTCAGCAGCCGTCACAATAAACGAATCTGCAGATCAGACATCTGAGATACACCTCCCTCATTTTTGCTTAACTAGCTTAAACGTGAAGGTGCCAAAATCTCATTGGCTCTATTCCCTCAAAAATGGGAAAACTCAAAGTATATGGCATACCTCTTCTTTAAAAGTAAAATCGCTACAGTGAAGTCAGCTGTTTAGCATTCCACACTAAGAAGACTTGGAGTTATTGTGAGATTCATACTTGTGAAAAGAAAAAATAAGGATTTGCCTTGAAAACCGCACTTAAATCTGCTCGGTGGTAAAAAGATTGCAATAATTACATGATTAAAACATTTTAATGGTTGTTGGAGATTGCTCAGTTGGCAGGGGAAAACACATTCCCTCTTCCCTGTTTTTTCTTTTGGCACCACTCTGACAGGAGCTAATGGTATCTGAGCTGTTCACTTTTGAGTCTGGTCCTTTATTTGCCACTGGGCAGGCACTTCAGCAGGCTGTTAATAAAAAGCACTCCTGTATTCAGTCTCCGGGCAGGATGGAACTGGGGCAGCCCCGGAACTCTGCCCTGCTGCCACAGGCAAGCCCAAAGCTAGACCACACAGCTATATTTCAACCCAGATAGGCAACAGTGTCGAGTCCTCTTGAACAACTGAGCCTCGACAGCCAGTATATTTGCATGAGCTAGCAGTAGACAAAGAGAAGTGATCACTCTTGCCTTTGTCATGCTGGATCCACTCCACAGTGATTGCATGGCCGTAGGGCTTGCAGCCTAGACAGCGAGCTGTTGATTCCTAGTCATCTTGCCCATGACACTCACAACTTTCTAAATCTTTCTTACATCCTCTTAAATGCTACCTTTTTGAGGCTTAACAGCTGTAACCAACCCAGTCATTCCCTGTAAGAGCACCTTTGGTGGTGCTATTTGCAGACACGGACCCAGAGCTGCACAAAGGTGAGCTGGGACCCTCATGTCTGGCAGCAGCGCTGGAGTTCTTGTTTCATGCTCTCTTCTTTTCCCACTAAGTCTCGGTATTTAGCTGGCCTTTGGTTGTCTCTGTGGATGGAAGTGCTCGTTTCATAGACCTGTCTGCTCAGAGCCCATCACCACACACACAAATCGGGTGCTGTCCTCCCCTCCATATGCACCACCTCACACACTGACATAAGCTGTTTGACTCACAATCTAGGCAATTTATCTACTAGAATTTGATTTACTTTTTATTGCCAGTCACTTTCATTAGATCCTCTTGCAATTCCTAACAGTCTGCCTTCCTTTTAATACCCTGAACAACTTGGTACTGCCAACAAATGCTAACTCAAGGCTCCCTTACCTCTCCAGGTAATTTATGAACACATCAAAGAACCCAGACTTGACACAGACTATTAGCACAGGTAAAAGACCTGCACAGGTCCTTTGATGACTTCACTGAGGAAAATGACCATTTACTTCCATTTGTCATTTTCAATCATTTTGCCAACTATTTGGGTTGATGAGGATCCTACCTCTTGTCCCCTGGTTACTTAGTTTTCAGATATTCTTTATGAGAAGACTGTAGGAAAACCAAAGACACAATGTCACTGGCATCATGTATTAACTGATCACCAAAATGCCCCCAGAGGTTTGTTAGGCAAAACTTCCCTCTCAGAAGCCAGGCTGAACCTTTATGACTTGCCTGGTTTTGTCCAGATGTCCACTAACATTATCCTGTACCACAGTCTGGATTAATCTGCCTGGCACAAATGGAAGAGTTGTCATTCCCTACATTCCTCCACACCACGTTTGTCTCTTTTACACAGGATTACAGCTATGTTTGCCTCCCTCCAGTCTTTAAATGCCAGTCAATGAGTGCTAATTGTTACCTAATTTTTGAATAAAATTCTAGGTTAGATTTCATTTAATATTAATTACATTTAGAATCTCAGACCTCTAATTCTATGGTTAAGATTTTTCAGATGGAAAGGAGACCTATACAGGTGTGGGATTTCACGAAGGACTCAGTTTTACCAGGAGCATGAATTAATTATCAATTCACATATGGCTTATTTGCCTAGCCACACAAGTTGTTAGGCATCCAATTTGCATACAGCAGGACTTTGCTTGCACAGATGCTGTCAAGCATGAGCTAACACATTCATTTACTGAAAAATCCATCTTGCTATATTTCATTGTTAAGTACAGAGAGCTTTATGCATAGTTTATCTTGTACTTTCGTTTTATTTATATCTCTTGTCCTCACTACTCTATTTTTTCCCCTCACAAAAAATCTGTGTTTGGAATGATTATGTTGATGACATGTTGAAGTCTTGAAAGCAAAATTGACTCATCCCCACTGAAACCAGTGGAATATTTGACAGAGATTTCAATGATGCCAGTATTCATCCAGATCTGCTCATTGCTCCTGCTAGTAGTAAGAGGAGTAAAATACCTTTCCTTGCAACTATGCTCCAAGGATAAGTGCTGCCAGCTCTGTAGAGCTTCCTTGGGATCAGGGAAGGAACCCTGAAAGCAATGGCAAAAAACTCACTCAAAGGTGACAGAACCAGTATACAAAACCCAGAGACAAAAGAAAGAAGCTTTAAAACGCTATGAGGTCTTTGGGCAAAAGTATAGCAAACCCAGAAAGCACATAATGGATGGTAGTGAACTCAATAGACTGACTAGAAAGCCAAAATCAGCACTACTGGAATATCAGTGCTTATAGATTGGATCTTGACATAACTTTAGGGGAGGGTTCACTTCTGAAAAAGAAAAGATTATGATATGACAGATGTAGACAGAGGCTACATATGTGTTCTCAGTAATGTCCATGGAAAAAGTGTTCTCCAGACATAAGATTCTAACAAGTACTAGAAAATATCTGAACAACCTGTAAAACACTCTTGGTAGTATTAGAGAGTAGGAACAAACAAAGAAAAAAATTATCCTCTGCCTTTATGTACTTTCTACCAACCATTTCTGTTAATAACTTTGGTTTTTTGTGCATGACCAACACAGCAAGGCTTTGCTGGATGTTGTGTACTGCAAATCAGAACAGGATTTGTGTACATCTAGACATTTCTGACAACCCAAACCGCCATTCACTCAGATATGGTCAACAGTGAAGTGGTGCTGAAGAAATCTAGTCCTGATGATATTCTTTTCTCCCTCCTTTAAGAGATAGAATTTTTTTTTTTAAAAGCATAGAAAATGTACTTTTTCCAGTTCAGTCTAGATACTTGCTCTCTTATGATTGCCTTTAGATGGAACTGATTTTCATGCTAGATTTAAATAGGAAAAGTAAGCATTTCAGAACACCAAGAACAAAGAAAAGGGTCCATAACTATGGTCTTCTGTAAGCTGAAGTATAGATCAATTACCAAAAATTAACATGAAGGAATCAGAGCTAAATGCCCGGGTGCCAGTGAGTTCTGTGAGAAGCCAGGTGTCTGCTAAAGTTCCCCCATTAAAAATAAAGACCCAAATTCCCAAAACAAATTTCCTTTATATGTGTCTCAGACAAGCAAATAAATATGGGATATTGTGAAATAATTCTGGAGTTCTGCACAAGAGTGAGTTTATTTTTATTAACTATTCTTCAGGTAAGCTGTTGCCTCTCAGGCTGTTGCCTCAACCTCAGACGTTCCTGGCAGACATGGCTCACAGTGCTGGCCTCTGATTTATTCATGAAATCCACTTCATGATAACAGAATTATTTTCCATGGGGAATTGTCATGCTTTTGGAAATGGGACAGAGGATTCTGAAATTTCACCTGAGGTATCCTGTGACTGCCCAGCAGTGGGCTGCAGTCCAGTCATGTCATCCCAAAAGGAATTGTGCGCCCATTGTAATATCCAAAGCAAATTTATCTTGGATACAACTCATAGCTATCAAACAAATTGATCTAAATCAAAGTCTGCTCCCTTATTTCCATGAACATGATCAGTTAAAAATAATTTCTTACTGTTTGATTAATTCTAAGCTTCCTTTCCATGTGAATTCACAGTTAATTAAGTGGTAAATATGTCCCGCTGCAGTCTCCTTTGGGAAGAACTCAGTGCTGTGGGCTGATGGAGAAGAGGCAGCTGTGACACCAAAATCCTACCTTGTGTATAGCCAGTGTGAAAGCAGGCCCAACACACTGGAACAAGCTCAAATATTGGACCAGATTCACTGAGGGGAAAGGGGGACATTTCTGTGAGATGCAGACACTTACCTGGGCTGGCTTTGACCCAAACAGGCTGCTGAAGGAAGGACGTGACCATGAGCACAGAGCATCTCCTGCTAGTGCCTCTGCCTCTTCTAAGAGCTCATCCAGCTGCCATAGGATAACCTCATCAAATTTCTCATCAAATCTTTCCAGGCACAAGCACTTAATTAGTTTATTTGCAGACAGAGTTTGAAGTTTCAGAAGGCTCAAGATCCATTTATTTTCTTCTTCCTTGCATTTCACTCACACATGTCCTTCTTCCCAAGCTGCAGCCAGGATCTGGAGCAGAGTGCCAGCCCAGCATGTGCGTGCACCCAGGGTGGAGAGAAACTTCAGAAACTTTTGATTAGCCAGGCAGCCATTTCATTTACAGACAGCAGTTGAGCATTATCCAGGAAAATGAGTTAACTGAAACATAATTAACTACATGTCAGCAGAGCAAGTTGAATTAGCCTGCTGAGGAAATTAACAGGCACACAGATACAAAAGGGCTTCTGAAGAGCTTGAGGAAGTCGAATAAAAGGACACAACAACCAACTCATGTTTTTAATTAGAGAAGAAAGTATGAATGAAGTACGAAGTTCTCCCAAATCTCACTCACCTTTCACATGCCCTTTCACAAAGGGATTTCGATGTGTGGGAACATTTCAGGCACATCTAGAACTTGTTTAATCCAAAAGTCAAACCGTGTTGGCAAGTCAGCTCAAGTCACTTTGGGCAGAGGGGGACCAGTTTCTGAGGCAGTCAGTCATTACTTGAAGTAATGCCATGGGAGTTAGGAAATCAGCCATGCAGAAAAGCCAGCAAGCTCTGCACAGCAGCTCATCAAAGGATACTCAGAACACTCAGCAGTCAATCCTGATGCTGAAATCCAGGCTCAAATTTCAGCTTCAAGAAAATTCAAAGTTCACAAGTGGGGATATTTTCTCACAGGTAGCAGTAAGCCTCTTTACTTTGCCTTCATGCTCCCAGGTCAATCTTTTGCCTTGGATAATTAGACCCAGTGTGAGACTGAGGGACTGTACAATAGGGAACACACTGGAGAATACCCCAGGAGCTTTACATGGCTGCCAGAGCTTGTGTCTCCCCCAGCCTTCCACCTGCATTCAATTCAAAACCCCAGAGCTGCAACCCTACGTTGGGTATTTCTGCAATCTGGGTTCTACTGACTTGGGACCCCTTTCCCTCCAGGGCTTTCAGCCCTCCTTGGTCAGGGAGGTGGCACAGGGGAGCCCCAACTCTACAGCTCTCTCACTCAGGGATGAGCACTGTGTGTTTTCCTAGGAATTAAAACCCTTTCCAGCTTCAGAGATAAACACAAGGATACCCTTTCTATCAGTTCTGGTGGATACTAGAATTGTCTTCAAGGCCAGGCACTTTTCTCAGACAGAAGTTCTTAACTCACAATATATTCGAAGTGCTTCAAGAACCGTGACATGGCCTTTTACATACTCAAGCCCTCACTTTCCACACAAATATAAGCAAAGACCCAAGACTTCCCCAGAGCCCTCGCTGGCTGTAAAACTCTTGACTTCACAGCCATGTGTGAATGGCCAGGTGAACTTAAGTTCCCCTCCTCTCTTTTATTCATAAACTCACATTTGCTATTACTTCTGATAAAAAAAGAAAAATCAACTTTCCAAACATAAATGGGAAGCAGCACTCTGTTTTTCTGACATGTTTTGCCATAGTCTCAGGTTTAAACCAGACCTGGATGGCCACACTTGTTATTCTCCTGTGGGCAATGAGGAAGCAGTTTCTCAAGCTAGAGATGTAAACTGGAGTGATTCATTGTGCTTTACATGCCTCCTGTGCTTTTCCTAGCCAATTTAGGTAAATACAGTATCGGAAATCAGGTTCTGTATGAACAATTGTGACAATTACTGCTAAGAGCCCCATCACTTTTTACCTCATTTAATATTCTCTGTAATTACGTTAGTCATAAAGAAAGTCATTCGGTATTAATGTGGATGTCACATGCCTGTCCACGGAAACCTCAGCAATAATTAATGCTCCATTAACACCTTAAGTGTCTTGTTATTATTTATTCATTTAGCATTAAAATTGATGAGGCTGATTTAGGGAGAAAGGAGTCAAGATATATTGTATGAAATCCTTTTTTTTTGGTGAGTGTATGACCACACTGTTCCTGCAAGAGCCACGGGACACTGGTTTAGTGACAAATGCCAGTAGGTCTGTAGCCCCAACTATACCCTGCTCCCTGCCTGCTGCTGTGCTATAAATAGCTCAAGCTTGAACAGAAGATATGCAAGACACTTCAAGAAAACACCAGAGGAAAATCAGAAGATGATGTCTGGCAAGCCTTTTGGCAGAGAGACCAAAGACCCAGGAAAATTTCCTTCTGTTCCCATCTCTATCACGCTTCCAGATGTCTGTGTATGGGCCATGCAGAGTGAGTCCTCACCCTGTCAGAAGGTCAGGCTCTCAGCTCAACAGAGAGCATGGGGTGCCTTTTGTTTTCTTGTTTCTTTGTGGCCAGAGACCCAACATGAAATATTTTGTTCAAGCATAATATGATTTTTTTCACTTTTTTTGATCCACCAAGAAAAAAAATGTTTTTCTGGAATCAGTAGGATCTTCTCTGTGTTTTGATTTTCCCCTTAGCTGCTGGAAAAAGTCAACCATTGTCTGGGTCCAGATTTTGTTACTGCATTTGAATTAAACATGTCAGGGTGTCCTTCAGAGCCTAGTGGATTATCCTTGGCAGGTGGGAAGTGTGATCTGCCCAGGGTCACAGAAAAGGAAATCTGTGGCTGCTGGCAGAGAAGCTTCCTCTGGAAGCTATGGTATATCTGGGACAAGGATTCAGGTCTTCCACACCCCACTAGACGTCTCATCCCTCCCGCCCAGCTGTCTTGAACACAAGGGCTCTTGCCAGCTCTGCATCCAGAGCAGAGTCTCTGTGTTTCCTTGCTTCTATAATGGCTGTAACTGATTTTCCTGCTATTGCCATCATCAACAACTGTATTAAAAAGAGACATTTAGGCAAACAGCAATTCCCTTTATGGCTGAGTTTAATATTGGCTGGAGTTCCCCAGCTGAGTCTGGGCTGAATGTATCCTTCTCACACCACAACTCTGAAGACCTTTTTCTTTCTTTCAAAAGCAACAGGCAGCTCTGCATGCTGCACGAGCCCCAGTCCCCAATTAAACTATCCCACAGCTGTTACTGACTTACCAAAGTGGATCTGTCAGATCCGTGGTCATTGTGTTGAGATCTACCACCAAAGAAAAGAAAACCCAACACTGCCCGAGGAGACACACTTTTGTTTGACACTCTCCCCCATCCCACACACCTATATATAAATATATATATACATATATATATGTGCATGTATTTCCATTCACACAGGGTAGTTTATAGCAATTAATTCTTGCCACTCACTGCAAAGCCTCAGTTATATTAGCCAGAGCCATATGTTTTCTGCACATGCTGAAATGTCATATATTTATGTTGCTTTTATAGTTTTCCTTCCTTGCAGGAACAGGATGTGCTGCCTCCTTTTTTCCCTACATTTTCTTTTTCTTCCTCTCAGTATCATCTGCTACGGCTTCTCTAAAAGAAGCAGCTCAAGCAAAAAGGGTGCTCCTTGCACTAGTGCCAAGATATGCTGCCCAGCCCTTGGTTTTGAGGGCATTTCCAACAGGAACTGAGGGCTCACCTCATGCATTTCCATCCAAAGTGTGCACTACTGACACTCATCATGTGCCCAAGCTGCCTGACCATGGCACGTGACTGGTGTGGCTTGGCAGGGGATAACTTGGCAGAAGGGCCAGGCAGTTCATCACTACCCACCACAGGAACTCTCCATGCTGCTTTACCTTTTATCCTACATATTGCACTGAGATTGCTACTATAAAAAAACCCTAACAAATACAGCAAGGTGCATACAAATGGCAAATAAAAAGTTAATGGTGGCATCCTTCAGTGCTCCATGGAGAGTAAAGGGCCATTAGCCTCCTTAAGGCAAGGAAAATCTTTTTTTTGTGCTCCCATTTTCCTCTTTACTGCAGCAAGCCTTCATGAGCGTACACACATATCTGTGCATTGGAAACCTTGCTTTGAATTATAGCTTCTCATTACAAGGAAAAGGTGTCAGCTTCAGTTTCAGCTTTCCTTGCAAAGTGTTTTGCTGCCTTTCCTCCACAAAGGAGACCCCTTGCTAATTCATCCTGCATCTTTACAACCAAAGGAGACAGCACAAGGAACCTGGGTCTGAACTCCTCACCTCTGGGTCTGACTCTCATGGTTCCTCCCAAGCATTAAATCCTCTACTATACTCCTCTGTCTAGGGTATAATTCTCAAAATCAGTAACTCCTTCCTCTCCATTTCCACTTGGTGGGCTATACTTACCCACAGCACAGTAAACCCACATGTTTTGGCTTCTCCATCACTGCATGATTTTCTGTGGAGATGAGTGCTTTCATTTTTGCAGCTTCCTTCCTTCTGAAAATAGTGGGCTGGATTTTCTCGCCAGTCATCTACTTGTAGTAAAATCAAAGATGTTTCACTAAACCGTGTGGACATGGTTTTCACTGACTCTGTGGGCTGGTTCCCGATCTATGTCAGTATAATAGAGATTAAAAGCAGGCCTGGATGGCCAGTGACCATTGACACTGATGGTCCTGCATTGTGTCATGGTAAGGTCAGGACAGTCCTTATCTTTCTCCTTCGATGTGAAGCACTGAGGATACACATGAGTTACCCCAGTTTGGGTCTGGATTTGGATCTGAATCTGAATTTTCATTCAGAAAGTCAGGATTCAGACCTTAATGGTGTTCTGTCATAATAGATCAATTGCAAGGAGGAAGTTGTGCAATATAGAGGAACTGAACACAAATCAAAAAGTAGAGAAGGTGGCATTCATCTGAAGGGATTTTATATTTAACACAAAGATTTAGGGATGATGTAAGATTGTTGAATACCTGGCTGGTGAATATTTTATTGACTGAAGACTCACAATTGATTAATCCCTACCAAATTTGTTTCTCTTTTACAAAGCAACAGCAAACACAGATACTTGAGGACTTTTCCCTTTGCTTATAAGGCTTATAATGGGTCTTTCAAATTGTCTGCCTGTATTCCTGATTCAGCAAGCATTTAAGCATAAACTGGATTGAATTTTCACAAGTAAAAACCAGTTTTGCTCACATTTTAATCCCCACCTCATGCCCCCTCCCAGTAAAAGGAAAAAAAAAAAAAAAGAGAGAGAAAGAGAGACCTTGAAAGATACTTAACCTACTTGCAAGCCAGGAATCAATGCTTTTGTGCCATTGATCTGGTTTCCCACATCCTCTTCCTGAGGAATCAGTCCCTCTGTAGAAGCCAGTGGATAACAGCTCTGAATTTCTGAGTGAGGCTTTCTACCTGTGAAAAACAGCTGCTAACAGACTTTAGCTGTCAGGAAGCCAGCAGACAGATGCTTTGGGTAAGGAGTCATGACATGAAAGACGAAAGGATCACTGCTAGGGCATCTGTTACCCATCTCAGAAAAAGGAGGAAGGAAACATTACTGAAGCATTTATACAGGAGCTCAGGACCTGCTGGGGACTGTAATTACCCATACATCTGCTGGGTATGATGTTCCTCAATCCTAAACCAAAATCATTCTTTTATTCCAGATAGGATCATTTCATTGCATAACAAATTAAAAAAAAAAAAAAAGTTAATTTTTTTCTAGATCAAATGATACAGAGGGAGGAAAAAATCTAAATATTTTAGGAAGATAGGTGGGTCTGTAATGTTGATGACAGCTTTCTTGAACTGGGTCCATGTAGGACAGTTCTGGGAATGCACAATATCACAAAGGGGTTGGAGAATGAAAGTGCACATGGATGACAGTCAACAGGCCAAGCAAGACAAACATTCTTCCTGTTTAGGCTCCATTCATTTTACATTATAAACTGTCCTGAAACAGATTGCAATCTTTTAAAAATGAATTGGCTACCTGAGATGGCTTGCTAAGTAATTTGAGCAGCTGAACCAAACCCATATTCAAAATAAGTCAATGAAATGAAATGACACTCAAAGAAATATATAACTCAGATTGTGCATTGCTGTGCCTTGATCCAGAGTGTAATGTGTGTAATACCAGAGAAGTGGTGTCTGAACCCATTTTAACAGAGATGCAACCTTTTTTTAAAAAAATACTCTTTAAAGGGTTGTCTAAAATGCACTTTTTGGATGTTTCTTTTTTCTTCTGCTCGTAATTTGGTTAACTGTAGTGTACTGACAGCTGAGTGCCACAAATGAGTTCCAAAGTTAGATCTACCTCTAAATACAGGCATAGCCACAGTGCCATGTGGGAAAGGAGAAAGCTACAAAAGGAGAAAGCTCTGTATGGTATGCAGCATCTTTCTAGGGAATTGCCAAGCCTGGTGTGGGGTGTGTCAATACAATAAGCAGTCAAGCTTGCTCAACTGTTCACTCAAACATGTGCCTTCTCTCAGGTCTACTGCAGTATAAAGAGAAGGAGTAGCCAAATCGAAGCAGGGGTTACTCCTGTGAGGACTTCAGGCATGAAAGGTTAGAAAACCTGTATGGGGGGAAAGAGAGAGACTTCAGGGTGAAACAGAGAAGTGCAAATTAAGCTAAGAGATACTAGCCTCAAATTGGGGTCTAATGGCAAAGTAATTGTGCTAAATTTGTTCAGAGAAGCAACTGGAGATATCAGGCATCCTGTGGAAGACAAAAAAAAGAGTTAAGGAAAAGAAGATCAGGCTTTACAGATACTGGGAAAACCAAAGTACCTAGAAGAAACAGTGAAGAAGGAAATTTCAGGAGAATAAAACATGATCAAAACAGCAAACTGCTTCTTTAAAGGGCCAGAAAGTAAAAGTGCAGAGACTTTGTCACACCTGTGCCTGAGTATGATCTTTCAAAGATGCTGAATCCTCTTTTTAACCTATGCCAAAGGCTATGTGTGTTTTACTTGTACTTCTGGCCCATTAGACTCCTATGCTGAGACCTTCACTCTGTGGAGGATTCAGCTAGTACTTAACCTTACTGAGACAAGCAGTGCTGAGCAAGTCAAGGATGGAGAATTAGGCATGCAACAATGCTTAAATTCCCTACAATGAGTATAGAGCAATTATTTCTGTTAATTAGATCCCCCCTCCATGCATAATCAATCCTTGCTTGCATAGGAAGGCACTGGAGGGCACGAGCTGACAGACATCATCAGGTGAGCGTGCCTGGGTAGCAGCCTTGCAGGCCACAGGGCAAATCACTAGCGACCATGTCCCTGAATTCCCACAGAAAGGAAAGGCAGAAGTTCATTGCCAAGTGCTGAGCTTCAGACATAGCTCATATCCAACCTCACAGGAGTGTTCAAGGCACTAGTAACAGTCTGCACCTTAACCAAATCCTCTTCTAACAGAATGGGGAAGGCTGTGTTAGCACCTCTGGGCATATCTGGTGTATCCTTCTCGGAAAAAAACACTGCAGTGGGTGGTCTAGTGCATGGCTTTCCTTGGGCCTGACTCGCATGAAGCTTTTATATTTATTTGTAATGTTCTTTACGTATTTATTCAAAAGTCTAATGACATTTAAATGAAAAATCTCATGCTGATTAAAAGCAGGTAGGGGAATAGCTGGGAAAATGAAATGCACCATACATAATCAGATCCAGATGACATGGAGCCCAGGGTTTTGAGGGAATGAAGCTAATGAATACAGTGAACCTCTGGTAATTAGATTTGAACAGCCATGGCAAGGGAGAGGAGGGGGAGAAATGCAAACATGGTATAGATCTTAAAAGGGGGAATAAACAAGAAGAAAAAAGACAGTTATCCTAACACAGGCTTATAAAAATCCCACATCACTGACTATAACCCCCAGAGAGGAAGACTACAAAGTGTTTCTTCAGCTTTCTTTTCAAACTTTCCATCATCTTTTCACTCCCCACTTCCACAGTCGTGCTCTTTTTTGTTTCCTCTCCTCCCCTTCCTCTGCATCCCACCTTCTGATTTTGCCCACGTCCCCCATTTTACTCCCTAGGAGATCTTTAGGGTTTTTCAGGATCAAGAGCCCTTCCCAGACCATTCTTGATTCCCTTCCAAGGTACAACCTCTCCATCCTGCTCTATGTAGTTACCTGAACAATAGAGCTCCATATTGCCCCTCTCCTTCTCAACAGCACTTAGTTAAACCTTTAATTCAGGCTAAGTACTTAAAGACGTGCATTTCTTTAACATGTGACTGATGCTGCTAAAATCAGTGGAGTAACTGGGGTATTAAGAACCACAGGGGTTTTTTTGCCTGCCCAGGACAGAGGCTGAAGCATTAATTCCTTTTCATTCCCAAACTGGCTTTGTCCCAAACGCTACTGTTGTGTTCAGGCCCGTGTCCTCACCTACAAACTCAGATTCCTCTCACACCTGCCCTAGCAGACATCCATCCCTCGGTAGCCAGTCTGATCTGCCAGCTTCACACTTCCCACATTCACACTTATCAAATTACTTCCTGTGAAAGTGCTGGAGAGGGGAAACCTGGCTGTGCTTCATGACCCTGCCCAGCACGAGGGGTTGGCATCTCTGGCAGCCCCAGAGCTGATGGGCTGAGGGCATTTGGGGCTCCTGGCTAGTCTCCGCCCCGAGCTGATTGTGTGAAGGGCTTTTGTGCAGCGCAATTGCCTGAGTGCACTGACAATAGCCCCCTTCAAGGTGCCACACACCCCGAGGTTAGGAGCCACGACCCGCTGTGTGACCAAGTGAACCCACTCTGCTCTGTGCCGGGGCACCCACGCAAGGGGGGAAAGGGAACAAATGAGGTACAGTTTGCTGAGGGATTTGGTGGGTTTAGGAGGTTGATGTGCTGCACACTAAGCCTCACTGAACAGGTCTTTGGATGAATTCCTCACATTGCTTTAGAATTAGAGTGGAAGCCCACCAAAATCTTGCTGCTTTGCTACACCCAGGCAACCCCCTGAACGTGTCAGCATCCTGTATGTGAAGGCATTGAAGGAATAGGATGGCACTTTTCCTGGGGTTTTTTTAGTTTGTTTCTTTGTTGGTTTTTTTTGTGTGGTTTTTTGTTGTTGTTGTGTTGTGGGTTTTTTTGTGGTGTAGGTAATGAATTCTTTTCAATTAGTCCAAGAATCAGCATCACTATTTGAATTGTAGATTTTTTTCATTGAGTACAAAGTCTTTAATGTCTTTGCAATGGAGTTGTTATATAGAGTGTTAACAGAGCTGTCTGTTAGGCAACAATTCCACTGGAGAAGGAGAAAGTGAGTCTGGATGGTGATAAAAAGCAGTACTTCTTTTTTCTCTTGATGTCTTCACTAAAGAGTGAAAGTGTCTCTTGGGATCTGTTATTTGGATTATAATCTGAATTACTTTCTGTGAGGGTACTGACTGTGGACTAGAAAGATCAGACTAGCACTGAAAAAATAAATTCCCTTTGGGACACTTAACACAACCTCTTTTTCTCCCCAAAGCCAGAAAAGTCCTTTAAAGTTATTTTAGTAACACTAGGAACCTAGAGTAGACTTTGCAGAGATTTTGAAGATGAGAGCAACATCTCCATGCCGCACAGTTTGTTACTGATGGGTCAAAATGATTTGCTGGATCAGGAATATTTCCCTCCCTGGGAGGTGTTGATTGAGGCTATAGCCTTCTCATTTGTATATTGCACAGTGCAACTCAGTTAGTTGGGTTTGAGGCAATCAGATGTTAAAAGGCAATTTGGAGAAAATCACATATAACTTCAGATGCCATTCAAAAAGGATGGGGTAGTGGCATCTGTTTCTCATAACCTTTGAAACATTACATATGTTTCAGAATGCTGCTGTTTCTTTAGAAGTAAACCATATAATTTCTGAATTTTTTAAAATTAAACACAGTACCTTTAATTTAGGATACTGTTATTCTAAAAAAGACAATGCTAACCTTTTTTGACCTTTTCTCTGAAGTGTAAGTTATTGTTGGCAAGGTCATGTTTGGTCATTTTGTCTGATCCAGGAGTGCATTTCATGAATTACCTTATAATTTTAAGTGGTGACTAGACCTTTGTGTTCTAGATAACGTCACAGAAACAATTTATCCAAGGCATTTGACAAAGAATGGAAAAATTGCCCACTTTTCCCATCAACTGTAATTACCATTCACCACATCTAAATGAAGCACTTGTTGCATCTTTACTGGAGAACCAAAAGCCACCATGAATAGGTTTATTTCTTCATTAACTGAAAACTGGTGCAGGGAAGACAGGAGAAATGGGCTTTATAATTAACTCTCTTAGTGGTCTGACAGAAAACTGATAGATCCAAAACTTCTGCTGTGCTGGAATCTTCTCTTTTTTTTTTTTTATGAATGACAGAAAGCCGTGAGGCAAACCTCTCTCCCCTCTTGCTGTAACACAGGGTCTGGCAGTGAGCTGGAACGATGACACAAGGGCAGGAGAACAGGCGAACCCTGAGCAGGGCTCTGCAAGTTTATTCAATTAGGTACTAAGTGTTTGGAACAAGGTTTCATCTGCCAACAGCTGTATACAATCATTTGTGGTTTTGAGGCCAGGGTAATTGGCATGTTATGAGCTTTTGCCTCAGCTTTTGGCATCTGCCTGAAAACCACATGGAAAGAGGGAAGGTTCTGTGTGGGGCTCAGCTACAAACCCTCCCTGGGGAGTAAAATCTCAGGTGCCATCCATGAGCAAACCTCACCCAGCTCTCAAGGACATGGGGCACATGCTGCTCACCAGCACTCCTAGCAAGCCCTGGTAAGTGAGAGAAAGATTCCTTGCCAGGCTGTATGCTACCAGAGCCAAGATTGCTTCACGTGCATGGATTTATGCTTTTAACTAGGGATGGCTCTTTTCAGGAAATTGACTGAAGCTGCTCGTTAATGGGAAGCAGCAAGGGAATTTTATTTTCCATTGTGTGCTTCAGTCCTCGGTGATCCAGCACTCAGCACTAAGTTGTTACAGCTCAGAAGCTGCCACCAACCTTTATCCAGTGGTGGCATGACATCCCTGGCCTCCCTTTGAACAGTCCAGGATGCTCTGTCTTCCATGCCATGTTTCCTTTCAGGGTATACTAGGAACTGCAACGCCCTGCTCCTTATATCCTCTTCCCCCAGTCTGCTTTTTTTTGCTTTTTTTTCCCTTTCACCAGCATCTCATCTCTTTGCTATGGGATGCTCTTTGGGAAACAATAACCATTTGCTACACATTTGTGCAATGCCCAACACAGCAGGCCCTGCCTAGGTCAACACTTTTTGGCACCATTGCAACAAATATTAAATGCTAGTAGCACCATGGTGGAGCCGTGCTTCACCACAAGCATCACTAGATAGGATTGCACTACCCCTTTTATTATCAAATTACTTCCTGTTAAAGAGTCAGTCTTGAATGGTTCCTCTGGCTCACACTGTTGCAACCAACATCACGTCTTGGTTTCTTAATTGTTTACACCTTCAAGAGCAATCCTGTATCCTGTAGAAACACTCCTCAGTTGGGAACTGAGGTCTAATCATTAACTCAAGAACAGGAGAGCCAAAATATACAGTGCTACTCTGTATTAGTGTTCTTTAGTTATAATAATGGGCTGCTTTTCCCCTGTGGTGCTCAGAGCTTTTTACAAAGAAAGAGGAGCATTGTTATTACCATTTATGGTGTGAAGAAGCTTAAATGCAATGAAGAAACATGCCTTGCCCACAGTTAGACAGCAAAGGAGAGTCCAATTCTTCATACTTCCCTTGTCATCAGGACTCCATACAAACCTACCAAAAGCTGTGTCATATCCACGCCCCCTAAGTGAAAACTCAGTGCAGCTACTTAATAATAACAAAAAGTATAATTTATCCCATATATGTCCAAGAATTGACGCCAGTTGTTCTGGCAGGCACTCGCATGCTGTTTGGTTGGGGTGAGTCTGCTCTTAACAGATGCTCAGCTGCTTGTTAACGGGATGGAGAGATGCAAATGAAAGTCTACAGGCTTCACAACACGCAGATTTTGTCCCTTGATCACAGCACAGTGCCTCCTGCTCCTGACAGTTGCAGTTTTATAGTGGGTCAGGTGGACAACAGATGTTCACCTGCTTAACTACAGTAGCAGTAAAACTCTTAAAAACAACCTCTGAACAAAAAGAGCCATCTACTCTTGCTGCTTTGCAATCAGGCAGGAGCCCTTCAGATGTATTTGTCTATACATCCCATCTAATTTCCTCTCAGAAAGCTCAAGCAGTGGAGCCTCCACTCTTTCCTTGGGCAAATAATTTCTTTCTGTGGTAAGACCCTGCTCCTCTGATGTGACTTTCCTCCCCCAACCCACATGGCTAATTTAACTTTTCCCTTCCTACCCGTGCTTGTCGGCATGGATGCAATATGCACACTGAAATGTCATCACTCCCCCTCACAATCACACTGTTGTGCTTGCTCATCTGGACTCCATCTGTGGGGTGGTGGTAATGGAGTCCTATTATGCTGTAGAGTAGGAGGATGGAGGGATGAGAAGCATGGGAATCCTGACTATTGCACTGAGCTGGGTGATCCCACCCTTTTTATTGGGTTCAGTGCTGAGGCAGCTGTGTGAAGCTCCATACCCTGTGATACGCAATGAGGACATCTCCCAGGATGACCTCACACTCCTGTCCAGTGGAAATGGACATCTTTTGTTCACCTTTGCTGCTGTTTGCTTTGGTGACTCTGGGTAAAACCTAAGGGATTTTGGAATTTAGCATTCAGAGTGCCTGTGCCATATTGAGAATAAACAGGAGGAAGCAAACATCCGTGTTGATCCACGTCGATCTTCTGTGCTTAGAAACTCAGGGAAGGAGTCTGAGCATTAGCTCAGGACTAATGATTTAGGACCAATGATTTTCTCCAGAGCTTTTATACTGTGTCTGGGTCTGCTGCTGTCTACAGCACCATGGAGCTGATACCTGCAAAACTGTCATTTTTAGTGAATCTATATGAACAGACACTGGCTTTGATGCTCAAAGCTAATGTTAGGCAGCACATAGACATGTGTGGGATGTGAGCTGGGATTTCATGGTCACACTTTCTTCTGAAGCATCTGTTTGAAGCCCAGTGAGAGGCTGACTACTATGAGCATGAGGGAGATGTGCAGTGATGCTTGCAAAACTTCCCACAGCAGAGCTGCTGACCATGGGTGAGGCAGAAAAGGCCACATGGGGTAAAGATACTGTTGTCCATAGTAAGACGAAACCCTTGGGTAGAAAAAAGAAAAGTTAAGAAGGAGTTTATCCTCTGTGTAATTTTCTGCTGCTTGGAGGAGAATGCCAAATACAATTCATATCCTCCAAAGGAGGAAATATGGTTTAAAAATGAAAAGAGCTAGATATATGTCTCCTCTGAAATCAATACGATTTATGCATCCCAATCTCTTTCTCATTTTTAGACTTTCATCCCATACAAAGCACTCAGCTATGCTTCTATGACCTGGTTCCCCTTCCTTGCAAAATCAACCCCTCCTTTTCATATTCATCACCAATGGGGGTCAAAACTAGCCTACAACCCAGCAAAGGCAAGCTTTGTGTTTGCCTTCTATGTCTTTGTTTAGCCCTCTGACAGAGCTCATGAGAAAGCCCAGGCTGCAGCCGTGGCTCAGGGCTGAATGAATAAAGGTCACCATGCTCTAGAATGGAGGTTCATCATCACACAGAGAGACAGAGATGGCCAGCAAAGCTGGAGGTGGTTTGAAGAAAAGATACAGCACTCAGCTGTGCTCACCTTCACAGATACTAATCTCACAGGCTTGCTCTTGCCTGCAGAAAGCATTTGACTGATGTCAAATGGTGGGAGTGGGATCTTACCCATGATGCCTCTGTGGACATGCCTTTTCTTATGTGCTGGGAGGAGGAAGAGGGATACAAGGGGTCACCTCAACTGAGGTGGGCTGAGGTCTTCAATAAGTCATCTGATGATTTCCTTAAGGATGAGCTGGTTAAGCAGGAAAAGCAGATGAAAGAAATAGTGAGCAAGTGCCACTGTCTTGGCAAAATCATCTAAGAATTGGTAATTCAATAGATTCTTTGTGAATTCCTTTGTTTTGGTTTTACCCATGTGCCATTATTATTCGCCTATCACTGAACAACCTCTGGAAAAGCACGATTAAAATAAGAAACACACCCCACCAGTTAACAGGGAGGAACTGCTAGAAATAGGATCCCAGCTGCCATCTACTTCCTTATAAATCCAATGAGATCTGCTCTTTCTCGATCCCGCGTTGAAGAGCTTGTGGAGTTGAGGATGTTTTTCATGCCTAACAGGACATTCTGTGTTTGGACTGCATAACCCCTCTTCCTCATCCCTCTGAATCTTTCTAGCTTTTTCTTGCTTTACTTTAACTGCTTGTAGACAAGAATGCTGGCAGCAAGCATGTGAAATCTCAAATGGATTGAATATGAGCTTCAAGAATGAAAATACAGCGGTGTTGCAGACCTCAAGTCCACTGAGATAGCAGGTTGAGTCATGGAGACATTCACTTTGGGCTGTAATAGTAAATTGATAAATCTTTATACTGGATTATGTGTTGGCATTAGAACTGTTGTTAAAACCTAACACACAGGACTTCTCAAATTATTCCCCGATGAAAAGATTGGGTACCAGGATTTAAAATAAATGAGGTACTTCTTTTGCCCAACATTTAGTTTAAACCATAGAACTCACTGCCAAACAAAGCTGCAAAGGCCTGCTTAAGCAGGCTCAACAAAAAATACCAGCTGAAGCTGTGAAAAACTGGCTCATGAGCAGTGGTTAGAGAGGACAGGACAGATGGTCAAAAGGAAGAGTCAGTACACAGAGAGCCCTGGGCAGGCTGGAAGGTTGGGCCAGCTAGGGAAGCATGAAGAATTGGACTCTCCTTTTCTGGAAATATTCGTGACTGGATTTGACAGGGCCCTGGATAGCTCATCCTAGGCTCTGCTTTACATAGACCAGATGGTCTCGAAGAGCAGGGACCCAGCCCAGACTTTCTGAGATTCTATGGATTCAAGCCTGAAACCAAATAGTCAGGCCAAGGGGAGGATTCTTCTTCCTTTGTCTTTGCTTTTATTTTTCTAGTTACTTGCTGCTGCCCATTGGTAGAAATGCCATGCTGAGCTGGGTGAATCCAACCTGAAACTGCATCAGTTTTTGTATTCTTATGATTCCTGAGCTGTAAAACCCCATTTTCCTTTTCAAGGAGTATGCTGTAAATTCAAAATTTACATCAGTTCACACCTTTTGACACTGCCATGCAGTCATTGGGATAAGGTATATTATTCAGATCAGTTGTTAGTTGTTGCCCAGAAAAAAAAAAAAAATCAACAGAAAGCAGATGGGAATAAGAAGGAAGCAAGGGATGCATGTTCTGAACACCAGTGTGTTCCATCAATTTATTCCATCACTAAAGCTGTCTCTTGTACGTGTTCATGCCTGTATACCACACACTGCTGAGCTAGAGAGGAGTACTTAGCAGACAGCATTACTTGAAAACTCCTTACTCCCAAAGGACCATCTCCAATCTATCTAAAATGATGGTGGGGTCACTGGAGTGCCTTGTCACTTACATCCACCTGAGACAGTGGCTCTTTCTTTAATGGCAACAGCAGCATGTGGGCAGAGTAAGGAGGCAGCAGAGCAGAAGGATGGCTGGTGCAAAGATCAGCCCTGCACACACTGCATGGATGGAGCCATCCACAGTGACCCTCAGGCCACAGCACAGTGGGCCCTCAGCAGCCAGCACCACCCACGCTTTGTTGGTGCCAAGGGATCCACACTGAGCTCCATGAGCTGGAGGTGCAGCCTTCTCTTGCACTGCCTTTATTAATAATATAGCTTCTGCAGTGGGTGGCAGCCTGGACTTTCAGTCTGCTTCATGTTGAGGCCTTTGTCCTCAGTTGGACAGTGTTTGAAACAGAGATGTGCTGGGTTTGTTTCTGGGCCAAACAAAAGCCTGCTCCAGCGAATGCCACTGTGGCTCACAGGCTTTCATCTCAGGACCTACCTGTTCTGTCAGCTCTGCTTGTAAAGCCTGCGTAACTCCTTGTGTTTGTTCTCAAAACAAGTGTTCAAATACACTCTTTTGTGTTTTCTTTTCCATAAGAAAATCAGAGCAGAAGAAACCTGTGTGAACAAGCCAGGGGGAGCACCCTTAGCTGTGGGAAGCCAACAACAACAGGGACACCACTTTCAGATTTCCTCACAGCTCTGCGGCAAACAAAGGGGAGCAAAACAGCAAACCCAATGGGGAAAGAGCCACTGGTGGGGTTTGCTTTATGAAAAAATGGTCCCCTTGTGTCCTGTAGATGCTGGTCGTGGTGAAAACAGGCAGGGACCCATCTGTGAGGTTCCCCCATTCTCTCATGGTCTCTCTCCCCTAAACCTAACACTGGTCCTCCACAAAGTGCAGAAGTCAGCACTGTTCACTCCTTTATGAAGCTAAGGGTGGAAGTCTGGGTGTCTTCCTTGAGTCTCCTGGGTTGCACGGAGCCTGCCAAGGTGTCAAGATAGCACCAAACACACAGGAAAAATCTTCCTGCCACAAAAGTCCAATAGGGTCCTCACAGAGTCTGTGTGAGCCCGTGCTCTGAGCAAGACAGCTTGAATTCATCAGGGACATCAGTCCTAGCCCTGGATACACAGCTACTAGGAGATGTAACTAGTGGTCTGCTTTATACAGCCCATGCCTTGTGCTTTCTGTCTGTATTCTCTGTCCTCTAACCTCTTTGAACTGTCTTTTAAAATGTCTAAACAAAAATGTGTGACTTTCACAGGATTACCATCCAAATTATAACTATACCCAGACACAATATTAAAGTTGAAGGGCCAAATACTCGAAAGTTAAGAAACAATAGAATCTCTATTGCCTCTGTACTTTAATGCAAATCCTTCCCTCAGCAGCTGCTGTGGTTTCTGTGCAGTCTATTTGCTGTGAGTGGAGAACCCAGGGGCACATTTTCTGGATGTCCTCAGCAACTCCCTGTTGCTCCCATGAGGAACTGAACACAGGGCTGGCTGAACGTGTTGGAGGCATCCACCTTTGTCCCTCCCGTGTACCCTGCAGCTGTGGGAGCACAATCCTGGGTGGCCAGTGGGGTGAAGGAGCTGGTGGATGAAAAATACCTCAGTGGGAGCTAATGGTTTTTTCTAGCCCAGATCACTTCTATGCAAAGCCTGCAGGGGTGGTACAAGGGTGAGGATGAGAGTGAAGACTAGGAAAGAAGGACTTACGCTGGCTTTGCTCCAAACAAAACATTCTTCCAACTCAGGCAAACAGCAATGCTTGCATGACACTCTCTTGGAACCACTTTTACCCTTCCACAGCTCCTGAGCGAGTGTTTTTTAATCCAAGTGCTGAGCATGTTAAGCAAGGATGGAGGCAGGAGGGGATCTAGCAAAGAGAAGTGAGGTCATGGTTCTGAGTGACTGAGTTCTGCCCTGGATAATGGAGTTCTTCCTGCTCAGCACCTTGGACGTGTTAAACACATCACTCTGTCCAAATGTTTTTCAGTCACTGCTTTTCTTCCTCATTTTTTGAGTGCTTTTAAGTCCTTGCTTCAAACCAGAAGTGCACTTGGACTTGTAGAAGTAATGCCATCAGATTTTATCAATACAGCCACTAGTCTCTAGCCTTCTCAGATATGGCTAACCTGTTTCACCAAAAATTCAGTCTGGGGCAATCCCCAGGAATGTAAACTTTCAACCCACAAGGTGAAGTGTTGGAAACACTGATAAATTCCTCAAATCAGGCTCCTGGAATGGAAAGCATTTGGCGAGCTTGTAAGAGGCAAAACCAATCCACAACACTTGAGAATAGAGCTTGTCTCTATAAATAATAAAAAGGAGCAGCTGTTATCTAAAAAAATCAAAGCATGAAACAAAAATGCCCTCCAGGGTATTTGGATACACTTGCAGGAACTGGTACACGGCTGGAATGGGTGTACAAAACACCTCTCTGAGGCTAATGAGACCATACCTATGCTTTAACATGGAAGTGACTGGGCTTCCATGTGCAGTGTGGACAGCAGCATTGCTCCAGCTCTCCTCCTTCCAGGTAAAGGGGTGCAGAAGTGCACTACCTGAGGCCTGTCATTCCATTTGCAGAAGTGATTCAGGCGTTCATGCCCCCACGGCACAGATTCAAAATCTGGGTGACTAGGGTTCTACATCACTGTGGTGGGTTTGGTGGGTCTGGTTCTTCTACTTCACCTCTCAGCTGAAGGTCTTAGTGTGATGTAAGTAAAAATGTTAAATCTGACTTTATTTCTAAACTTGGAGAAAATTTGGCTGTGGTGGGTGTGTTCTGATGGTGATATGCTTAGTGCCCAGCAATGGTGAAAAACAGACTGTCAGTTTGAGTGCTCCACTGTTGGTTGCTGCAGCTGAGGATATTTGTCTTGAACATCCCTTTCTGTGGCTGGTGGCAATACTGAAAAGGAATAACTCCTTCCTTAAACATTTCGGAGGGAATTCACAGGAAGAGAAAAGACACAGATCACATCAGCTCTAACCAGCAAAGACCATTTTTCTTTGACAGCCTCCCTGGCACCAGGGCTAGAAAGCCTTGTGCTCAGTTGAAGTCTTCTCCCACTTTGGTCAACCAGCCTGGTGGAGAGACAGGCATACAGAAAAAATGGTTCTGCAGACTCAGGATGAGACCCCCTGACTGCTTGCAGTCTTCACATTTTAGGATGCTGCTTTCCAGCTGCTTGGGATTTTCTTGAAGATGATTTTGACTACATGAAAAAGTATTGCTTTTAAATTTTAAAAATTGCCTTTTATGCACTCTCTTTCTTGTTGCCTTTCTTTTCTTCCTTTCCTTCCAGCCTTTGGGGCTTTTTTCTTCCACATCATTTCACCACATCCTTGAAGTGGGAGGAGAGAAACTAAAAGAAAACATGTAATACCTCAAGTGGTTTTAAACCATCAGCAATTGGTAGAAGCCTGAAGAGGTCATCCCTGGAAATAATCCAGCTGGTGAACTCCTTATGGATGTCACCTTTCCAAGAGCAGTGCTATTTCCTCATAAGGTGGGTGTACTTATTTATTGTGCCATTAAAGCTGTTTTCTCTCAGACAGCCTTTAAATATCTTCCCTGCGGATTTGCCAGGCTGGGCAGCAAGCCAAGTGGAACCCCCTAAAGTTAAGAGCTCAGCTCTGTTGGACATAAACCACTTAACATTTCAAAGATGACAAAAGTGGTACATATACAATTTGTTTCCAGTAGGAAAGGAATAACTGGCAAGTAGCACACTGAGCCCATCACAACAGACAAGCCATGCCATGGTGACTCCCCTTTTTCAGGCTAGAGCAGGGGACTGCTCTATGTCGTATCTACAAGCTGTGATTATAGACCCTTCACTCTCTTTGCCATGGCTCCAGAGAGGCCAAGACTGATGCTCCAAAATCCTATGCTCTATTGCTCCCATGGGCTCTTACTGCTGCTGCTTTCCATTACTGCTGCAAACCTTCCCCCTGCCCTGTTCACAGGGCTTGAATTCTGGTGTTATATATCTTGGATGTAGTTGTTCAGAGCTCAAAGGGTGGTGCTGTTCGTGATTCACTGTCCCCAGGCCAAGTGACAGCAGAGTCACACCTGACACAGGTTCTTCCTCTTCTGGGATATTCAGACTGTTTTCATACAGAGATGCTAGCATGGGTTTTGAAATTTGCTTTCCATGGACCTTCAGTTGGATTAAACTCAGTTGCTGCTAAATTAGCAGAGGACCAACACAGAGGATCAGCTGCAAGGCTTATTGAGGGGCAGGAGAAGAGTCCTTGGATTTCACAGTCACAGATTCAGCATACAGGAGGGAACTCAGCAAATTGTGCACCCTGGTTCTCCCTGTTGAGAGGAGCAACACTGACCATCTATGACTGAAATCAAATGCTTTAGGATGCCACAGGACCAAGAGCAAATGATGTTTTTGTTGGGTTTAATGTCTGGTCCAGCATTTGGTGCAAGATACTTTGGTCTGTTCAGTGAACAGTACAGTACTGAAGGGCTACCAGCCTGCCTAGAGCATTATTTCTGCAGGGCCTTTCAGACAGCAATGGAGTTCCTCCAGATTTGAGCTTGTGAAGGGCAAATCCAGATCCGATGCCTCAAGACAGTAAAAAACCCATTGCCACCCCCAACTCTGGGGCCTGACACTCCCTTTCAGCAGGTTGTAACAAAAAAGACACCTCCAATTTGGCAGTCCCAAACTGCCTGGCTGCTTTCCTCTCAGAATGGGACACAGCAATGAAGAAAAGCTGTCTGAAAAGTCCTGCAACAGGGAAGAAGGGAAGCAGCTCCCACGCTGGCAAACCCAGCCAGCATGCCAGATCCTAGGAAGAGATCAATGCTCAGAAAAGCAGGGGGAGAGGCACACACAGAGACAAGACCAGAAACATAATCATCTGTGTTTTCCATGAATAAAACATGGCAGTCCTCACAGACAGAGGGTGAGGTAATAAGGATAATAGTAATAATAATAATCTGTTTGGTCTCTGTTTCTTCTGGGCTTCAGGGGCTCATTTTGCAAATGGTTATTTGTATAGCTGGAGCTGCTGCCTCACAGCTCACACTGCTCAGACTAATGTTCTGCTTCTCTCTCTGCCAGCAGCCTGAGTTTGCAAGTGTTCATGACTCAGCAGTAAATACATGCCCTTAAGATGAGCTGGAGCAGCAAGGATCCTTCCTAGGGGCCAGGTCCAACACTGGCTGGCTCCAATGGAAGCCAGCTCTCTTGCAGGATCCAGCACCAAAGGGCTGCACCTGCCTGGGGAGCACCAAGGAAGATTTAGGCTTGAGCAAAAGCCCAGTGGCCACCCAAGTGAAACTGAGCCACCATGCAGGCACTGAAGAGAGGCCATATCTCTGTTCAGTCAGTTCTGCTGGTGCTTCCAGACTGGTGAGAGAGTCCAAAAGGGCTGAGCTGGCCACAGATTAGATCTGCACCCAGAGCACTTTGTGAGGACAGAAATTCCAGTGAGCTGCCCTCAAACAGGCAAGTGCAGCAATGGCAAACAAGGGACAGCAGAGACCCTGTGCTGCTGCAGGCAGCTGCTCCTCGGGAGGGAATCACCACTGAGGTGCGTGGCCTTGGGAAAGAGGCAGCCTGTGACAAGTGGGTGTTTCTGCAGAGTAAGCCTCCTCTCTCCCCTGATTTTATCCAGCAACAGAAAAATAGAGGTGGGGCAACAGCTGGAAAAGGTCTGGATGTTGGTATTAGTCCTCAGGAACAACAGGGAAGGGATCTGAGTGGGGCACCTGCCTGACCTGGCACCACCGTCCTGTCCAAGGGCACTTTGCAAATTGAGGTGGATTGGCAGGACCTTGGGTGAGGGATACCTGACTGCAGCCAGAGCTTCTGCTGTGCTGGGGCTCCAGTACAGATCTGCTGGTCTGTGCATACTAGGGAACCTCTGCATCAGTTTAAGGTGTGATATGAGGCAGGAATTTCTATCAGCCTTGCAGCAGCTTCTTACAGCAGCTTCTTACAGCTCTCTGAAGAGGAGTTCAGCCTCCGTCTTGAATCGTCAAGTAAGAACAGTGAAATTTTTGCCCAACAGTTTCAATGACAAACTGTAGTTGGTTTCTATGTAACTTGCACATTAAAGATACCAATAATAGTAAATATGTGAGTGGTAAGACAGAAACAATGCTCTATCTGCATTTAACCCCTCCTGTGCAATAGGCTCTGGCAGGATGTTGTAACACCTTTTTGAATCCTTCCTCCACTCAAACAAAATCTGAGTAAGACTTGTTTTCCCAGTAATTTGTGTATATTTATTGTGATTTTGTATAAATAAATCCATTAGTTTACAGGGCATGAAAATGCTTTCCCAAACCGGGGCTTTTAAAAGAATGTAAAGCACATATTAAAAATTAATCCTTGTGGCTTTTCCTGTGCCCACCTCTTTGGGGAAAAAAAAAAAAAAAAAGAAAAAAAAAAAAAAAAAAAAAAAAGAAGCTACAACTACAAAGCATTTTGTTTAGAAATTTTTTTTAAAAAAATCAGTAATTAAGAATATTTAGGCTTTTCCCACACCCCACCTTTCTTCCGGGAAAGAGTTTAAATGACTGAATATTGTGTGCTCTCCACAAAATAGAGGGATTTTAGTAAGACCATTAATAGACATTTAACTTTAACAAGTGCCACTATAAACATTTCTCTGAAATCCACCAGGGAACCAGGATTTTATCACTTTAGGAGCACTGCTTGGCTCTGTGGTATGCTATGATGCTGGATAATGATCTAATAGGCCTCACTGACAACAAGCTGGCACCCTGCCATGGGCATGCAAAACCACCCTCCAGCCTGGAGCATGAGAAAACCTGCAAATAATGCCTCTTGATTTCCCGGCTAGTAGAACAGCATGGATTCATGTGGCTGCGGCCATCTCATGCAAATATGTCATGAAGTAAAGTGCCTGAGCCTGGGCATTACTGCTGTTGGTTGATTTTGTCACTCCAATCACCCAGAAATGTAACTAGGAAGTTGCTTCTTTGCTCCACCTGCAAAATGAATGAAGGTTCACCTATCATTCATTTAAAAATGCACTGATTCAATACTGCCTTTTGGTTGTCCTTTGATTAGTAGTGGTTCCTATTTAAAAAAAAAAAAACAACTAACAAATGTCTGAAGTAATGTTATAGGTAGTGACGTTTTCTTCTTCATTTTTTTTAAGATAATGGCTTCTATTAAATTCCTCATGAAGAGGGGATATTTAAATTTACTTTTATTTCACTTTTATTTTGAGACATTTCATTCAGCTCATGAAGGTATTTTCTGTCATAGTAGATTAAAAGAGGAAGAACAGTATTAACTGAATTTGTCATCATTTTACCCTTGCTCTCAGGTCTGTAATGCTCTGCGAGTCTTACTTGTCTTCATTTCCAGGGCTTCTGATGGAAATTTCCCTTTGAAAGTGGGTCATATCAGTAGTGACTTTCTTACTTGTCACTTGCTGTTTCTGATTCAAACCAAAACAACAAAGAAGAAATTTTGCTTGAAAGTTGTCAAGAAAAATACAAGCTCTCCTTAATCTGTTACAAAGGCACACTGCTCATTTTGCAGGCTTTGTAGTCCTGGTCTTCCATGGGCTGGCCCCATAACAACAAACTCTCTTTTCTAGTCAACAGAAACAGCAGGAACCTGGCTCCAGTCTCACCAATCCTGGTAGCAGAACTAAGCAAAACCACAGTCTGACCTGTGAATATAGACAGCCATCTCTACAAACACAAAAGAGGAAGACAGTTTTTGTTGAAGAATGATCATTCTGATAGCTTGCAGCACACACTTTTCATATGGTTTGGAGTTTTTCCTAATGATACTAACAATAGCATCATATAAGTCTTCTTTATATTAAGTTTATTTGTAAATTTAATAAACTGAAAAGAGAAAAAAAAGCAAAGCAATAAAAAATTAAGACTACAAACAATTAGGAAAATAGGAAGAAGAGATATGAATAGAAATATTTATCTGGGAGCTAGAAAAAGAGGGAGATAATTGACAGTCTTCATTTACTAACAAAATAAGATTTCTGATTATGAAACCAGAAACCACTGGCTATTTTAGTATAGATGTAATTTTCATGGCTAAAAGCATCCTTTTGCCTTTTGTCTCACATTATTTGAGGCTGAAATGAGCAAAATCAGTCAAAATACTTCTCTAGCCAGTGGGCAAACACCCACCAGATGAGTTTTGCCAGTGACTGTGCCAGATGTATTAAGCTTATAGGGGGCAGACTAGTCCTAATCAGTCACTCAACATCTCTGAGCTTGTCTTTTCCACCTGAGAGAATACAATAAGCCATTCACTCTTCTCTTACATCACCCTGCAGTGACTTTTCAGTCACTTACCACCTGGGTAGTTTTTTATTTTAATAAATAATAAGGATCAGAATAAATGAGCATGTAAGGTTTCAATTAAATATTTAAAAGGCCAGTGCTGTGCCTGCTGCAGACTATAGCCACTTTCCAAAGTCCTTTAATGACAGTTTTCATTCACAGAAGATATACATGAAATATATATCACATTGCCCTGACTGCTTAAGAAAATCTCTGTGTTGATCCCTTGGTAGCCCTGAGATTTTTATCATTCAAGCTTAAGAAACTGATAGGAAGGCTTCTACAGCAACATCCTCCCACCCACCCACTTGGCACTTAAACAGTAATAGGTCCTTTGCTGACAAGTGGTAATCTTCCTCTCCCCATGGCATCTCTGCCAGACCTCATCATGTGTTGGAGCACACAGGTTCTTATTTTGCATGAAAAGAAAAAACAAAACAAAAAAAACCCCAAAAAACCAAACCAACCCACAAAATGGATTTTATTAAACTTTTTCTTTTCCTGAGCCTCAACCAAACACATGAGATGTGTACCTCAGAAGGCAACAGTTATGGGGAAATCTGATGGATAAGAGGAAATTTCCCTCCCCCACAACACTCACAGCACTGCTGTACTCTTCAGCACAGAGAGTACAGCCTGGGCTAAGAGCCTTGTGCTCACTCAGTCCTTGGCACAATCCCCATGGCTCCTGGGAGAGTTTTGCCCAGGAATGAAGGAACTCAGCCTAGCAGTGTTATGAGCATCCCCACTGCCTCCAGAGTTTGGTTATGGAGCTGCCTTTCCTGTGCCTCAGCTTGCAGTGGCAGACAAAACATCCTGCTGGGAAAGAACAAGCTCAGAGTAGCCCTCCTGAGGGCCATGGGAGGTCTGATGTTCATTATGAAGACATCAAATGGAAATGTTTCAGAAACGTGACTGTACCATAGCCACGGGTGAGCAACAGGAGCCCTGTGAGTCCTGTAATGATGGCCTCGTGGGTGTTGCACTGTTTCCTGTCATCTCAAAGGCACTGTGCAAGTCCTGTGTGATGGGGAGCATCTTCAGCTCACAGTCCTGGGCAGCAGCTGCGATGACACAGACAACAAACCAACAGAAGGAAGAGAGAATAACAGTGATCCTTAATGAGATTTTCTGGGGTTAAATTTTTTGTGGTCCAACAAAATTCAGAATAAAAGAGAATGAAAAATCAGATGAGTCAGGTCGTCCCAGGGCATCAGATGATACCACAAGCCATTTCAGCTTTGCTTACATAATTTTATTGTCAAATACAGAATGATGTGAGGCATGTACATGTGTAACACTGGGGCTTCCTGTTCCCAGGTTCATGGCTCCATTAACCAGTGACATCAATTCATATGTTAAGGGAGAAAAAGGAGATACTAAGGATTAATAAGGATTAGAGATGGACTAAAGTAAAATTTAAGCTCAAACCCCATTTTAAGCCTGCAGTTCAAATCCTTCTCTCTTCCTGGTCTAATCTGAGTGCCTTGGGTTCTGACGACTGCAGTATCTGGCTGCACACCCTCACTGCTAAGTTTGGGAGGATCTGTAGCTTTATGAGTGGTGTGCTCCTGTCTGAAAAGAAATATCCATCCAGGGTTCTAGTGGAGCCTAGTTCTCTGATATAAAATCTATTTGACAATTTAAGACACCGAGGCACACTCTTTTTTTTTGAAGTGTTGCTCAGCTGTCCCATCTGCAGAGGGAGGCTGTAATTTTAAGCAGCAGCTCATCAGGTTCCCAGCTATCACCTACCAATTAATCTACCACAGACCTCTCTCTTCGAGCCTTACTTCCAGAAAAGGGCTGCCAGTTTTTCTGCTTTTTTGTTATACCTCCCTGAGGAGCAATCCAACCTGACAAAGGATTTTTCAGACCCAGCAACATAAGCGTCTTCAGCGGGGACATATGAATGAGTAACCTCAGCTGTATTCCCAAAATGGTCTTCAGAGTTAAAGGCTTGGGTAGTTTGATTGCATTACATCCCTGTCCCTGCCTGCCTTTCTGTACAGAAGGCAAGAAGATGAACAAGCAGCACCATCTCTATTAAACCCTGGAGCCAAAACTAGGGACAACAAAACTACCCCCCAAGACATCCACAGCACAGTTGTCTGTAGAAAAGCAGCTGAGGAGTGCTAGAGCAATGCAGGTCTGTAGCACCATGCACTGGAGAAGATGGAAGGGTTGCCAGAGGGGTCCTGGGGGAGCTTGAGGGGAAGCATGGTGCTGTGGAGAGGAATGAGAGTTGTCAGGAGGGGCAGGAGGAAGAACCTTCCTTGCCTTACTGCAGGGGACGGTGGCGGGAAGAGCAGGCAGGGATGGCTGCAGGGACATTCTGGGATCAGTCAGCAGGGAAATCCAGGAGCATACCACTGCTCTGCTGTGCCATCTGTGACGTTGAGGAAACCCTCCAGTCCTGCCAATGCAGATGTTGTGCTAGAGCAGCAAATACCCCCACAGCAGCTGGAGTCCAGTGTGGCCTCCCACCCGAACCAGTGCTAACCTGTGGGCTCCCAGCCCTTCTCCAGGCAGGTTCCCTCTCTGCTGCTACAGCAAGCCCATTGTCCTGTGTAGCTGCTGCCAGACAGGCCATCCAGTTAAGGATATCCCCATCCTGAGTGGTTTGGGATCAGGATGCCCCCCCTGAGATCAAGATGCCTCTGCCAGTGCCTTTGCCTAGGTGTCCTGAAATCCTGCAGCAAGCACAGCCTGCTGTCTGAAGGAGAGCTATTTTGCCTTGCTGCTCATTTATAATCAGAAAGACATATGTTCACCCATGTCACACTGAATGGAGCATGAGGAACCATCAGGGTGCACACAACTACCCCCTGCCTGCTCTGCCAGCTGGGGGATACCAGGCACAGTGTGCTGCTGGGCATGGCTGCAGAATGAGATCCTGAGGAAGATGCAGAATAAGGAGCTGTTGAGTGGAGACCTCATTTCTGATCCCTGGGGAATTTCATGCTCCATCAGTACCACAACCTCATGCGCAGATGAAATATTGCGTGGCGCAAGAACCCCTTCATCGTATCAATCAAGGCAAGGAAGCTTGAACAAAGCCCTTTCTGTACTCCTGCCCAACAGCCCTGCTGCTTCACAGGGTGAATGCCACAAACTAAACTTCTTGACTGAAGCCTTTTGCTAGAAGATGAATTTCATGCCTTTCCCAGGCTGGCTGAGGACTTGTTCATGGGGCTGTCAGAGAGCTAACCTTTCCCTGTTAATCTGTTCTCCATCTTAATAAGGGTACAACAAAGCAGAAGCACTCTTGGACTTAAAACCAAGAATACATTAAAAGGCAGAGTATAAACTGCCTTTCTGCAGAGGCAGTGAGCAGCCAGCACTGATAATGATATTGAAAGTGGGGATTAAGCAGCAAAGCTCTGAGGGAGCCAGCATATGGCAGCCCATTGACCTGTCCCATATGCAGCAGCTATTGTTCTCTCCCCACTGTCCCACAGCAGCCTACTCATGCTTTTTTTGCAGCATGAGGGCCAGGGCCAAGGCTGGAATCTGCTAAAACTTGACATTTACACATGAATTGTGCAACACTGCTGCACAGAGAGCCAGGGTGACCTGTGCCACTAAACAGTGTCTTGGTAATGAGCTCAGCAAGAAAAAAAGACCTGCAGCAGCATTAGGGAATTTGCTCTGGGTATGCTGGTGGAGAGGGTCTTATAGCAGCACTTCCTGGCTTCATGCTTTCTTGGGCAGTGCGGGGAGGGGTAGGATGTGATTTAACTGCTGAAATGCTGAGGGGTTGGCAGAGATTGTAGGAAATTAATTTCCAGACCTGCAGGCTTTTTCACTGAGCAGGAAAATACAGAAATCTTTACCCTACAAAAAAAGCAGAGCAGTTTCTGATATGGCCTTGCCCTCAGCTCTGGGAACCAGCCATGGCTGTTTCTTTGGTTTCTGGTGGAATGGTGAGAGGATCAATCCAAATCACAGTTGCAATCACACAGGAGAAGATGATGGTTGCAAAGCCCGAACCAGATCTTCACCCAGGACCCAGTGGACTGGAGTGTCTGATGTGGATCTGTCAGCTCTCACACATTGTGAGGATTCACTGGACCGAGTCCTGCCTTGCCGGGGCACTGCTGCAGTGCCACAGGGTGCTCGGGCCCTGGGCTGGGCCTGACCATAGGGTTCAGCCCCACTCTTCCTCTGCCTCCCCAAAGCATGCAGCCCTCTGCCTTTAAACCACAGCTCATACTGATAACACTGTCCAGGGAGTTGCACCTCTCTCCTGACGGTGCTGTGGGCTGCCCCAGGCAGAGGGTAGAGCTACAGCTGTTTCAGCTGCCCCTTCAAATTACCAGGGCTCCCCACAGCCACCAAATGGCAGGACTTGAGGTGACAGCATCAGAGCAACAAAATACAAACACAGATGAACCCCATGAGCAGGCACATGCCTTTCCTCAGAAAGGTATTTGCTCCTGCTCAACTGACTGGTAGCAAGAGACCTCATAGGCAGAACTGGATTCCACATAATCCTCTATGAAAAATACATTAATATGTCCCGTTCCCTGTAGTTGTTCCTGGCAGCTTTCACACTGTAGAACCGCCAAAGGACTCCCAGATTAATTTAAATGATACAGCTATTTTTAAATCCTACAAGCCATTAATCCCAAACATGTTTTTTAGCCAGAACTCTACACATTTATTTGATTTCTATGTAAAGCCATAAACTAAGCTTTGCTCATTGACGAGATTTCAAAATTCTTGAGCCAAGCTTGAACTACAAGGCATTTTAAGAGCTTTTGGAGCATGGTTTTTATTTGGAGCCACCTCTCACTGAATTTTTCAGCCAGCCTTTCACCCCATACTGGGAGCCCCACTTTCCCCCTTACCCTCTCACAACCGTTAAGTCAAAATTGTCACAAGTAAAAGGTCATGCACATCAAGGAAAGAAAACATGTCCTCCTGTCATAAGATAATATTAGTCATCATGACCTGGATTTTTCTGTGAGTCAGTGGATATTAGGATAAACAACTTCCCTATGCTTGTGGCTAAGCACAGAAGTGGGCTTCCAGGCTGGATGAGCTATATTTATTTTCATAAATCTTAGAAATTTGACTGGACTTTATCCTAGGCAACCTGGTCTCATTGGCCATGCTCTGAGCAGCTTCATCAGCTGCAGGTTGAGTACCATGCTGAAAGGCTTCTTTCTCAAGGGAGACAGAGAGCGCAGGGATGGCACTTGCTTGCACGAAGCTCACACAACATTGCATGCACTACACAAGCCCTGTTGGGGGGCAGAATGTGCTGGCTTGGCCAGTACTCACACAAGGTCATACAGCTTAAGCTGGAGCTTATACATGTCCCTTCTGTGCCCAGCCTGCCAGAGCTTTGCCTGCAGTGTATACTGCAGATATGATTTCCCTTGCTGAGGTCAAAGTGCAACGTAGGAACAGAAACATGATGGAACTTTCTTAGTGAATTCGTGATGAAACAGGCTTAGAAAATTTTGGAAGAAGCAAGAAGAAGCATTTAGCAATCACTGTGATATTTTCTATTCCGTCTGCCTCAAAACTATCTTCTCACTCTGAGTCTCATTCTGTGCCTGCCTAAACTGTATTCTCTCACTTTCATTGTCTGACCTGCCTTTCCACCTCTTATCTTCCGAAAAGAAATCACACCTGAATCCCAATGAAGCCCCCAACCTCCAGGCCACTTTGTGGGGTGCAGTGGCAGAGAGAGACTGTTCCTGCTGCCCACCATGCCATACAGTGCCGGCAGTGATGCTTGGGTACCACTGAGGATCAGCAGCACTGATACCACAGGAAGGGAGAGGTCTGCACTGCACAAGAGCAGGAGCTGCAGGCACCAGGAGCCATCTAGCAACTTGCACAGGATGAAAGTGAGAACAAGGAAACCAGATAAAACCAGTGGGAAAGAGACTTGGCTTCAAGAAAGACAGTCACAAACTATGGCCATGAAACTATTCAACACCCTCCTTCAAATCCTGGGGTTGAAAACAAGGCAAAAGCTGCTTGAGCTCCCCCAGTGCTGCACTTCCCGGCTGGGGTGAGTGCAGGGAGCAAAGCTTTTATGTGATTCATCCATTACATACTGAATTTAGCCAAAGGCCAGCCTGTCCTGTGAGCACCGAGGACCTGTCAGCAGCTGAATGGGAGCATTGTGCGTCAGCTGCTGCTGTCAGAAACCGGGTCGGCAGGCAGCAGCCGTCTGCAACAGCTCTCCTCTGGCAAGGAGCACTGAAATTGCTCACTCCCTTGGTGGCATGCAGACCCCTGTATCTTTGTCCTCCCCTTGCAGGGAGGGCTTTTCACCAAGGTCTGTGCTGCAGGAGGCAGCGACGAAAGAGACTTCTTAATGGGAAAGAGGCATGATCCCATCAGCAGAACAAGAGCAAGCAGGGCAGGGCCCTTGCTACGTGGCCTCAGAGAATGAGTGTAAAGGCAAGAAAAACAAACCCATGTAACAAATCCAGGCCTTTGGAGGGGTCACATAAAGGTTTGGAAAACAAATAATCCCTTGAAAACTTTTTCTTCAGAAACAGCTGGGCTGAAGTTGTCATGTTTCTTTGGTTTTTGAATATTGGGACAGCAGATGAACATGCTCAAGCCTCCAAATCAATATACTGGAGGTGGAGTTGACGAGTAGAAGCTCCATGGTTTTGCCCTTCTTTCACCCCAGGTTTTATACTGTGTTAATTCAGATGATTCTTGTCAAGCCTGATGTGCACCATGAGGGGGACAAGAAGAGCCAGGTTCTTGGGGACTCTTTGCTGGTGTCTCCTCTGTAGCTGAGTTGATGCAACAGGCTGCACTGAAAGGGAAGAGCACGGCCTGGAAAAAGAGATTAGTGGGGAACCTTTATTCTTGCTGTAACTCCTTTGAACTAACAGGAGTCACACCACAGATTAGTTTGGATCAGTTTTTTTACTTGACCATCATTAAAAAGGAAGGTTGCTCAGGTTTAAGACACTACACTGAGACACAAAGACACTGCATCCTTTGTAATGCAAATGTGTTTTCTGCTTCAATAGGCTTCAGAGAATGATGGGCAAAAAAACATTGTACAGAGATGTCTGTGGCTTCACTCTTATTCTTCTGTGATGTGCAACTTCAAAAGAAGGCATTTTAATTTGACAGATGGACATCTAATCATAAATAATAATGTACACTGGTTCTTAAGTCAAAAGCACATGGCACCTCTGCACCTGTAGCCACTTTCCCTAACAAAGGAAGCCTCCCCTCTTCCAAATCATCCAGCCCATTTCTTTTTCCATCTCCCCAGAAAACGTGCCTGCCCTTCCAGGCAGATCCACCCAGCAGAGCCCTGCAAGCTCCTGTCACTGCTTGCATGGCAGGCTGCAGGGTGGTGAGAGACGTGTTTATCGGTGTGGGGTCCACTTCAGGAGCTTTGAAGCTGCCCTGAAAACTGCTTGAACACATCTTGTCTCCTAATTGCTACAGATGGAGTAGGAAATGCTACTTTGAGGTTAGGTGAAAGGCTTGTCCTGAGTGGAAATACTATGATCTCCAGGCTACAGCTGGTTTTAGCCTGTTTCCCTAAGTAAACTAGGTTTGTAGGATCAGCCTTTGTGAATTCATCTGCCACTATCTACTGCCAATAGCTTTTCAACTCATTGGCCAACCATTTTGACAGGACATTGGAGTTTTAAAAGCTGTCATTTTTTTTCTAGGTAATGAAAATTAACTATGAAGCAATTGAAAAAAATCCTGTCAGTGTTTCCTCAAGTGAAAGGCTGATAATCTGAGCTCTAACAGACATCAAATAACTGTGCTAGGAAGGATGGAATGGAAAGGATGAAAGAGACTGTGAAGCAGTGTAGTGGTTTGAAAGCAAAACCAATGAGAGGCTTCAAGTCAGAAATACAATTTAATAAGAAAAAAGGAAAAGAGAAGTAAAATAAAACAAAATGCAANTCCTAAACTACAACCCAGGACAAGCAGACAATTTATTCAATTACTCCCTGAACCGCTACAAACACCTTCTCTTATGACTTGCCTCTACAAGAAATGATTAACTAAAAACTTCTTCTCTTCCCACCACAGGCCCAAAAATAGTGGCTAAGTTTTCAAAAGAGCACTCATGCTGCCTAAAAAATTGGCCAGCAGCAGCATCCCAGAAGCCACTGGATGCAGGGAACTCTGGAGGGTTCACCCTGCCAAGGGAGTGGAGCTTCCCTGAAACTCTCTAGCTGAGCAACCCAGGGAGCAGAGCTCCCCTGAAACACCCTGGCTGAGCAGTGCAAAACAGCCTGGGAGCACTTGTCCATGGCCAGCCGCAGCACCTCACTGTGTTCTTAATGGCCCTGTTGTGATACAGGGTCTGTCAGAATATAAAGGGGGACACTTTAAGGAATTGCAAGGTTTGGCTTGCTCTGAAGTCTTGGAGAGATTAATTCTTCTTTTGGAGCACTTGCTTGCTAGCCATGGTCATTCCACAGGAAGGGTGAAAGTCCTGGCCCTCCACTCACCAGAGGAAACCTGCTCACCCTATAGAGGACAAACAAACACACAGTGATGCCAAATACAGGGACCTGCAGACCCATTGTTTCTCACAGCTCTGCTCAGTGCCCCAGCAAAGACATAACTCGGTTTCCTGCCTCTTCAGAGCCTTCATTCCTTCTCTTGCCTCTGCCACCTTTGCAGGACATGAGCATCAGAAGGCACACAGGCACTGTCTCAGTAGCAGCACTGGGACAGTGGTGGGGATGAGGGCACCTCAGCACTGGCCTTACAGACTTGATGGAAAAAGAGAACATAGAATACTGTGCTCTGTCCTTCCCTTCTAGCACACTCTCCCATGTTTTCTGTCACTAAAAACTAGAAATGTAGTATATTTTCACCCATTGCTGTGGAGCTTAAACAGAGCATCACTGCCAGACCATGGGATAGAAAATGTTGTGTCTGGAGTGCAGAGACCACAGGCCAGTGTCTGCTCATGTCCACCTGCCCAGGGCCCTCTGCTGTGGCTTGTCTCACATTTAAATAATGAGGCTCCCTGGGGCAGAGACAACCTTCCAAGGTTGTGCTTGGCACAATGGAGCTGCAGTTGGGATTGGGTGTTACGACAATAATAGAGAATATAGTGATGCTAAATTACGTTGACACAGACAGGACAAACAGAAGAAGAATGGGACTAAGACAGGGTCTGTGTGCAACATCAGGAAAAAAATGGGGCTATTTCATATCAAGATCTGCCCAAACCTGTACATGTGGGCTCTGCTCCTGTCCTTCCGTTCAGAAGTCATTCAGCTTCTGAGAGTTTCCACAGATGGACAACATACACTTTTATAAGGATGAATTTACAGCTATGTGGTGAGGCAGTGACAACCAGAGAAATTTAGGCTGTGGACTGGGAAGGATGTGTGAGGCCAGCCTCAGCCTAGAGCTGAGATTCATTTTGGAAGGCACTAAAAAACCACATGATTTGTGCTTGCAAGAAGCCTTGTTTCTGGTTTTAAAGGATTTAATTCAAGTCTGGGTCATGTTTTCTAGGCAGTCTGGAGATATTCCAGGGGATTCAATTTGTGATATTAGCGCTCACTTAATACTGAGGCTATGTGTCCAGCAGACAGGAAGCATCCTGTAATATATTGGGTCTGTGTTTAGAAACAGACTGAGGAGATTTAGAAATTCTGTGGATTTGCCTGCTTTTGAAGTCGAATCAGCTCGAGCCAAAAAACTTTGAATGCAATCTGTAAAACCATTTCAGGGCTTTGTATTACTGTCATGGGCTTAAGGGAAGCCCAGGAATAGCTCTTCCTCAAAGTGACAGGCTGCTGCAGGCAGCCTTTGGCTCCAGAAAGGTCCTAACCAAGCACGTACACTTCTGTAACTGTAGGAGAAATTTGGATTTGCCTCCTGATGGAGACTCACTTTAACAGGGTCTGGCAATCCTTGTAAACTATTCCTGGGCTGAGACTTGCAGCACTGCCTCTCCTCCTTACCCTGCTGCTGTGCCGAGGGGGAAAACACCATTTCACCTGTTCCCTTTGCAGATGTGAACAACTCATACACAGCAGGAGTGGCAAATTTGTGACAAATAGCCTAGGTGGAGCACCATGTCCACATGCATGATGCTTCATCACTGCATGGACATTTGCTCCTCTCACTGCTGATCCAAGCCTGCAAGCCCTGGAACCTCTTGGCAGGGGGGGTCACAAGGGACACAAGCCTTGGGGCTCTGCTGGACAAGAAGCAGTGAGGCTCAGGGCAAAGCCAGCCTGAGGGCTTCAGAGGTGGTTTTAACTTGTCCTGGTGGTCTTCTGAATTGAGCTCCTCCACAGGAGGAAAGGGCCTTACCACAGCTGTGATATTCCTGGACTAGAATGAGGGACCATGAGGACCTTCCCTAACTGTACGTGCTGCAGCCCACGTCTCCCTCTGCATGGTGACACCACTGTCCTTCAGGCTACCAGCAAAGACAGAGCCTTGCAGCAGGGCTCTTGCACAGCTGGGCAATGGCACTGAGGGCCACTTCCACTCCACAAGCCCTCCTGGGCTGGACAAAAAAAGGAGGTTCTTTGTTGTCTCCCTTTGTGTTTTGTGCCACAAACCTTGTATTACATTGCTGCACATTCAGACTCTTATGTTGAGGGTGGTGGAGAGGAGCAGTGGGAATGACACAACAGCAGGAGGGGAAGAGGCATCCCCCAACAGTGCAGCACAACGTGGTCCTCATCATCCAGCTCCCTCTCGTCTCCCTTTCTCTTTCTCTTTCTCACATATGCACAAAGAGGTTAATATTTGGTTAGAAAAAAAAAAAAAAAAAGGCAAGCAGAGAAATTTAAAAAACACATTTTGCAGCAAACCAGTGTTCAGTGTAAACAAAGCATTAAACTGAAAAGATCCATATGCACTCGTTATCAGTTATTGCATTTTTTAAAAGAAGGAAATCTAATACATTTAAAATAAACCCATAGCATGAAACAAAATAAACTATGGTCTTGGTTAGTTTGGTTTGATTTTTTAATTTAATGAGGGAAAGAGCCCTGTGATAAAGTAATCCTTTCAGAAGGAAAGGCCTGGGCTATGGTGAACATGTCAGCCACATGCCGAGGGAAGATTAAAGCCTAACAAGGCTCTCTTTCCCACAGTTTTTGAAGCCTTGCAACATTTCTGTGCTTAGGATAGCCCATAACATCATTCTGGACAGAGGCCTCTGACCCTCCACAGCTCTTTGTAGAGAAGTCCTGTAAAAACAACTGACAAGTCCATAATACTTAGGAGTGGAGGAGACCTGGTACAAACTGTGCATAGATAGACTTCGGGGTTTTGATACAACAAATTTCTTTTTTTCAAATTTTATGAAGGAGCCAATGGCAGCTAAAAGCATAAATCCCGCCAAGAGTGGGAGGAAGAGATTTACCTTTCAAAGTCTGATCTGACCATTTCTCATTTTAAAAGTTCTTTAATGATGTGGCTGGCACCAACATGCTACCCACATCCCTTTTATCCAGTGCCACAACCTGCTTAGGAGAGGAGAGATCTGCATATGTAGATTAGTTATCAGCCATAGATAAATTAGAAATTCTCCACTTTTTTTTTTTTTTTTCCTACAAACTTGTCTTCTGTTTAGCATTAGTTCAGGTATTTTATGTCCTGATGTGGAGCCTCTTGGTTAGGAGTGAGGAAAAGCAGCCTTACCACAGAGCAGCTCATTATCAGGCCAAGACACCCGCACTGGCCAATGGAGCAGCTGCAACCCGGGCTCCTCAGCTTCTGCTGCTGGAATTGCATCCAGCAGGGTGCCTAGGGGCACTGGCTGAGCCAGGCTGCTAGCAGGCTGCACTGCTGCTTGGGTTGTCAGAGCCTCCAACCCTCGGTACATGTTGGCTTCTCAGCAGAAACCAAGAGGCATGACGGAAAGCATGGCATGGTGTAACCCACACAGCATCCCAGTTCTGGGCTCCTCAGGAGGGGGCACACCCATCCCAGAAGTAATCAACTGATGATCAAAGAAATCACTTCTAGCCCACTGTTTTGTAGCTCATCGATATTGGGCAGCAGGAAGAGAAGTGACCCTTTCAACCCAGCAGCAGTAGCCTAGCATGCAAACCTGAGTCCCAAAATTTGATTTATGGTTTTGAATTCCGCATTTAAAGTTACATAAAGTCCAGGCTGAAATCTCAAAATATGCTAACTTGCTCTGATTAGCAGTATATTTTGCTTTCTGGTGAGAGGCTAAGGTCTAACTGACAAGCCATAAAGTTCAGATCCAATTCTTGCCTGCAAGCAACAAGTACAAGCTCAGCTGTACTTCTGCTTGTGTCAGACTCTTGCATAGGTGTTGCGCAGGTCCATCTCACAGCTGAGGTGCAGGGGGTGGAGGAGATGTCCTCTGCTCTGAGAGTAGCCAGGGAAGGCTGAGGATGCAACCTAGTGCTGCTCTGCCAGAATGGGTCACTTAGGAGTGCTTGTGCCGTGATGCAGTTCAGAAAGCAATAGGCATATGGAGTGTAGAGTTATGGATATGGGTACATATATGGATACAGATATAGACACAAATACAGAGGCAGTTCTGACACACTAGAAACCAAAAAGGTGGGAAGGCTTTAGGAGACAGAAGAAGTCAGGATGGAGCAGATTTTTAACCCAACTGAGCTATCCAGTCCATCACATCACATGAGCCTTTAAATCTTACTCTTTAATTTTATGAGAACAAAGTCAGAGCCAGGCACGTCAGCTGTGTTTTGTGGAAAATGTGAGCAATGAGGAACTTTGAAAGCAAGGAAGTGGAAGGTTTCAATATTGTCACAGAGTTAAATGTTTTGATTTCTCAGGAACAGCCTTTTAATGTGACTGCTTTTTAAGGGTTATTATCTCTACTGTAACATGTCATTAACTAAAAGGCAAAAATTGACATAAAATGCTTCAGTCAAACTAAAATGTTTTTTGATATCTTTCATGGAGTACTGTGGGGATTTTTTGTTTGGTTTGTTGTTTTTTTTTTAACCTGTCATTCCTACCTGGAAGAAATGGAAATGCTGAACTCCAGGTGAAGTGAAGTATCTTTCCCTTTCACAACACTCTTGCTGTCCATGGAGCTCTGCAAACCTCTGGAGCAAGGAAAGCAATAACCGGGAAGGTAACAGAGGGTGTCCCAGTCTGATGGCTTGATGGAGGTGAGTGGGAAGGGAAAGGGAGTCCACTCCAGACTGAGGGCAAGGGTGAAGGAATGCTGCTCCTGCCTTCACTGTAGGCAGCTGCCCATCCCTCTGTGCCGACCTGCCCCTGGCTGCAGAGGCAGCAATAACACTGTGATTCCATGATTAAGGGCCTCTGGAGGCAGCGGTGAAGGGCTGCAGAATAACCCAGCAGGGAAAGTTTTGTCACTGCCTCCAGATACCGGTTCTGTAACACTGCTGCAAAAAGCAGCAGTAAGAGTGAGAGTCTCTGGTTTAACATCTGGGGGCAGAGGTTTGCATCTGGCCTCAGCCCAGAAAACACTTTTACAGAGTATTGGTGGAAGTGGGCAAAGCTCCTGCTTCTGTTGCCTGTGAATCTTGTGCGTGAACACAAGGAGGGAGTGGAAACACAGACTCCTGCCTCATGTGACAAATAAGTAAGAGGGTAATTTCCCCTTGCCCTGGTGAATGTAGGCCTGCATGGCCCTGTGAGATCTGCATGTTCTTACGGCTTGAGGACGTGTAAAATCCCATCGTGAAAGAAAGTGTTTTCTTATGGAAAGCCTGAAGATCCCCACCCTGGATTTTACATATGGCTGTAACGGTTGACCCAGCAGATGCTAGCAATTAGCCATGGAGAGAAAGCCTGCCACAGGGGCCAAGGGCTGTGGAAGCTACCCTGGAACTTTGGGGTACATGGACCATGTCAGTGGCCACCACATAATTCTGGATTAGACCTGGGGCAGGGCTGGGGCAGGCAGAGGGAAACTGCCCCTCTGACGTTCCCAAGTAAAATCTGAAAAAGGACTGCCCAACCAACACTCCCAATTCTCCTCCTCCTCCCCTTCTGACCCACATGTTGTCCTTGGGGCAGGAGTAGTAACAGGACTTCAGGGGCAGCAGTGCATGATTAGAAACCCTGCGGGCCTAGGGCTTGAACATCCCATGTTGGTGAGGGCATTCCTGGTCAGGGGTCTGCACTGGTTTTGTCTGAGAGCTCCATAAACCCCAAATGTGGACCTCTTCCTCAGCCTTGTCTTCCTTTTTAGAAGGTGAAAGGGGAAAGAGGAGAGACTGAGCCTTCTGACTTTATTGTTTCAGGCTATTCTGCCAAAACTGGGTTTTCTTGTGTCCTTTGAAAATGATGTTCTTTGAAACTGGGTGTCCTCATGTCCAGTTAGGAAATCGTGACTTTTTGAAAATAATAAAAGCAAAGAAAGACTTCATTTTGGGGGCAGAGGGAGTATTTCCTGGCTTGCATCCCCCGTGCAGTATGCCCAGCTCACAAGCTATTAAAGGAGTTTATATTAGTCTCTCCCCTCGTCAATGGTTTCAAAGATACAAGAAGGGTTTCATCACCGCTATATGGAGGCAGATCACCCAGCCTAAGGCGGAATTTCACTTGCAAAAGACAGAAATTACAGTCATTCTGAGAAGTTCACCAGGGACCTATTATTGTTAATTATTTTAAATGGAAGATGTTGGATACTCCGATAGTAGGGAAAAGGCATCAAGAGACAAAGGGAAAGAAACACAATAAGCCTGGGAGAGACAGAAATTTCCCACCAGGGCTATTTGAACAGATCTGGAAATTCCCCCTCAGCTTCCCTTAGCTAGGAAAGGAGGGGGACAGATTGAGGGACCAGTTCCTGACAGCTCTGCTGTGCTGTTAAATCTTGGTGTCTCCTTCCTTTCTTTGCACACTAACTCTCGTCAGAGGCAGAGATCACAGCCCAGGTTATCTTTAGTACTTGTCACATCATTCAAAACTTTGCTTCCCCCTCCCTCCCCCGACTTAGTTGCAAATTGTGAACAAAGGAGGGTACTTTCCAAATGCTCCAATACTCACTCCACCTGCAGAAGGTAACCCCCATCTCCCCTGACATTTGCAATCAGTCACACTGAAGCCCTGCAGAGGAATATGCCTGAAGGTGGGCTGTGGAGGAGGGTGCAGGTACAGGAGCATCCTTCTGTCTCTCACTTCAGTGAATGGGAACTTGCCTCCTTTTGTGGACCCATTTGCAGGTGCTAACTGTATTAGCATAGCCCCAGTGGGAGATTTCATCAGGAACAGTAGTAATAGGATGAGGAGCAATGGGTTCCAACTGAAAAGAGTGGAAATTTAGGTCAGATGTATAGAAAAAACTCTTTACTGTGAGGGTGGTGAGGCACTGGCACAGGTTGCTCAGGGAATCTGTGGATGTCCCATCCCTGGCAGTGTACAAGGCCAGGTTGAATGGGGCATTGAGCAGCCTGGTCTACTGGAAGGTGTGCCTGCCCGTGGCAGAAGGGTTAGAACTAGATGATCTTCCAGGGCCCTTCCAACCCAAATAATTTCATTATTCTGTTCTATGATTTGCCATCTTCAAGAATACTAAATGTTTTAAAAAATGCAGAAAAATTGTGGTTATGAGTAAGGTATTTGGTATGTAATCAGCACAGATTCCACAATAATTAATTAAACTTTCGCTAAAGTGTAAGTTAAAAGTCTAAAGTTGAAGGGACTTAGCTGTGTGCTTCATTCCCACAAGGAGTGTGAGAATCCCTGAAAACCACTTTGGAAAATAAGGGAGGAATATTCCACCCCCGCACGTGTACTTAACTTTGATATGTGTGTGGGCCTCCCAAAAGGAAGAAGGGTGATATTGCAGCAGGATTTGGAACTGGGAATTGCAAGCTGCAAAATTCAGGTGATGATGATTCCCAAGGATCCAAGCTGAAGGGATGCTCATGACAGGCAGTGATGACATGGGTTTGACGGTGGGTCGTCCATGAAACAAAGGCTCAGGTCTGAATTACAAACCTTGCCCCTGAAAACACAGGGAGAGGAGAGCCAATTTCATCCCATTAACATTTATTTAATCAAAAGATGGTAACCAGATAGGTGCACTTTCAAAAGTAGTTCAGGGCACCTTCTGGTTCACATGCATTCCTCTACAAATCAGCTGCCAGAGCTGTCCTTAGTGGATCATAACTGAACGTGTCACGTGGATTTCTAAAAGCCTTATCCCTGGAAAGGGGCAACTGAGAGATACAAGCAAAATGTCTGGCTGTAGAATCATCAGAAAGACCCCATACAATAAAGCTTTAAGAATGAATCCTGCAGGATGGTATGCATTTGGATCCGGTGTTGAAAACATTAACCCTACAGAGGGTTAGAGGCAGTGGCAGGCAAAAGCTGCCAAGAAGCATCTTGTTGAAATCTCTAATTGAAGCAGCAACTCAGGTTAGTTTCAGATGCCAGTTCAAAAAGAGAACTGGAAGTAAGAAACAGACACTTGTGCCGGGACTTTCATTAAACAGGCCCAGCTTTTAGGTTTGGGCTTATTTTAATCACACCTGTAGTGTTTTTGCTTTCAGATCTTTTCAGTGAGTATGTTCTGACATAGACACAGTGCAATCTGATGTTCAAAACATTAAGATGGTGCCAAACCAATTTGCAGCATATGAGAAGATTTGTTATTATACAAAAAAGAACCTATGAATATCTGGGAGGTAGAAAAACAGTATTATTATAACCTTGCAAAAATTATGTACAGCCTTATCTTTGACATTTTTGGAGGATTATTTGTATCTAGAAAGAAGACAGCTGTTTCTGAAAGAAGGTTACTTCTGAAGGGTGATGGAGAATTGTAACTGAACTTGCTTTGCTGCTTGTGGGAGTTCCTAGAACATGGGAATATGAAGCCGCTCCCAAAGACTGGAACTCTGACAGTTGTAAAATGATTGCTTTTGGGACTAACCAGGTAAAGGCAATGAGAAGCCTATCTGTGCAATCTTGTTTCTCTACTACCCACCTGTTTTACTGTCCCTCATTATATATTCCTGAAAAAGCAAAGCTGAGAAATTGTCTTGGAAAAAGTGCATTGTAACAAGATATAGCTTTTGCCCGTTCTAGCACTTGGAAATTGTGTTTTGATTTATTATGTGTGGTTTGGCAAATCTGTTTTTGCAAGCTGCAGGCAATTGTCTGTAGAAACCATGCTCCAAACACACTGAGCACAGAGGCCTCTGATGGGCTCCTCAGAGACCACCGTGAATGGAGCCAGTAAAATAGAATGCCAAAGGAAACATTTGTATTACAGTCCAGGAAGAAACAGACCTTGGTTTTATCAGTCTCCTCAGTCTTCCATGATGGAAACCTCTAAACGTGCTCATCATTAAGTCAAGGTAAACACACCCTGTATCTCCACTCCAGAAAATACAGACTGTGTGCTGGCAGATCTACAGCCCTGGACTGTCAGCATCCTTGATACATGGCTCAGCCTCCTTTCCAGGGGAAAGGAGAGCTCATGCCAGCTGCACAGTAGCTCATGCTGCACACGCCAGAGCAGTGCCCAGGAGGGCAGTGACTTGGTACCTCTCACACTGACATCACAGGGGGCTGGAAATTATCATATGTTGACCTCTGCTAAGACAGTCCATGGTCTCAGCCTCAGCATGCACAGCAGGTATTCACGGGCCCTACCACCATACTCACTCCTGGCACCATTTCTGCTTGCCCATTGAGGCTGGACCAGTGGAGGCAACAGCCCTGGGTGGGGGCTCAGGAAATACATGCAATGCTTTTTGATTTGCTGCCTCTCTGGAAATTGTTGGAGAGTGTATGAGCAGAGCAGCTTACGTGCACCAGCAAGCCAGGCATGAGCAAACCCCACACACTCACATTAGAAATGATGTGGATGGATAGTTTTTCCCAAGGTCCCGCTAGCCCCGGAGAGCAGGACCTGCCATGGCGCAGCATATTTATGGAAGGGTAAAATTCCTCTCTCTGCAGGTCAAGGCCCATGCAACATTCAAATCCCACTGAAGTGTATCCTGATCAAAGACCTGGGGACAGCATTTCAGCTTGCTGTGGGAGACACACTGAGAAAGGCCATGCACCAAGTCTCATACTGAGATTCCCATTGATGATGATGATGATGCTGACACAGGGATCTGTCCTTGATCCTAGCAGGCTCCAGGTTGATTATTCCTATGGGTGAGGTTGCTCATGTGTGTATGTGGGAACGGGGTCTTTGGCTGGTGTCACTTAGCAGAGTTTTTCTCACGGACTTGGCTAGGATTTTACTCCAAAATCTCCTTAATGATCCCAATACACTCCCACATTCTGTTTTTCAGGCCTAAGCAGAGCAAAAATGAAGGGGTAAGGAAGCTACAAATGCAGGAATCTCAGCAAGGCACTTCAGGCACTGGACTACAATCCTAAAAAGTAGCAATGACTTTTTCTGCTTCCGTATTTGCTATTCTCATAGTTAAAGATTATGGTTGTACTTTTTAGCTAAGAAATGACTGGATTTTCTACAGAGCCACCAGCTGAACTGAGTCTCAGCAGTCCCTGTGAAGTGCATTAACTATTAGGTCATTCTTAGCATTCCCAGTCCCTGGGTGTGTCTGGGTGCTTGACGTTACCAGTGGTTCTGAACACAGAGCTGTGCCCTGCTATGCGGGCAAAACCAAGAGGAGAGATTGTGCTCAAAGTGTGCATCAGCCTCCACTTTAGTGCTTATATACATCATTACCGCTGCACAACAGCAGGATCATTGCAAGCAAAAGGTCTTTTGTGACAAGCCCCAAAGAAAAAGGGGTGTAAGTAAGCAGACCAACGAGCCTTCTGAAAAGGCAGGAAAATGCCACAAAAATGTTGTCGAAACATGCAGGTGCTGAACTCCCTTGTGCAGAAAGTCCCTGTGTATGTGAATGACTTTACCTGTAGAAGAGGAGTTGCTGCCAAGAGGACACATTCTCCAAACACGGTGCCCTGTGTGGCTCTGTGAGCTATGGGCTGTGTGAGGCTGAGGGAGGAAGCTGCTCACACGCCCCCGGCAATCTGTCATCCCCGGGTTCAGGCTGCTGTGAACAAGTGCCAGCACCACGCACATTTAATTAACCTTTCTACAAGTTGTAAGATGAGCCATCTCTGTTCGCCACAAGATTTATTTTCAGCACTGCACGATGGCAATAGAAAATAGACACTGCTATTCAACAGGAAAGGGAGCAAATATGGGCAATACAGTTCCATTAGGGAAGCTGGTTTAGCATAATGTAGTGCTCTGATTTTTTTACAAACTCCTCTAGCAAATTCATTCTGTTTCTCAGACATCAAGGCTCCTGGAAAGTCCTTGTGTCATATTCCTTTCTCCTCAGCACACGTGTGAGATGCACTCAGGGCCCGTGAGGCAGAACTGCAGCGTCAGAGATTCACAGATGTTTCGCCTGCACCATATGGCGCGTTCCCCACCGCTCCCCACACGCGGCTCCTTGCACTGAAAGTCAATGTTTTCCCCACACATGGGAAAACCAAATGGAGAGGCTATAAAAGGAAAAAAGGGAGAACAAAACACCAACAAATCCAAGAAAAGTGGTATGAAAAACCAACCCGTAAAGAGAGTAAGTAGACTTGGCTAACATTGGGCACACCAGTGTAAAAAGCTGGAGGTACACTCTTCAGTGTGCAGTGTGAATTTAAAGCACAAATTAAGAGTACATTAGCTGATATGCTAAGTTGTATCTCAGCCACATCCTATTGTCAGCTTGTGCTCCAGCATTCAGGCACTTAAACCACAGAGGGCTCTGGAGAAATGGCTTTTTATAACTGTGTTTTGTCAGAAGCATAGAATATTGTCAGCACAGCTTGCAAATATCATTACTGGGAAATGTAGAGTATTTCTACAGCATCTTTCATTTAAAGTCACCCAGTACATCTTTCATTTCAATCCACCCAGTGCAGTAATGATTAATGCATTTGAAGTTGTAAAAAAAACCCCAACAAATAAAACCAGAAAACAAATGAATTAAAATAATATAAGATTTTCTAAGTCCTCAGGCTTTGTGACATAACTATGTCTGTCAGTCATATAGACATGTTCAGAAAGATTTTTCTAAGACAGCAATGTCAATAAAACATCTATGGTAAATCCTGTTTGACCTTTCTGGGGACAATGTACCCAGCTCCAGCTGGGCAGGCCCTCCCCAGGAGACACATCCAGCCTTGCTTTGCCCGTCGCTTTGGGCCACGCTCTAACAGCTTTTTATAAATGTATTCCTGCTGCTAGAAATAGCCCTCTAGGGCAGGGTGCAGAGAGCATCAGCTCCAGTCAGAGCCACAAGCTGAGCATAAAAAGCAGCTCACACCATTTCCTCCAGCTTCTGAGTTTTCCTTTGAGAATGTGCCATCCACAAACTGATCTAATTACGAATCAGCTCAAACTTGCTGAAGCAGAGAAATTTGGCTAGGAGCAGAGGACACAGGCCCATCTGACAGCCTGTGGAGCTGCAACTGTGCCATATGACATGGAATTGTGATGTGGGATTTTTTGGGGGAGGTGGTAAAACCCTTCAGACCCCAAGGAGCTTTGGACCTGATGAGATCACAGGTGCTTCATACATCTCCTGAAAATATGGCAAAAATAACCATTAAGGAAAACACTCCTAATTGAAAGCTGCCCCTGTACACAGTAAAAGATACGTATACATGGTTCTCTAGCCCATGCAAATTGAGAATCCACTGAGGTTCACTGCATATATAGACTCTGATCATCAGATCCTTTCTGTGTGGGCACATGTTTTTTACACATGACATCACTCAGATTTCAGAGAGACAAGTCATGCAGGTTTGAGATAGTCCCCCATTGCTGCTGGTGTGAACAAGCCAAAGGCAGCATATAACATTTTGAGAACAACTTTTGGGTATCCCAGGCTGAATCAAAATGCCTGAATCATCTCATCTCACATTTTCACTGTTGTCAGCCTCCAGCCTCCACGGCAGAGCCAACAGAGTGACTCTGGTGCAAAAGCAGAGCGATAGCCAAGCTCCCAGGCCCCCCACGCACACACTATCGGAGGGAACTGGTACCAGGCTCTGCTGTGTAAACAACCAGGGCAAAGGAGAAGGAGGTGGTGGTGGGGTTAAATATCTGCTCTCTTTTATGAGACCACCTACAAAATGTTGCAAAGACCCAGCAACAAAAATAATCTGCCACAATTCCAGTGTTAGGCAAAATATAAACAATGTAAGTGCTCTGTTAAAGAGAACATCTGGGGAGTTGGGAGCTGCACAGATGTTTTCACAAGTTGTTTTTCAAGGAAAAGTAACCCTGCTAAGTTTTCTGCCTCTTTCCATCTTGTCTCTCTTGACTGTGTTTATCAAGCCAAGATATAAACACATTAAAAAACCTTTAGAGGGCCATCTCATGCTGTATTATTAATTTGGAATTGACTGAGGGTTTGCAGCTGGCTTCGGTTTGACCCCTGGTTCTTTTAAAGTCACTCCACACAAATAATTAACCAGTTTGTGTGTTGATAGGATTTTACATGCATAAATATATACACACACACATACACACACACATATGTATATATATATATATACACACGTATACATATGAAGCAGTTTGCTAGAAATGACCATCAAACTTAGCTGAGATCACACAGGCTGGCCTGGGGCCCTGCCTGGGCAGTCAGGAGAGTGGTCACAATTTTGGGATTCCTTGAGAAGGGCGGGTGCTGGATAGAAGAACCTCTAGGTGAGGAAAGTTTATTGTCTGGGAAAGTACAAGGGGTATACTGCTCAAGGCAGTTTTTATTTTAGCTTCAAGCTCCTATAGAATGGAAAGAAGTTAGGTTTCTTAGATTAAAAAAAAAATACAATTAGAATTTTTAGAAAAGAATTTGTTTTTTCTTAATTCTGTAAAAAAAACCCCCAAACAACTGGCTCCGATTTAAATATAAAAAGTAAATTAGAAAGGCTAATTGGAGGAGCAAGTGTACCTATTCCTTGAAGTACATGAGAAAATAAATTTGCCCACTGGGTCATTAGGAAGCAGAGCAATTCAACAAGGCAGCAATCTTGCAGCAGAATAGGTATTTGATCCTTTTAAATGCTGATCTTTTCCAGAGAGGGGACTGGAGATGCTTACTGCACTCAACTAATAAAAATAATGCACCAGAAGAACCTGAGGTGCTGAAAGAGGAGATGCTGAAGGAAATTAATAAACTCAGTACGGTGCATCACTGGGCCCAGATGGTAAATACCAACAAGACCTGAGTGAAGAGTTGGAAACCTCACAAAACCCTGCTCTGCACTAAACTCAGTTTGTGTCTTGGAGGACAGGCAAGCTGTGGAGGCTGTGGCCATGTCTCCAAGTCAGCCCATATCTCCAACTGGGGAAAGTCTGGCCCAGTGGGCTCTACCTCAGACCTGCTTATCTGGTTGGGTGCAGTTGGGTCTGTTACTGGAAGACCAAGATTTTCCACTCTGGTCACTGAGCCAGCCAGCAGTGTGGCAGCCAGGGATGGTGGAAAAGCTGCCCACAGGCAGTGTAGGGTCTCAGAGCCATGGCCTCATTGGCCCCATATCTGACCAGCAGCATGAGGGAAAACAGGAAATTACTCTTGCCAAGCCAGAGGTGCAGTCAAGACCTCAGGGTTGGTGGCTGTATTGGCCACAGGTTGATACCACCAGGGACATGGTCACATCTGTGGGATAATAGGACCCCAAACAAATGTGAAAATGCCTGGCAGTGACACTGGCCAGACTGAGAGATGGGAAATTCAAGAGAAGATTAAAAAAATACAAATGTGAAAAGCATTTGTAATACTCTATGGTATTTCACTTCTGGTGATGCAAAAGTGCTACTAGAAACTGCTATCAAGACATTCTTCTGTTTTGTTAATGGGGATTTGTGTTATAAAATCATAGAGTGTCCTGAGTTGGAAGAGACCCACAAGGATCACTACTCCAGCCCCTGGCTCTGCACAGCATCAACTCCAAGAGTCACACCAAGTGCCTGAGAGTATTGCTCAAATGCTTCTTGAATTCTGTCAGGCTTAGTGCTGTGACCATTTCCCTGGGGAGCCTGTTCTAGTGTCCAACCACCCTCTGAGAGAAGAATGTTTCCCTAATGTCCAACCTAAACCTCCCCTGATACAGCATCATGCCATTCTCTAGGGTAGTCTCTGGTCACCAGAATTTTCTGGTTGGTTGGTTGGTTGGTTGGTTTGTTTTTTTAATAATGCTGTTTAAAAACAAAGAGTGATCAGACCATCACTGTTGTGCCACTCTGGTGAAGCCTGGGAGATAGTGTAGAGGAAGAAGGAAAGGTGTGCAGGATTATTAATAGTGTAACTTGGGAAAATTCAACAAATTTGCAAGCAAGACAGCAGCTAGCTGCTCACTACATTATCTCTCTGCTCCTCCTTGGCTGAGAGATTTCTAAGATATCAGCTTGGTGAGGATTTTGACCTGTCCCTGGGGAAGGGAGAACCCTCCAATGTGTGGTCAACTTGAATAAATCTGATTTTCTGCCTGTGCTGGGTGCTGACTTTGGGATATAAGATGGTACCTCTGGAGAAACAAGGCATTAAAAGAAGCATATTAATTAATAAATAGTAATGTTTTATATACACTGTATAAAAAGAATATTTTTCTGGTCACATGGAAAGGCCCAACCTCCCTTTCCATGGGACCAGAAGGTACCCTTTGCAGCCTGGGCTCTGTTACAGTCTAAATGAGGTAGCAATAGCCATCAAGCCATCAAGATGTGCTGTGTTATAAGATAGATCTTGAATTCCCTGCGTCTCTGGGTGACCAGTGCCATGGGGAAACTCTTGCTGTGCAGAAGTGCTGCATCCCCAGCCACCTTTCTACATTTCAGCAAATGACTTCTAGCACTGCAGGATGCAACTTCCCTGTTTGCTGTGGCTGGCCATGACGAGAGGCACACAGGGGCACACTGCTCAATCTGCAAAGGCCGTGCAGCTCTCAGCTCCTTACTGGGCAAAGCCCCAGCTGCTGGCAATGTGTGATGGCAGTGATCAGCCACAGCCTGGGAGGATGCAGAGCAGAGCAGGAAGGACAGAGCCAGGAGGAGTGGGAGGGCACAATGCCTGTGTCTGAGCCCCCAGCCACAACCAGATTCTGTCCCCCACTGGATGTTGCACAGCCAGGCTGTGCCTGTTGTATTCTCGCCATGGACACCTGGAACAGAAGATAACAGTAGGACATGGACAGGGGCATCCTTGATAGAACCTTCCCAGCATAAGTTATGTTTAAACACAGCCCTGAAAATAAACCCCTTGTTGTTTTATGCCACAGAGTGCATGAGGCCTGAGGGCTGCAGTCCTGCCTGCTGGGCAGGAGAAGGTAAAGGAAGCCCCAAAACTGCTTTGCTGCTCTTTGATGAGCAATTTGTCAGAGCAGAAAGGAACCTCTAAAACCTGGGTATTTGTCGCCTGCTTTTTTTTGCTATCTCAAAATCTTGGTGCAATCACAGTGAATTGGAGATTGCAGGACACTCCTTAGCTCTGCATCGTGGCCTAGTGACAAAGGGATTTGCCCATCTGTACCAGTCTTCTGACACTTAAAAAAGTCACTGCACTTAACTCCTCCCAAAGGAACAAGTAAGAATCAATGCAATTTGAAATCTGAAAAGAAAAATATCCCTTTCTCTCCTAGTTAGGCATAGGAAGAAAATACTGAATTCTGCTTTGCTGACTGTAGTGCGAAAAAGAACAATCACAGTCTTGCTCTCCCCTTTGTTATTTTTTTCTGAGGTAGGTTAGGCAGTTTTGCATTTACCCTGGTGCAAAGCAGAGTAGGATCAGAGGCTAAACTAGTAAGATTTTTTATGGTGGTGGAGATCATTTATCCCCAGAGACATGGAGCAGCAGGACCTTTGGCTGACTGAGACCTGTGGCCCTCCTGGCTGTTTGAGACCACATGCCTCACTCTCTCCCAAGTTGCATGTTTCAGTTAACCCCCAAAAACTCCAAGACAAACTTAAAGAAATTCACACAATTTGATCAGGTTTCATCGGGCATCTTGAACTTGTTCTGTGAACGTTCAAAGAAGTCACTGAATGACCCAGAGCTCCTTGTTAGCAGGGTCCTTTGCACATTTTATATGACTGGGTTTGCTTGCATTCATCTTTTCTGTCAGCCTTGCGTAGAGAGGTCAGGTCTTAGCATCACTGACCAGGAACAGTTACATTCCTTTTGCAGAACCTGGATGGATTCAGTTCAGTTTAGTTTTGCACCAGGGACAGGGATGGGGACTTTGCATAAACCCCATTGAACTGAGGTTTTGGATCTGGCAATTGTGGGACAGATATACCCAAGTGCATCCAATGGAGCAATACTTTTTCCATCTGAGGGATCATGGTGTGCTTGGTCTGGGCCACATGCTATAAAGATGGCTGATGATTTTTTCCTTCTTGTCCTCCAGCTTTAGGGCAGTTCCAGCCAGCCTGTGAATTTCTGTGTCTCTGGGGCCTGTGGGAAGATGCACAGAAATGAATTTCTCTTTTTAAATTGCAACCCTCTACAGAAAGGGACTGTGCATTTGTTTGTACCATGCCGAGTACAAAAAGGGCCCAGAGCTGAGGGCTGGTGCTGGGGGCTGCTGCCACCACGGGAACAACAACCGGTGGCAGCAAACAATAGCCTTTGTCTGCTAACAACAGCTTGCGATGGGGGCAAGCAGCTCGGCTCCTTGTCTCACTTTCATTTTAGGAATGCAGAGCAAAAGAGATCCTTCTAAGGGAAGTGGGGAGAACAAAATAACTTGGGAAATAAAGTGATTCAAAATTCTCAGTGTTGTTCCCTCATTCTATTTTTTAATGGTGCAAGTTAACTGGTGGGAAAACCTGATTCCCACTAGAGCATTCAGCTTATTGCTTTCAGGCAGCTGTGTCCTCCACCTCCCTAAAAGTAGGTGCCTCTTCTAGTCTGGAGCATGTCCATGAACCAATTTGTAGCTTATCTCAAGGTGAATTCTTCAGCTAAGTTTGCCAGTGCAGCAGGCTCTCAGGCCACCAGCTCTGGATGTGTCAGAATGGTCGTGGAAGGTGACAGAAGCTTTGTCAGAAATCCTCTTTAAAATCCATTTGCACTCCCAAGTCTATGAGAAATCATGGCTCTGACCTCGGGGAAGCTGCATGATGGATGAGATGGGAGGCAATAACTAACAGAGGAGAAAGGTGACATTTGCACTAATATCCTACCTGCGCTATTTCGGGCAATGCTGGAGTCCCTGGTAGCACAGCAACCTGATTTGCATGATAATCTATGTGCTCCACACTTCCACCAGAGTCATTTATTGCTTAATTAGATGTAGTAAAAATGGGGGTATCTTCCAGCCACTTACTCCCCATGGTGCCAGTCACAGCCCCCACTGCCCTGCAAGGAGAAAGTGCTAGTGTAAAAGGGTTCCATGTAGGGGATTCAAGCCAATCCATTCAAAGTGACTGGGGTTCCGTGGAAGGGGCTAAACAAGAGGGCAGCCTGGATCTTTGTTCAAAACTATCCCTGGTATCAGGTTTGATTTCTCCTCTCCTTTTTATATAGCTTGTTCTTGCACTTTGCCTCTTCTGCCCCCTTTGTGGGGCTAACTAGATGGACACCAGAAAATAGAAAATAGTTTCTTTAACAAGCTTTTTGCCAACTCTCCCCACTCTGTTTTCATGAGCATAGGGAGATAGACAGCTTTCCTCATAAGCAGACATCCTAAATCTAGGAGTCAGTTCAGGTCCTGGTTGTTCCCAGTACTTTCTCTATAATCTTAAGAAATCCTTTAAGCCCATCTCTAACCCATGGAAGCTGCAATGCTTTACTATGTGCTTTCTAATAAAAACCCATGAAATCTACAAATGGAAGCTGCTGGGGATGTATAATTTTGAGGTCAGTCTAGCCCTAGACTGGGGGAAAGCTCTCAGTCTGTTTCTCCAAATGGAAAGTAATCCATGCTATTGTTTTTTGGATTCATCTTTCTTTTTAAAACACAACCACAAAACTTCATGTGAATTTGAACCTAATCCTCAAAAACCCCCATGTTTGCACAGCTGAGTGGAGACCTCACTGAAGATTAGTGACATGTTTCAGGCAGACAACAAGCATTGACCAGGGACTTGTCTCATCCGTGAAAAACACCTGCTCCTTTGAGGTTCCCCTGCCTGCTGTGAGAAAAGGGGTAGGCAGCAACTCCAACTTGAAAAGCACAATTCAGTAAAGCTTTTTTTTCTGCTCCTGTAGCTGATTTTCACATGTGTTGTATATTACAAAGGATGTGAGTTTGGTGTTTTCTTGTTCCTGATATAAAGTGAAATTTTTATGTATTATTTTTATTGGATTCAGTGGATCCCCAGTTTTCAGCCAGGGTCTTGTGTGTTAGTCACAGTATAAGACAGGGCTCAAGAGCTTATTGTGACCACAAGAGGAATGAATGAAAGACACCACTTTGATTTCAGCATGGGTTTTAATGCCCTGCTAAGGAGCTCAGTTGATATTTGTAGCTGGGAAAGCCTTACACATGAGACCTAGCCCAACTAAAAGGAGAGGTAGTCTGCTGCAGTCCAGGAACTGTTTTTCCCATGATATTTTCAGAAGGTGCCGTAACAAAGAAAACCAGCAACTTCAGGCAGCTCCTGACAAGGAGCTCTGGGGCAAAGATGGGCTAAAAGAGCCAGGTCTGAGCTCTTAAATTATTAAAACCATCTTTTTGCTGCTGTAACTTCAGAAACCATCCTGCTCTCACGAGCTTGGGCCATCTGCATGCTCACTGCCCCATGGGCTTTGGGGTTTAGGGGTGTGTGAGGGCTGTGCTGCTGGGACAGCAGGGTTTGCCCACAGGTACTGTGAGAAATAAAGAAGTAAAGAAGTGGGGTAACTCCGTTGTTTGAGCTAAGAGATGTGGGAATGCTCACAGAAAAAGGTAAAAGTTTCAGCTGTCCTTTTCAATGATACGCACATGTTGTTTCCTTCAGCAGGAAATGCCTGCAATGTGCTTGAGAGGGCAGGTGACTGTCATGGCTGCCAAACAGGACCAGGGGTTTAGGGAACCTGCTTGGGAGACACCATTTTTTTCATATGCTGTTTCTTGGTTTTATTTTGGGGGTCCAGGGAGTTTAGTCACTGCTGTTACTACTGATCTGTGATCAGCTGGTGCATCTCCAGTCTCCTGGGAAAGGATCTCTAATGAGGATGGAAGCCCCGGGGCTACGATGGGAAACAGAGACTGCTGTAGCACAGCAAAGCAGATAAGATCAATAGGAAATGCAGATTTGCAACATGTTGGAAATATGACCGTTTCCACACACACCCTGGGGAAAAGATTTTTAAATCTTTTAAAGGAGTGGCAGAAACACTGTCTCATATATACATAAATATATTCATATAGGTAGGTATGTGCACAGGAGTAAGAAACAATCTGCCACCTCACCTCTAAAATATTTGCTGAGGATTGTGGAAATCTTTACAGGGTTGGTCCAACTAAATCAACTTTGTTTTACTGCAGAAGACTTACTGATACTGGCCCACACCAAAAGAAGCCATGATAAGGAGTGGGAAACAGTTCCCAGCAGAGCACTGCTGCAGAATCCACCACAGCCAGCATAGCAGCTCTCTGCAGGGCTGCATCCCAGCTCAATCCCTGGGCCAGCTGCAGCTGTTGTGGCTCCCAGGGGCTGTTGGATCAGCCAGAAAAGAGAGTTTGGGTCTTCCCGTCACTTTTACTTCCCCAGCATATTATAGAGCACTTGACAAGCCAGAAGTTGTAGGGTGAAATCGCAAAGTATGAACAAGAAGTGAGATTTTTATCAGCCAGGATAAATGATTGCTGAAAGCATTCACTGAAGGATGCTGTAAAGCTGCCACCTGTAAAATTCAGATCAGTAGATCTTCTAAATCATCCCTAAAATTCAGCCACACATTACTCAAGCTGGTGGAGTAAAAACTGAAGTGAAAATCCTGTTTAACAGAAATGGACTGACTACATCATTGTGATAGTCTCTCCTGGGCTGTTAGATTTGAAGTCTAATGCTATAATGGACCAGAAACATCATGAAGAGTAATTCAGGTGTTGGCCTCTTATCACCTGGTGTATCAGCATCTGCTTTCTGGCTGCCTGCTGTGTTAAAGCTGCAAGAAACACCACTACTTGATCTACCTGAAATGTATTTAAAGTCATGTTCATGCATTTTGTCACCACCTGCAGTGAGTTCATTCCTGCTGGTAGGGAAGCTGCATTCTGCCCAATGCTGAGTGCAAGAAATAACTGTTACCCATTAATGCCTCGTTAGAAAGGTGTCTCCTTCTCACTTAAATCCCATAGGAGGAGGTCCTGATGTTCTCTAAACTCCCCCCTGACTGCAGCTTCAGCCCATTGCCATGTGCATGAGGAGGGTTTATTATCAGTTTGGAGATACTCCTCCCAAAAACCTGTTTCAGGGAAAGTCACTGTCACTGACTGTCATTGACTCACTGTCATTGACTCACTGAGATCAGAGCATGCCCCTACAGATGTGCTGGGTTTGGTATGAGAGGGGTGGAGCAAATGACTTTGCATCTTTCCCTGATGTGAACTGCAGATAACCTGGTGCATCCCAAGGCAGGTAACCACCTTTCCACTCCCTCACAGTGGGTACCTCCCGCCACCACATTGCTGGGTGCATAGTTCATACTGCCCTCACTCTAGCTGAGGTCAGAGTGTCAGCCTGGACACCCTGTGGGAAGGATATGAACTGTACATCACAGCCACCTTTGCCTGCAAGGAAAGGCTGGAGCAGCTCTGCTTTCAGCAGCCCAGCCCCCTTCAGTGTTTGGTTTGGGGTTGGAAAGGTTGGTTCTGCAATTAACAGCAGCTGACGTAATTGTCATGACTGTGTTATTACTAGCAAAGGAACTCATGACTTGTCCTGTAAGGCACATAACCAGCTCCAGCTAGGGGAGAAGTGCTGCCAGCTCTCCTGGCCTGGCTCTCTGCTCCCGGAACTGAAACCGGCATTCCCGGCAACGCTGGGCTCCCCTCCGGCTCCCAGCCAGCCACCCGAGCAGGGCGCTCACACTTGGCAAGAGCTCTACACGTGTCTGTCACATTTCCCGGCAGGAGCTGCAGGGACGTGTCCTGCAGCCCTGCAAGTTGAATACTAACTGCATCCGACAGTGCATTTGTAGCTAAAAATACCACTGAGCAATTTGCCTGAGAAAGGAGCCTGCTCTCCCTGGCTGGCAGCCAGGTGATTTTGCCTCGATCACAGCTCAAGCTGTCGTGTGTAATCCTTACGTAAAACCATTTAAAATCTCAGAGCGTGATAACATTCCTGGCAGAGTTTAAACTCCTGAAAAATGGAAGCACTAGATGCTACATCCTGGCACAGTGAAAAAAGGCCAAAACACATTCCTTCATTGAGATGATGAAAGTGTGACCACTAGCCCAACTTTACACATTTATGGTGCAATCTCATACTGCAATCTCTGTTCTTTGAGGACATCTGTGACTGAGGAAATTGCAAGTGAAATCTCCATTCTTTCATCAGATTAGTGTATGGTCATCGCTTGTCTCCTATATGGCTAATAATTACAATACATGGCACTTTGGCAGAACTTTCTATCCTGGAATTTCAAAGCACCTCAATTAAGCTTCCTAACACAGCTGAGAAGCAGGACCAGGAATACACTCTCTCAATTAATCATTAATGACTTTGGAGCACATCATATATAGAGGTTAAAAATAACATTTTGTGAATATAATACACAATCTTGATAATACAGGCAGAAACAATCTTATTCACTGCTGAGCAATGACCCAACACTAGAACAAGTGTGAGGTTGCCTGCTACAATCCCACTGTTTCCCACCTCTCCAAAGCAATGGAACCGTAGCTTCATAAGCAACTAAGAAGAATTAGGGAAAACTTGCTACTTATATCACCTTTCAGGCACAGAGAGAGGGAGTGCTTTTTACCTAGTTTTTTTCTATCTGCTTTTTACTTACAAGCCAGTGAGTCCCATTGACTGTTGCTCCCCTGTGCTTCCATATGTGCTTGGCCCAGCAGGGGTGGGCAGTGCTGGGGCAAGAGAGACTTTCTGACTCACAGAAGATTTCAGCTAATGTGTGAAGGCAAAGAGGACAGGACAGATTGTATTGCCAGTGCAGTGCTGCCAGCTTGCATCATGGGTTGTAGTCCATTTTCCTCCAAGCTGTTTTCCCCAGAGGGTGGGTTATCCAATTCTCTCCTCACTTGTAGGAACAGCAGCACAGATCTAACTCACCCTGAAAAATAAGAAGCACAGAAATCACACGATCCTGATGCCTCCAGGACCACAAAGGCAATTGAAAGGACACCTTGTGGAATTTTCAAGCTGGTCTTGTGATGGTTTAGGAGTGTGACTTATGTTGTTTTAACCACATGGCATTGGCAGTCCAGTTTTCATTACCAAGACAAAGGCAGATTTAATGTACAAATTGATTCACGGATGCACTGAAACTATTTTTCTTTATCTTGACCTCAGTCCCTATGCAGATATAAATCCCCAGCTGTGAATCTATGGTACTTAATGTTCTTGCTTAATTGAGCTGGAGCTTATCTCCTCCTGCAAGAGCAGCAGCATCCAGGATGCAGTGGTTTGCATTTGTCTCAAAAAAAATTACCAGTATGGGAAGCAGTGAGCTGAGGGACTGGGTAAGTGTACTCTTGGTGGAGTGAGTTAATGTTTGATGGACAGATGATGGAGTAGGCTAATATTTGAACATCTGGAGATTTAACTTCAAACACCCGCTGGGATTTGAGTCTGCTCTGATCTGTTGTGGCCGTTTGCCACGTCAAAGGATTTCTACACAATGAAGCAGACTCCAGCCAGGCTGCCAGTCTCTCTAGCCATCCCCACCTGGCTTGTAGAGGGCAGCATGTACCTGGTGACCTCACAGTCCTGTCCCAATCCCCAGGAGATTGTCCCAGGGCTGCTGTGACAGAAAATGTGCAAATGGATTGACTCCAACACATGAGAAACAGGCAGATCCCAGAAATGCTGGAAATAAGTTGGGGAGACCTGGAGGTTCTGCTTCAGTGCTCTATTTCTAAAGTATTGGGTTTTTCTGGTTGGAGAAGGTAGTTTGAAATAACAGTTCAGATGCATCCTCCAAGGAAGGAATTAGCAGAGCTGCATGGGAAAGCCTGCAAAGTGCTAGGCAATGTTGCTCAGAGCAGAAAGGACTTTGAGATAGTAGTACTCTATTTGTTTTTCTCATTGTTTTTTGAGGAAAAGAAAAATGTTTTTATACAAAGATTTATAGGTGTACAGTGTTTCTCCCTGAATTTGCATTTGTTTGATCTATGTTTCTTGGTTTCACCACAAAACCAATCTAGTTTATTCCACTTTCCGCACTCCATCTCTCTAGCTTTGATGAGCTTCAGTCAGAACTAGCGACCAAAGCTCCTGCTCACAGATATCTGTTTTCTCAGCCCAAATGATCATAAAAACAGGGAAATGCCTTCCAGGTTTTAGCCTCTTCTGGCCAATCTGTACTAGGAGAACATGCCAGCTCACCTGCTCCTCACTCCTTGTATGGAGAGGGCCCCAGGACATGCAAAGGTTTACTGGAGGGACCTCTAGTGCAGCTTCCAGCAGGGAACACTGATGGAAAAGAGTCCATAAACAAAAACCATAACGAGGGGCAGTTTGCACTGGGGTGAAAAGGATGGGGTTGGGGTTTTTTCTGTTTTTATGGTGATGCTGCACTTAAATGTGGCTTACTTAGAGAGCAGCATATGACCCATGTGTACCTTGTCACATCCAATAGAGCTCATGTGAAAAGCTGAAATTTCTCAAGAGCAGCTGGGCCCCAGGGACCATCACAAGGCTGAGCTGCATGAATTCTATGACCAAGAGCAAAGCTCACAGCTCCTCTGACAGAGCCAGAACTCTGCCAAGAGTGTGGGGCTGCCACAACACTGGCCTCCTCATTCAGCACCCTTGGGACCAGACCTTCCTGATATAACTCTCAATGCTCCAGCAACTCCAGAGAAACTACAATAGTTTAAACCAACACCATGTCTGGCCCTTTGTCTTAAATCTCCCATCCAGACTTGATTTTACAGACTATCTGGGTCGTGACAGAGTCCTCATCTATCACAGTCAGGTTACTTCCCTCCTATCCTAAATGAAACAAGCCAAACCGAGGGCGGCTCCTTTGTGGAAGGCTTTTTCAGCTGGTTTTCCCCTCTCTCCTCCCTAATTGTTCGTTAATGTACGTAAATGATTTAACCAAATAGAAGCTAGAGTTTCCCGTAGGAAGGGAAGTTTGTTGGAGGAGGGGACAACCCATAGATGGATTTACCTATATCAGATTCTAGGTAAATATTTATCCTCCTTTCCCTTTTGTGCACCCTTCTCAGCCCAGGAACAACGACAGAGCCTCGCCAGCCACAGGGCAGCGGGGAAATATTGTTATTCCCATTGTACAAGTACACAAGTAGGGCAAAGGTGACTTAATCTCAGTCTCGGGAAAGTCAGTGGTGCTTTTACCACTGGTTCTGGGGGACTTTGAACAGGAGCAGCTGGAGTGAGCAGCTGGAGTAAACAGCCAGCGCCAGGCTGGCGGTGGGCAGGAGCCGAGCTCTGGGGCTGCATCACCAGCCATCCCAGGGAGTGCCACCGTCCTCACTCAGAGGGCTCAGCCACCTCTGGCCTGAGTCGTGCTTCCTCTCTGGAGACTGCGTTCAGCCCCTCTGACTTACCTTGTGGAGGTGCTGGGAAGCTTCATTAATTCCCATTTGTAAAGCAGATTTAGAGTGCTGCCTATAATGAATTCTTTGTAGCAAGAGCTGTGGCATTTAGCTGGATGAAGAGGGCAGAACACTCCCATGCTTTATTTTTTTCTGGCCTTTTTTCTGGGTATTTTTGCAAAAGGGAAAAAATTAATGTTTGATTTGATTACAAAACAACAGACTACAGCCACCCTTATTTCCCAGAATATTAATAGTCATAATGCATTACGTTAGGTTAGTCAGTAGTTTTCACTAATCCGCAAGATTTGCACTCTTGACCTCTGAGGTAATTTTGGATCATGCTCAAGCCAAATAAAAGCAGATTTGTGGTTGTAGGTGAGAGATCCTCTGAAAAAACATAAATGTAACCACAATGTCCTCTGGTTTGATCTGAACTCAGCCTGGCCTTTATTGGTTTTTCTGGCACTAGTCCAGAAGTAAGGCTGATTAATGATTTAAAGGCATTACACTATGATATGATGTAACACAGCACAGGGTGGTGGCTTTGAGAAGATAGTTTACAGTAAGTACCCGAGGCAGCAAACCATGGACCACCCCTCCTGGAGGGCACCTTTCTCCTTGGAGGATGTTACAGGATTGACTGGAATAACTCATTGCCTGAATGTGTCCAGTGATTGCAGGGGTAAAGGAATGTGCCCTCCTACAGGGCAGAAGATGCCTGTGTGAAATGTTACACCTAATCTTCTGCCTCCTGAATGGGCAGAAAAATGGTTTGTGTCTTTGGTGGATGATAAAAAAGTCAAGGGAAAGAGTGGTGAGCCTGTGAGAGTGGTAGCAGTGCCCATGCCATGACATGGAATGCTGCATACCTACAGAGCTGCTTGAAGCTCAGGCATCAGTGACCCTATGGCCAGGGCTCTGTGCAGTGTCTTCTGGCATCTCCCCAGCCACTGCTTTTTTGGGCTCATTCGATAGATATACCAGGGGTCCACTTACCCACACCATAATCCCTTCTCTGAGTAAGGTCTGAGCCCCTGTGTTAATCCTGAACCTAGAAAGAAAATATTCCCCAGCTTGTTATGACTACAGGTCTGCCTGAGCTCTAATAAATCAGCAAGGCTCCAGTGGAGTAACACAAAGCTTGAGGGAGTGCTGGGTGGGTAAATGTATATAAAAGGCAGTCCTGATCTTCCTTTAGCAGCCATTAATTACAGTCAGTGATGGGAATAGGAAACAGCAGTCATTGTGGGATACTGCTGTCTGCAACTCAGTCAGGGGCAGGCTGCAACCTGAAGACAGAGTGGATTGGGGAGATACATGAAGCTTAAAGACAACCTCCCCTTGAAATTAAGAGTTAGTGCTTTGCTTGTTTAAACATTTAGTCTTTGAAGTGACATCAGTGTGGTGAAGAACAAGTCCCATTATTGTACAGGAGAGACACAGGGAGAGAACATATAGGGGCACACTAGTAAATGGTGCCAGGCCTGAGGGACAACAGATTGGCACCAGCCAAGCAGCACCTCACTGCCTCAACTTGAAGAGGCACTTGTGTTAAACAGCAGTCACAAGGACTTTGTTATGGAAAAACAGGTTTCCTGGCACTGCAGTTATCTGGAGTGGACCAGGGTGCCAAGCTGAGGGGGCTGTTGGGTGAGGCAGCAGGGAGACAGCAAGGACTCGGGCTGCTCTGCAGATGATTGTTTGAAAAAAAAGCTTGGGAAATCTCAGGAAAGATCTTTTTCTATTTATTAAACAGCTTGCAAACAAGCTTAGTGCTTCTATAGCAACTTGACACCAGCAGCACTGTACTGTAATTATTAATAGGGAAGGAGAGGTGAGCAGTGTAGTGGGTTTGAAAAGGCCTTGTACAAAACTGCTTTCCAATCAGTGGTCAAACCATAGCCCCTGCTGCATTTAAGCAACAGCTGCTTGTGTATTTCCTCCCTCAACCAATAATTTTCTTCAAGATGTGGTCTAAGCTGAAGAACCTTCACTGCCCAGTGGGAACAAATCAGGAGCACAGGTACAGCCTGTGCTGACGTCTGGGTGGCAGCTCCTGGCTGTGCCATGACTCCTTCTTGGCACACTGCCTTCCTCCACCGGGGTCACTGTGCTCCTGCTGGCGCTGAAACAAAGCTCTGCAATGGCAGAGGCAGGCATCCAGCTCCAAAACCCTGGTGTTATCCTGTGATTACTTTTCCTGACGTTCATTCAGACTAGCCTCATCTGGCTACTTCTGTACTGAAAAATTTGCTATCAATTCAAGACAACTTGGTACTTTTTCTGGCATGGAGGGTTTGGCTCTCCCCCATTGCTCACTTAATTTTCACACTGGCGCCATTTGGTGTGACTCCACTATGGCTGGAGGGGTTCCACTGCCTCTGGACCTCCTTCATGACCATTTCTGCATTTGCACAGCATGGGACACCAGAGCTGAATCAGTTGCTTGGGAGAGTTTGGAGCCTGAAACCTCCTGAGGTCTTCTAGCAGATTTATGCTTAAAATATCTCTAGGCTAAGAAGGTGTTAGGCCCTTTCAGAAGCGCTCTCTCTCCCATCTGCTTTTTCATGTAAAAACTAGAGGTGCCAAAATCTGCTGAGAGGACTGTAGAGGAAGGTCCAGGAAAGATGCTTGCAGCTATCCCTCAGGCTCCAGCACAGACGATGTTTCACAGATGTGAAGTCGTGAGTATGGTCATAAACATTTTAAGACACACCTGCCAGATAGTTCTGGAGTTTTCTAGTGAGAACAAACCTTCTGTAAATACCAAGGGGAAAAAAAATCAGGAAGATCCTCATTTTATGGGTGGATACAGCAAAGTTTCTTTCTCTCTCTGTGATGAGCACAGACTGTCATCTCCACCCCCTCCAATAAACTCACTAACATTTATTTAGTTATGTAAAGCATGAATTACGAGAATATAAAAAGGCATGTTTCTGTCACACACATGCTCTTTTTTTCAATATCTCTTCCTTTCACACAAATAGGAGTTAAAACAGACTTCCATGCTCTAATTTCCCCACTTTTAAATCTCATTATGGCACCCACACACCTTGTTCTGTGAGTTGTGCAGGATTTGCCTTACACTCTGTGGTAAGACTGTCAGCATGAGTGGCTCAGCCCAAGGTCGCCCCGCCCCTCACACACAGACACAGTTGTCATTTATTCCTACAAAGAGGAAGAGCAGTGAGGGGGCTGCCAAGAGGCCATGGGATGGCTTCCGTGCCAGTCACGCCATCCCAACAAGGATCCCGTGTGCCCACTTCACACCTCCACCCTGTGCAAATCCCTCTCCAATAGTCTTACCCTGCTGCCTCCCTTCCCTGGAGCTGTACACTGAACTGTGTGAGTATGTGGGTCTGGTGACCGAGGGTTGTAAGGAGGCAGAGGTCTGCCTCTAGCAGCTCATCCCCTGGCATAGCTCTCCTTGTCATAATGTGATGGAGAGAGGGCTGTAGCACTGGTTTCGTGCCTGAGATGTTTTGGTTTTCTGAAATTCTTTTCCCAGGAAATTTTCTGTAAACAGGAGAAGTGTTTTTGTAACTGCAACTTTGTTTTCATTCTTTCCCTAGGAGGTACTTCTTTTTGATGTCCCTCTGGTCTGACCAATGTGATTGAAGAAGTTTGTCTTTGTTTCGCCAATCGAATTGGTCTGTGTAAAATAGTATGAAAAGGAGACACATCCCAAAAATATAACAATCATTTTCAGCCTTCTCAAGTCAGAGTCTGTGCTGTTGTAGTGTACAACAGTGTCAGAGGGCTCCTTCCCCCAGCATAATCCCTAATAGCTCAGTCCACCTGATTTTTTAATCACAGTGGAGTAACCATCACACCAGTGGTGGTTGCAGGGAATAGGACTCCTTAATCTTGCTGGGTTTTGGTTTGCTCATCTGTGAAACAGGGACAGTCCCTGCCAGAAGCATCCTCCTGAAGCCCTTGCCCTGGGCAAGCTTGCAGTGTGCTGAGGGCCAGCACCGGGCTCAGGGTTGGGGAGAGCCCCTCTGTGGGGATTTAAGAGTCACTGAGGCCTTCTGACAATTAAATGCCTTTCATGATAACATCAGCAAAAAAGTCCAGAGATGCTTTAACCACACACAGCTGAAGTGACTTACAATCTGCTAGGCAGAGAAATGGGAAAATACAATGTATAATGGGAAAATGCAACGTTTGCTGCAGTAGGGCAGTGGTAGCACTGTAATAAAAACTAGTTTGGTACAGCTACATCAGTTATGGGAGTAAATGAAAAACTTTTTATCTCCCCAACCTATGTTCTTCCTAGTGTTAGTGTAGCTACACAGGAAACTATATGGTGCTGCTGATACAATTTTCTCCATCAAGGAACAGGTTTGGACTATACTAGAAGGACGATCTGGATTTTATTTGCTTAGGACAGAGCTGTATATTCACTGGGATAGAACAGCAAGTCCTTTTCACCACAGACAAGCCCTAAAACTCCTGTCTCTTACATTGTAAAAGTGAATAGTCTTAACGTATATCCTACCCCTTCTCATGTGCAAGGCCATGCTGCAAGGAGGAGGATGAGAAGAAAAGGGATTGTGAACTGTTTCCAGCACTAAGCACCCAGTTTGACGCTGAAGACTTTCCCTTCTTCAGTAGAGGGTTAGTTTGTTCACCTTTTGCCTGTGTCCTGGCAAGTACTTCATGCACTGTTCTCCAAGTGGTGCCCTTCAGAGAGGCTTAGAGATCATCCAGCCTTGGCTGTCAGCCCGACCTGCTGCAATCCTGCCAGCTGTGCCCATCCTGGCTGTAGCTCCCTTCCCAGCAAGGCTTGGAGACCAGAGTGAGTGAGTGCCCAGTTGCTCCTCAGCTCATTCTAGGGGAGAAGAGCCAACCCAGGAGCTGCTGCCCCAATGCCCTGGGCCAAGGGGAGCAGAGTGCTAACGGGAAACTTATGTGCCATGCTGAAGGTGCCAAAAGTGGGTCTGCCCTCCTCTGAGCAGCATCCCCCTGTGCCATCTCCCACCGGTCCACGTGGTCTGAGGCAGAAGCTGAAGCCCTTTCAGTCACTGTCTCCTTTCTCCACCCACGGGTGACCTCAGCGTGGCCTGGTGCTGTAGAGAGAGGTGCACACCTCCCACTGCCCGCCCTCGCTCAGAGGCAGGGAGGCAGCCCCCACAGCCGCCCTGCTCTGACAAGGAAACAGCGTCTAGACACAGATTAGGCAAACAGCTAAAGCACAAGACCAGACACTGAAAAAATCAAAAGGGAATAAAAGATCCCCAGCTCTGTCCACCACTGATTCCTGTGAGATTTGAGGCAAGGAGCTTCTTTAGGTCTTTGTCTTCCTCACCTGTCCGGTATGAGATAATATTTCTCTTTCTGGCAAGGTTATGGTCAGAGTTAATTAGCATTTGAAAAGTGCTTTGAAATGGAAGATGCATTTGGAAAACCGAAGTATTATTACCGTGATTGAGTGAGTGGCTCTCAGGATAGAGAAGCATTTCACTTCTTTTTGCCAGTGGGTAGAATAGCCTGGATAATACTGGGATTTCTTCAGATTTATTAATTATCCAAGCATCTAGTATGTATCAAGTATCTAAAACAGAACTCAGTTTGGATATTTATTCCATTAAATATTGGATTGCAAATTCATGAAATCCAAGCTACATTGTCCAGACAAATAAATCACATGACACTGGGACTCTTCCCCTACCAGCACCAGATCTCCTGGCACAACTGCTCAAGGTCGGGCATTTAAAATCTGTTTTCCATGACTCCTCACACAGGATTTTAAAATGTACTCCAGGTTTGCCAGTAAAACAAGCTCTTGCAAGAGTCTCCAGCAAGCAAAACACTGAGACACTTGCATGTGAAAAAAAAATAAAATAATGAGCTTTGTTTGCTCAGGCCATGATTCTGCAGGATACTTTAAAGTATTCATTTGTAGTCCCGTGATTAATCCTAGTGAAATGAGTGGAACTGTTTCCGAGCAGAATCAGTCAGATGCTTAAATACCCTGATGAATAGAGCTTCCAATTATTATTTCATCAACTCACATGCTCTTGTCCTGTATTTTAAAGACTTCCTGTGTATTGTCTTCCCCTGTGATCTAACATGAATTGAGTCTAAAACACCACCTCTGCTATCCATGAAACACATATTAGTCTATAAAAAAAGATGTCACCATTCCAAGAAACTTCCAAGTAACTTAAAAAAAAAAAAGTTAAGGGACACATTTTCAAAACCTTAGTGTGCTGAGTTGTGGGGTTGGTAATTCTTAGTTTCATGTCTCTCGTTAACTTCTGCTGAAATTACCTGTCCACCTATGCAGCTGTTGCATCACATTCTGAAAATGCACTCCAAAAGAGAGTGGATTCTGCTTTCTTTTGGAAGCAGAGTCAAGTTCCTGTGTAGACGGGCTGGGATCGATACAAAGCTCACTCATTCTAAGCCCAGCTTGTTTTGATTCTGTGGAGTTGGGTGGTACTACCCCAAGAGACTCCTGCATGTACATAAGGCAAATTGTGCATATTTTATATGAGTAAGGATATGATGCCAGTATCTAGCAGATCTCTCTTGGAGAGAAGAATCCAGGTCAAATCAATCTACTAATCCAGACCCAAGAGTTCCTTTTCTTTGACTGAGCCATAGAAAATCAGTCACCAGGCAGTTTTCACAGGATCAACAAGCTCCACTTCATTTAAGAGATACATTGAACATGGGATCATCAGAAGATATTTAGACTGGTTACCCAACTGCAGGTCACCTCACTGGCTAGGTGTGTGTCTTTTTGAGGCTTGGGGAGGGTCCCCACCATAACCAATGTGGGTGAAACCACACGCTTTGCAGCCACAAGCCCTTAGCCCCAGTCTGCACAACCTGCACTTGTGCAGAGCTGCAAAGCAGAGGCCAGCAGGAGGATTTGGTCAGGGCTCTGGACAGGTTAGTGTGGTGGTCTGCAGGGTCACTGCCCCAGATTTCCATCCCTGAGATGATTGCCAAGGGACCTTCAAAGGCAAGCCCAGAGGTCTGGCTGCACAGCCAGGGGAAGGTGAAAGTCATGGGCACAGTGCCATGGCTACCTGCAGTAGCGGCTACGCTCATGGGTTAGAACATGGCACAGGTGGTGGGAGGCTCCTTAGCTGGCTGAGCTACCTGCCCTAACAGCAAGTGGATACCCATAGGCATCCACCACAGAACAATGCACAAGATGGCAAGTCTAACTTGGGACACTCATGTACTCAGCCCCTAAGCTTTTGTCTATCTTCATCCCCTTTCCCCACTACTTCTCTTCTGAAGGATTTCCAGGGAATTAGCGCAGCTGTCTCCTGAACTGTATCTAGACTGGTGGCAGGAGAGATGCTCTCGGTCCTGTATGAGCAGGAACAAATGCCATCACTTGTCTGTGGCAGAGCAATGAGATCTACAGAGCAAAAATCAATGTTACCTGCAATGAACTGTAGCCTGGAAGGTGCCCAGGCTAGCAGCAGCCAGCTCTTGTGTTGGCCCTGCTGTGGGAGGGTGTCTGCACCATTCTAAGTCTGCTTGGAGCAGCTAGAACAGCACAGGGACACCACAAGGTTCCCATCTCTAATATCATCAGTGAAACCCCTCTTTTTTATTTTTCTTTCTGTTGTCTCATGTTGGACCTGAGCCTCTGTGAAATGTCCCCTCTGCCTATCCATGCTGCAGTGCTGAGCTGGATGGATCTCGTTAACAACTCCAAAGCAATATGAATGGCTGCCTGAGACAGCTCCATCCCTTCTTAACCCAGCCTCTCATCTTAGAAACACACGCCTCCCACCTCATCCTCAAAGGCACAGATAGGCCGTCTTAGTGTAAACCCATTGCTCCTCTGTTCCTCTGACTCATAGTTTGGGCTGTGCATGCCAGGGTGTGTTTTCTTCCCTCTCCTTACAAAGCTTGCTCCCACTAGCAGTGACAGGAGCACAAGTCTGTGCAGCCCATGGAAGGCCCAGCTGCTCACTGTTAATGTTTAATGACAGCACTGCAAGCTGGGGATATTCTCAGACTATTTCAGCTGGTCAGGCTTCATACAAACTGTTTTCAGCAAAGACTATGAATCTACAGAACAAGTTACTGAGGAATACTGGTCCAAATTTAGGGGAGATTTACAGAAAACTTGGTGTGATTTAGGGCTTCCAAAGGCTTTTCTGCATCCAGACTCTGCATATTTCTCACATATGCAAAACTGTCTTGTTATGGAGGCTGTGCAGTAATAAACATGCATGCAAAGTCCACACCAAAGGGTCGGTGCCGAACGGGATGCTGACGCCTTCCCTGTCTCTCCCAGGGAGGCTGCTACTCTGTCAGCACAGTCCTGCAAAAAGAGTAGTGTCAGATGGTTTCCTAGAGTAAATTAATGCAGCTTCATTATGTTAGGCCAACTGATATCAGCAGAGAATTCACACAGCTAATTTTTAACCTTCTCCAATTTCTCTTTGGCTCATGAAACCATTTCCTGCCCTAGTCCCTCTGACAGTGCCCTGGTTCTCCTCCAAGCATCTATCCAGAGGAGAGACAAAGTTAGACATGAAGTATAGAAAGGTCAAAGCTTAAGATCATGCAAATAGCATCTAATGATCCTAAATGCTACTACTTATATGCCCAGCCAGGAGGAAGAGTGGGTCAGATCAGCTCAGCCAGAAATCTGGACCCTTAGACCAAACTTTGCTTTCATTCTCAGTGTGAGTCTAGAGGTATTACAGCTCAGCAAGAACATGATGCCTTCACTCTCTACTCCCACCTTAACCAAGAACTGATCCAAGATGCACATATTTTCTGTGGATATTGTAGGAAACTCACATCCAAGAAAGACAATAGTAATTGAGAGCCACTGTGTGGAAATTTTGAAGTACATTGGCAAGTACATATACAAGTATTTGGCTATAATTGTCCTGCTGTTCTATGAGAGCCTTGAAAGACTTTGTAAAGGTCATTGCTTTGACTTCACAAAGAAGGTGAGCTTTGGGAAATTCTGTGTGCACATGTTGGTGGGTTTGCCACAGGGAATAACCAGGTTTGTCAGTTGTGGATATGCATACTGTGAAGGGGCCAGACTAATGCCCTTCCAGATGCAAGGACAAAATGGAAAAAAGGCTGTCTGAGCCAAAAAGACAAGTGTGAAGCCTTTCCTCCTTTCTACCTTCCCTCCTCAAAGTCCTGAAGACTCTTAAATGTCTGCTGAGGTCTATTCCATCCCCAGCTGGGGATGGGGCTGAACAGTGACAATGTGAACATGACAGGAGAATATCAGGGCAGTGAAAAGCCCCACCCTTGCAGGCTGTCTGCAACTGCAAGGGCTCCTGGCCTCATTTTGCTCAGAGAGCCAGAACCTTTGTTGTGCTCCTCATCATCACTAACAGGAACAAGGTGGTCATCCCCATATCCCCTGCCAAGATACTTCCAGTGATGGGAAAAGAGAGCTTCCCATCTCTTCCCATCCCTCATTTCCCATCACTGGAAGCATCATGTATAGAGCTGCACATGTCCAAAACCAGGCTGCACTATTACAGAATCAAGCAGTGACTAGAGATTGCTTGTCCTGCTGGCTCTGGGACATGCTGGGAGCATGCAAGACAGCCTTATCCCAGCTTTCTATGGAGAGCAGGAAGCAAGCTGCAGAGATGGATTTCTGTCTACCTAGAGACCAACACTTCAAAAGCCTGAGATTCTTTGGACAGAGCTCATAGGATCAAATCTGTACCTAGTGACAATTTTAGGTCACAGCTAGGGAGAGATGAGAAATCATAGTGGAGAAGGCAAGAACTGGCAGGGGATGGGCTGTGGGAAGCTGGATCTGTAGGACAGCTCCAGTGGATGATGGTCTTAAGGCTTACTTTTGGCCCCAAATGAATGTGTTTGTCTCTGCCAGAGATACAGAAAATGTGCCTGCTACTCCTAGTCTTCTTTTTCCTTCCCTCAATCCTGTCTGCAAGCATCCCTTTTTCAGGAATGAGACACTGTTAAATCAGGAGTGTTGTCAGAGGCCACTGTAAGTAACCATAATAATCTGTAAGGCAATATGCAGCTCTGATGTGCAAATGGGATTTAGGGAAGCCTCACTAACGGGATAACACAGACAGCTCTTAAGCTGAGTTTCAAACTGAACATAACATTTCATTTGACAAATGTCTGGGTTTGAACTTTTTTAAGCCTTCAGGGCTTTAAGAAGAGAATGTCAGTCTCCTGCAGAATAAATCCTTAATATTTTGGGCTTTCATTTAGGAAGAGGAAAAAAAGCTCTAAGTAGAGAAGAAGCCAAAAGGAATATCTGATTTCATTGCTTTCATCATATACCACTATGTATCATTTTTTTTGTCTCAGAAGCCAGGGATACATTTCCTCTAAATATTTACTTACTTTCTTTCTAAGAGCATGTCTGCATGTCACCATGGTGATTTGTAGTAGCAGAAATATCAGCCTTACTTTTTATCTAATACATTTAACACACCCAGATTTTAATAGTAGGGTAATAAAACCAAGGTCTAATAGTTAGTGTGAGGTCAGGATAGCCTGCAACATCTACTGGAAATATCTTCCAGCCACTGCTCTGTGCCGAGATAGTCACACTAGTGCCACACCACACTGCACCACGGGTCTTGCAGTGAAACTGGGAACAAGCAGGCTTGGAAGCAGGCATAGGATTTTGACTATAGGAAATCCTTCAGCCTTATGGCTCATTAATGTCTTCCTGAAATGGAACCACATCTGATGAGTCTCTCTCTCTTACATCCATGTTCACCCACCAGTCAACTCAGACAAGCAGAGGCTGTGCTGTCTCCATCCCTGAAGGGTTTCAAGCCCCAGCTGGATGAAGCCCTGAGCAACCTGGCCTGACCTCAAAGCTGGCCTAGCTTTGAGCAGGGCTTGGTCTCAAGAGTCCACAGGTGACCCTTCCAAACAGAATTATTCTGTGATCCCATAATCCTGGCCCAGAGATGCCCTTCTTAACTTCTTGAAGGACTCTATTCAGCTCCATACCAACAACAACTACTAGGCTTTGTACTACAGGCATTTTCTATCTCAGTATTAGAAACTATAGAAGTAACTATGTCAGAGACATTTTTTCCTCCCCTCACTTTCCCAGGCAAGGAATACTGATCTCTCCATCCTAGAATGGAAACTGAGGCACACTCAGGTGTCGTAAGGTGGCTTTCACTGAGGAAGTAAAAAAAGTCAGAGTTAATGGATCATTGCAAGGATCAGGATGATTCTGTCTGGTCTCATCAGTACTGTGGGTGGCCCTCTCCCTATCTTACTTGAAATTGAACAGGGATCCTTGTTCAAATGGAAACTTTCAGATTGTGACCACAAATCCTGGTGCACACCCCACTTGTCTTCATAATCACTGGTCACCACAGTAAACTTCCTGCTGCCCTAGGCAAGCAAAGTTTTAAAATCTTTCTTTCAATTTTTTGACCCTTTTCTGTTCCTCAGGTAGTATCTATCTTCCTGTGCATGATGCTGTATAGGTTGTCTGAGAGCCTCAGCCTTTCAGTATATAGGGCACCACCTGCCAACGAAGTAGAGGATGAGGGCTTGGAAACTACAGCTCTCTTCCCAGTGTTGCCATTGCCTGGCTTTGCGTGAGCTCACGTACAACAGTCCTCTCTGCTTCCCTCTGTATAAGGTGGAATCAAGTAGTAACCTCACAGTGACATGAGAATGTGAACATCTCATGCCCTTAGCTGGAAAGTGAAAGAGAAAAGCAAAGCACTCTTTATTATAATGACCCTGTCTCCTTATCTCCTCTGAGAGAACAAATCCAGGATTGCTAAACTTCCTGCCTTTCCTGCATTCCCTGCAGCACTCTGGCTATGTTCTGTTGGGGATTTTCTCAACTGGCTCCTTTCTGTAGCAGTCAGATCTGCACATACCTACTCCAAAAGCAGCCGCTCCAAGCCAGGTGCTGCACCTTACTAACCTTTACTTCTTTTCACTAGGCACTCTTTCAGAAACTTATTTCAGAAACTTTGGCAAATACTTAGCATTTAACTCCCTAAGTATTCTGGCCTTTCTGCTTTTGGGCACCCGGAGGGTGGTGGCGCACTGGAACAGCTCCCCAGGGAAGTGGTCACAGCACCAGCCTGACAGAGTTGAAGAAGCATTTGGACAATGCTCTTGGGCACATGGTGGAATTCTTGGGGATGGTTCTGTGCAGAGCTGGAAAGAGGACTCAATTCCCCTGTGGATGTTTTTCAACTCGGCATATTCTGTGATTCTGTGTGAAATACCCAGTGAAGCTCCAGAGCAGATGCCCCACAAGCAGGCTGGGGCTGTGCTGCAGCTGACACCCTCTGAAGTGTTGTGCCCTTGAGCTCAGCTACCAACACTTCATTTCTGAAGGGAAGATGGAAGAAAGACTTCCACGACCATGTAGTTAACACAGAAGAAGCATTTCAGGAGCCATAGGAGCCATGTTTTCAGTCGTTTCCTTGGGATCTAAGAATCTGTTCATTTAGCTCTGTTAAATGGGGCTTGAGTTCTCTTGGGAAATTTGCCTGCAGTCTCTTCCCAGACTTTGCAGTAGAATTGTCTGAAATGTCTTTGTGTGTGAGTGACATCTACACGTGAGCCAGACACCCTGGGTTCAGTTAAAAGAGATAAACATTTACAGGAAACAATTCATCTTCTCCTGTGGTAGGTACCTAAAATAGCCCACAGCAATCACACAATGATTGCTTCCCTCCATAAACTATAGATTTATGCTGCAAAAGCAGCCCAGCCCTTGACTTGTGTTGGAGAATTTGGTTTCCTGGTGCTTTTTGAGCTGCTCCACCTTATTTCAGACATTTACACAGGCAAGCAGGTATATACATATGTGTACAGGAGGAGCCTGCAGGAGACAAATGCCCTTCCAGTATGTCTCCTGAGCAACAGGGAAAGCATTTGCTATCCTGTTACCAATGCAATGAGGGTCACTACTTTTGGAGTACCGGATTAATTTCCCTCCATTGCACCCCTCTCATTTATATCCTAAATGTTGATATAAATGGTCCATGCTGGAATACCTGAAATGCAAGAATGGGGCCCACAGTGCTACACAACAAAGCAATGATTGATAAAATAATAATTTATTTAATTAAAAAGGAAAATTGACTTTATTAAAAAGAAAATAAATCATCTGGGTTTCATGGCATCATGGCAATGGCCAGAGCAGTGTGTAGGGGTATCATTCCTGTTCTGCAGATAACCACCCTAACCAGGAAAGGTGTGCAAGATGTCACGTTACAACTGTTACATCATCAGGAAAAAATCTCAATGGCTGATCACTGCCTGAGGGAGATGTCAGTCTTCCCAGCTTCTGTGCTAGGAGAAGCTCGTACAGGAATTAACTCTTTCCTAGGTGATGAGCACTGCTAGATTTTACCAGTATTAGTTCCACCTTGTTTGCCTAAAATGAATCATTGTTCTCTTACTTTCCATTTTGGTCTTTTGCTGAAGTCATAAACAGTGTGACTTTGCAGTGACAGCTGTCTATCACATCTGCTGTGTGACTGAGGACATCTTTTCTTCCACCTCACTATCATATTTCTGCTGGACACTGGTTGTTCACCCCACCACCATTCCCACAGAAGACAACAAATGTTGCTTGCTGAACACACCCCAGGAGGCCTACTTGTTGTCTGGAGAGCAGCCCATTGTGTAGCATGAGGAAATACTCCCTGCACATCAACAAAATGACCCATCTTGTGGTGATACCCAAGGCTTTCCTTGAAATACATTCTGGGGAATGCAATGATAAAACAGATTTATACTGACCCAGAGATCATGCACTCTGCCTTGTTCCTGCTGATGTTGAGGGGCCAGTGCTATGGGAATTCCTTCTGCAGTCCCATGCCTGGGGAGGGCAGACCCTTCCCAGCGACAAATTCCCGACCAGAGGGGATGGAAGTGATAATGCATTTCTCCAGGTTTCTGCAGACTCCAGGCAATAACCAGTTCCACGAAAGTGTCATTCCTATGTCAAGAAAACAATAGATATTTCCTTTTCCTCCTTGATGTTTTGTCATGGGGATGCTCTTCTCAGTCCTCAGCAGGTGGCATGCAGGCTGCTCTTCACACAGGATTGCTGTGGTTTGTGCCTGGACACTGGAGTCCAAACAGTTCCTGCTATTAATACAGGCTCTATCCTGTTAAATGTTCACCCTTATGCCCCAGGCCAGGCTCACAGTGAGCAGGAGGAGGTGTCCTGTATGGCAGAAGTGCCTTTAATCTCCTCTCTCCCACCTGCATTTGTCCTTTGCTGTTTTGCACCCTTCTTGCTCTCTCAGTCAGGTAGGACACAAATTTCTAAGTACCGTCCTTCATTTTACTACTTTTTTCCTGATGCAGAACTTTGCTGCTATATCTCTTGGTCTCTCCAGGCTCTCCAAGCTATTTCATGGGCAATATCATCTACCTCCCCATTTACATACTCTACTGAGTTTCTTTTTAAATGATATTAAACTGTGGTCTATATCCAGAAACCCATCGGTTCCCAGTTACCCAGTTGAGCACTGGCATGTTTTTCGCTTGTGTTTACACTGAGAGGCCTAGAAAACTTGTGCTTACTTCCTTTAGAGGTCTTCCTCTCTTTTGTCCTCTTAATTACATCCCTTCCTCTATACAAGTTCTTGAAGAAACCTCCCCTATCACCTTGATTTTTCCTTTTTGTGCATTCACATACTAATTTCTTCTCAGCACTCTCATGCCTGCCTCCTCTCAAATCCTCAGCTGCTATCTCCTTCCAAGCTGTGCCATGCTGCAGTCACTGAGCAGAGTCTGGAGGGGCTGATTTCCTTTCCATGATCAAGGCCCAGAGCTTACACTTTGTTTCCTTTCTCCTTTCCTTTCCTTTCCTTTCCTTTCCTTTCCTTTCCTTTCCTTTCCTTTCCTTTCCTTTCCTTTCCTTTCCTTTCCTTCTCTCAAATGCTATCGTTTTATTCTCTTTATTGCTGTGCATGCTCCAAACAAGTGGCTTACTTCCCCCCAGAGGCACCAAAGCCCTGCCCCAGCACAAAGTACATACTGTGCTGCCCCTGAATGTCTCAATTCAAGAAGCTTTGAGCTCCCATTGTTTGCAGTTCACAGAGTTCACCTGCATTTTATTCTGCTCATCTATTAAAGAAAACAAAGTGGAGATGAGGGAGAAGGAGAAGTACGGCTGTAAAAGCAGCAGTCGGTCAGAGAGCCCTCATGTTCCTGGTACCAGTTGTGGGCCAATCAATCAGCCTCAAACAGCTCGCTGGAGAATAACTGCCCAACTTACCCAAATTTATTTTCTTTAATAACAGAATCCTCCTGTGACCCTGCGGTTATTGCTGACACAAAGCCAGGCCTGCTTGAGCCTGATATCTGCTCCCTTGCTCCCTGCTGTGTGCAGAGCAAAGGAGCCATCGTCCCCTTGTTTTCTGCAGACAGCAGCTTTAAATCACTGACAGCCGCTGCTGTCTGTGAGGCCTGGGAGGGGCTTTCCTGCACAGGTCACTCACTTGTGACACTTGTGTGTGTGCTTAGGCTCAGTGAAATAAAGATCAAAATGCCTGGGGATGTCTGTTGATGTTTGAGTGCTTGGCTCTGCAAGGACTGTGAGCACTGTCCTGGTGATGGAGGGAGTGGATGAGCACACGGACACTCAGCTGCAAAGAAAAAATTGCTGTAAAATCTCCGAGCTCACAGCCCAGCCAAGCAGCATTGCTAGCCAGAAAACTGGTATGCCCCAAGCAGGCAGCATTGAGATTACACAAAGGGAAATGAAAACTTTGGGATTACAGGCCAGATCTGTATTGTGGGCAGAGTCTCAGGGCATGATATCCTATCGAATGCATTTATTGGAGACTGTGATCCTTCTTTGGGGGCATTCAAAATCCTTGTGAGAAATGTGGAGGAATGTTTTCTGGAATTCTGAGAGGAATCCTGCTCAGCCCTCCAGGTTCAATGATAGGGCAGGATTTCAGAAGGTAAATGAAAGTTCTTTGAAGGGTAAATGAAGGTTTCTTAGAGCTGACATAAAACCCACATTGGTCTTTGTGTTCAAAACTAAAAACTTATCAAACGAAACCATCCTTTTTCAAAGAAAAGCTGGGGTTTTTTTTCTAAAGCTCAAGGACTAGTTACAAGAGGAAATTTCTTCACTGTGCTTGTACTGGAGAGCAGATTCTTGAAAAGGAAAATCCACTCCAAAACTGTAGGAATGGCCCCACAAGGCAAGGTTTCAATCCAAACCCAAACCCTTGCATGGTCCAAGAGAGGACGTGCATTCCCTGGGAGGGAAGGACAGGGTGAACCTCTGCTCTGCCAAGGTTAGGCAGGACCAGGAGTGAGGAGGCAGAGAGGAAAAGCTGTAATATAGGGAAGGAAGGTCCCTGGGGGTGCCGGGTAAGCCCATAGTGATGGAGCACCTGTGGCCTACAGGTATTTCAGGTATTTCCAGGTGAGGCAATGCCCTCCTGTTCTCCTGGCCTGTGCGGGCAGGGTGTGTGCAGCACAACCTGGGGATTCCTGGACCACTTAGTGCTGCAGGGACTGGGTGTAGCTGGGGCAACACCCAGAACAGGGAGCTTAGAACTGCTGGGTGTCCTCTGTGCAGCTGTAACCCAGGGATCCAGGAAATTTGGGCTTGGCACATGCTGCTGATGGCCTCTCCTGAACAGGATGGAGCAGGATGGGGATCTTTTTGCAGGAGCAAGCAGGGCTGCAGGCATCTTACTCACTGCTGCTCACCCAGCACTCTGTGAGCAGAGACCTACAGGTCTGTCCATGGAGTTGTCCTATCAGTCTGTCACATATGGAACAATTCATGAACTTCAAGCTAAAAGTTGGCACAGGGCATGCACAAATGTATTTTTTTCCAGTCATTATCATGTTTGTGCTTGGATTCAAGCCAAAATGCATAAACCTTCCTGAGGACATTAAATGTCCTCTGATCGCCTGTCCCTCAATATGGGGGAGGTGGGGGGGTGGGGGGCACGGTCTGCTTGGTCTGTTTGGCTTTTCATAGGTTTGCTTAGTCCCCTAATCTTACACAAAAATTATCTGGCATGAATTCTGCGAGTCAGAATGGTAAAAGTATAATTAATTCCCTGTGTGAAGTGAAAGTAGCCAATTTTCCACAGCGTCAGCTTGAATATCAACAAGTCATGGAAATAATATGTAAAAGAAGCAGACAAAATTTGCACACACACACACACACACACACACACACACCAGATACAGGGATTTTTTTGTGGGGCAGCAGTGCTTTATGCTACTGGATAAAAATGTCAATACACACCTGAAGAGCTCTTCATTCCTGGTATGTGTTCAGCTGAAAGACTGGAACTGCCTTTAAAGACAGTCTCTTTTTCAATCAATACAAGGAATTATTGAAAATGTATGCTCATGTCATTTTTTGTCCTAGACATTATCATTTTGCAGGCAGGTCCCTCACAGGTATCTCAACATAAAGTGGGAATGAATTTTCTGTAACCAGGGATAGGAATTTAGAAGTAAAACACTTCTGAAGCCCAGGCCCATCCCTTTCACTGCCTAAGGCTTTCTCTCCCTATAGCAGACTCTGTGCTTATGTGCTCTTTTCCTTCCCACCTTGCTGGTCAAGAGCTGGGCCCTTGGACCATTACAAAGTTATTTGCAAAATCTGCACCCGACTTAAACTCTGACAATCCTAACAGAGGCCTTCATTCCTCTTTGATGCCTCAAAACACACAGTGGCCACCATAGTCTGTCTGGCCTGGAGACTTGCTGGATAATGGGAATATCTTGAAGGCTTTTGAAACAGTCCCTAAGGGTTCATCTTGAGCCTCTGACCACTGGTTGCTCTGCATGGCTGATAACTTGATTTGAAGAGAATCCAAAGGAAAATCTGAGCTGCTGGCACGCCAGGGAAGCCACGCTGCATAGCTTCTCATAAGGTGTTGAGAAACACCTCTCAAGTCTCCATCCGTTGTTTTTCTACAGGTGAGTTGCAAAGCAAAGAAGAAAAGCAAGTTATGCTCAGATAGAGTCAAATACAACTTGTTAGCTGGGCCCTGGTGAATATCTGGAACAGATGTTGCAGATACGTGTATCACCTCTCCATAACCCTCTTGACACTTCCTGTTACATTCTGGCACAGTGGGGAAATTAAATATCACCACTGATGTCACAAAAGTTAGCATGTGCAAACAGTAAACTGAAATAATGTCTTTTTCTTTTTTTTTTCCCCACTGTACTTAGAGTAATGACTGCGTATTTCAGGTGTAGGGTATATGTTGGCAAATGTGAGTTCTTGGGTGCAGCCACCCCACTATGTATTACAGTGACAGTTTTGGTGTTCATAATGTCGTTTTCTGTGTCACTGCAAACCAACAATTTCAAATTAAAAGATCTATAAAAGAGGCTGTGTACTCACTAACCATTTTTCTTTCCTTTACCTGTATATAGCCTTATTAGTGGGAATAACAGCAGGACAAATCCATCTTCTTCTTTCACCCATTTCTACTTTACACTTCACTCACCCCAGAGCTTCCTCACAATCACAGGGACTACTTCACATCTCTCCTTGCTGAACAGCTCTTAGGAAAAGGCCGTGATAGCCCTTTGTGTATGTAAAACATAGCAGAAATATTAAACCAAAGATCAAAGGCAGTTCTGTTCCTCAGATATTTTCCCTGACCCTTTAAACTGGCTGGGTGCAGAATGAATAATAAGGACCAGACTCTGCCATCAATTACACCGAGTTAAATCCAGAGCAGGCTGTTGTAAATCAAGTTATTTTAGAGCTACACAATGTAACCGGGAGCAGATTTGGGACCTGAGTCTGCAGACCAAAGCACCAGACTGCAAAGGGGAAACCTCACCTCTCTCCCTCTTCGTTTCACCTAAACTTTCCTTCTCTTCACGTAAGCAGCCCCATCTGCCAGCTTAGAAAAGCACACAAAGCTAAGGCCCTCCTAAGCTACCCAGAAAGAGCAATCCCACCTCTAAGCACTGCCAAAGGATCACAGATAAATCAGGTCTTTATTTGTGTCAAAATGCAGCCCAAAAGGACCAAACAACATCTAATTTTTATTAGCAGCTATAAAAAGGTGGAGGCATGAATTGCCTGGGTGCAAAACTTGTTGGAGGAGAAGTAAAACAAAAAGACTTAAAGTGTTGAGTAAAAAGTGTCTGAAAGCACATTTATACAATAAATTCTTCCTCTTCTTCTTTTTCTCCTCAGGACACGACACGATGCTTCTCCCTCTCACACAAGCCTAATGCTTTAATCCTGCTAAATGTTTGCAAATTGGCACCACATCGGATCATGACAATAGAGGGGGAGAAGCAAAGCGATGCAAGTCATGATATACTTCTTATTACAGAGATAGCATTTCACAAGATTAAAGAGGATTTTCTAGGCAATGGAGACAAATCCAGCACCAGCTTTATTGAGCAAACGTCGCAGATGCTTCACCCATAACATGTGGTAGTGCAAACAAAGGAGATTATCTCCTTTTCCAAACGAGCACCATAAATGTTAGCATTCCATTTATTACTCATTTTCCCACTCAAGTGTTCACTTTTGAGAGGTGACAGCGTTTCAGCTGTGGAGACCTGCAGGAGGCAAAGGAAAAGACTTTGAAGCAGAAGTTCCAGCCTAGTTGCAGCATCCGGGGAAATTATCAATCTGGAATATTGCTCTTGGGAATAAAACCACCATCCAGAACAGGAAAAGAGAAATGGGGAAAAAAAGAGCAATGCCAAGCCCTTCCATTATGGGGATTTTATGGACAATATGTCCTGAGAACCTCCCCTCCGATCAACCCAGGGAGACAAAGCTGTTTGTAAACACCAGAATGTACTATATTTTTGCCACCTTTATTCCTAATCATCAGAAAGAAGAAGTGCCTGAGTGAGAAATACAGAGTGCTAGGGGAAAATGAATAGGAACCTGTGCAGCAACTGCTGTCCGCCAGTGGAAACATGCCTCTGACATCAATAGGTTGGACTACAGAGCAAATGAGAGCTTGTGTTAAACCAGGACTCCAGGATCTAGCACTTCCTAGCCTCAAACAACATTTTATGCTGTTCATTAGAGAAATGACAACTTCAGGACTGTGAAGAGTTTCAGCAGTCCCAGGGCACTTCTTGGTTGCAGCCCAGACCCTGCCCAGTGCCACTTCCATTTCTTCCGCCGTGGTGTTCTGCATCCAAAGCACAGGTCAACATTTCAAGCCTCGTAAATGTTAAGACTTCAGCTGTACAGAAAAGTGACACAAAGGACCCATAAGAAAGCTGCTGGGACATGTGGATTCACTTTGAACTGTGGCAGATCAATGAGTATCCGGGGCTGCTTCCTGGTCAGCCAGTCCTGGCTCACACCACAAAACTTTACCGGCAAATGCAGCCTCCAGTCAGAACCACCTGGTCTCAATTAGGATGGATTTGTGGCACTTTAAAGGGGTTTAGTGATTGCTTTAGCTGACCCTTCAGATGAAGAACTCCAAAAATCTGGCCTGGATCTCTAACAATAACGGTGCTTATCAAGGCATCCTTCCATCATCAGGCTTGCCAAATGCCTCCTGTCCATTTCTCATCAGTATTTTGATGGTTTTGCTCCCAAAAGCATTGACTGTAACTGTTGCTTCTCTAGATTCGCAGAGGAAAAATGTCTGATCACATCCACAGGCTGCTATCTGCATCCTGACAGTAAACTCCCAATGCAATGAGGGGAAGTTTCACCTCTTTAAAAATCAGGTTAGAATCCAACTTGCTTATTTTGCATTTTCCTGCTAAAGGCAGCAGCTATAATATCATTCTCCATTGTTTCCTGGCCTAGAGCAACAGTATATCAAGTGTCCCCATTGCCTGAAGTCAAGCAACAGCAGTTGTATATTGCTGAAAATCTGGGATCACAATCACTCAGAAAATTAGGAATATTTTGAAATTACTAGGCCAACTCTGCTCTCTGGATTTCCACCATAAATGTTGTATTTGCACAACTGCCAAATTTATGATGGGAATATTCTCAATGTAATTTTTACAAAATGTAATTAGTATCCATTCTAACTGGGCAAATGACATATCCTGCACAAAATATTTGTCCAATGAGTCAAAATAAGTTCAAGTTATACTTTGAAGAAGGACATGAAGACCTCTTTTTCTAAAAACTTCAGCAGCAGAACATTATTTTGTACTGCTGTTCTGCCTCCCACCTCAGGCACCACACAAAGTTTGTGGCCTCTTAAAGGCAAAATGTAACTGGAGATTAATGCAATCACTTGGAATAATGATAAAGGGACTTGATTTCCACAGGGTCAGTGATCAGCAAAACTACTGAACGATCCCTGGTGAGCTACCCACTGAAGTGGCAAAGACTTGTGTCACACCTGAAAATCTTGGCCAAAGGTACTAGAGCCTTATAGTACTGGGGTGCAGTAGGAAATTTTCGCTATCTGTGTCCTCCTGATGGAGGGGATGATGCAGAAAGCAGTCATTTGACTTTCATATTTGTCAAGATCATAGATCAAGAACAAGATCCATTAAAATTCTAGATCAGACAGACACCTGGGCAGTTTCTCCTTCCTGGTAGCACTCTCACAATGGACTGTTTCCCATATGTTCACATGGAGGGTAGATGCTACAATAAAGAGTAACATAATGGACCACATGGACAATACAGTCTGTTGGGAAAGCTCCAGTCTGTCTTCTCTGAAGGGAAATGGTTCTGAAAAGGTGCTGCTCTTCTGTGAGGTAAAGGCATTTCTGCAGATAAAGGAGGTCGCAAGGACAGGATGGCTGGATTTCTAGAAAATTTTGGATAAGGTTCAACACCAAAACTTGTTGAAGCAACACCAGTAAAATATTGGGCAGTACCAGGAAGAGTGCTGAAAAACAAAACATAGGAGTATAGACTTTGCCTGCAGCTCTGCTCTGTGCCCTTCAGGAGTGGGGTGGTGGGGCTAGGATAGACCCAAAAGGACAGCAGACAAAATGATTGATAGGACGGAGAAACCCTTCTATGAGGAGTTGTTATATAAAAGCTGTGACTCTTCAGCTGAGGAGGAAAGAAGTAAACACAATGGTGGTTTACAAAACAGTGAAGGCAGTTGGTGGAGTCACTGTGACATTTTCCTGGTTATCTGGCCACGTATTTACCTGTAACCTGCTCTTCACCACCTCCTACAATGCTGGAGCTAGAGATGATGTGATGGGATGAACGGGATCTCTGTTTAAAACAAATAAAAAGCAAATACATTTTTACATAATACTTCTCAACACCCAGAGGTGTGAGACCTCTGACGCTGGCTGTCCTGGGCAACCACATCTGTGAGGGGGAAGGCAAATCCATGAGTAACAGCTCCATGCAGATACTGAAAGGATGAGGGAGGGATGTATCCTTGTTCAATTGCTGGCCTGAGCCAGATGCTAGAAAATTGATTGATTTAAACTTTGGAACCCCAAGGTTTGGCATTACTTTGCATTTTCTGCTTAAATCCCTGCATATCTTCTCAGATGTCAGCAGCCCAGGTTTTGGCCTCCTTCTGGGTTACCCAGCCTAGATAAACATACGTGCTGTTAAAGCTGTTTCCAGGAACTCCTTCCTCTCCCTGCAATCTCTTATCTCCCAGAGGAGATTGTCAGAGGATACTTCAAAGCCCTTTGAAAATGGCCAGGGCTCTGCCTGTAGCCCAGCAGATACAGGCGCCTTCACCCCAAGAAGTCAACAGCCACCCCTGCATGCGGAGCAGCCTTATCACCACCACACCAGCAAGCAGCAGGAGAGACTTTACCCCTCACTATCACAACACAATCTTCTTCAGTTTTTGTTCTGCAACATGCTGCCCATCATCTCCCCACATTCACCCAGGTGGGTTGTAGAAGATTTTGCGAAAATGAGCAGAAAATAAAAGGGGTGGTTTTGCTCAGCCCTGAGAAACAGGGAAGCCTGAAGCCTGCTGAGCTTGTAATTAAAATGTGGAAAAGCCATGACAGAGCTCAAAAGATGGAAGAATGGGATATAGACAGCAGAAAAATGCTGAGCACCAGGCTTCGGGCAACATGCCGTTTTGAATTAAAAATAAATAAGAAAATTGCCTAGGGGAATGCAGGGGAGGGGTAGCTGTGGAGAAAGAGGGTGATGGAGCAGGGACTATAGTCCAAGCACTGTCCTCAGATAAATCTTGTTCAGCGTTCCTCTACTGAAAGACTATGAAGTGTAGTGAGGCAGAGGAAAACAGTACAGCTGTTTTATGGTGCTATTATCCCTGCTGAACCACGGAAGACCAAGTGCCTGCCAGGACAAATGGCAGGACACCATGCATGCAGTTCTCACTCCATCAGCAATGGAAAATGGAAATGCCAAATATAAAAGTCACATTTTTGCTTAGAACTTGTTTTCTGCCACTGTTAACAACCATCTCAGGGGCTGGCATCACTGGAACAGGCTGCCCAGGGAAGTGGTGGAGTCACCATCCCTGGAGGTATGTAAAAGATGTGCAGATGTAGCACTTAGGGACATGCTTTAGTGGCGGATGTGACAGTGCTGGGTTAATGGTTAGACTTGATCTTAAAGGTCTTTTCCAATCTAAGTGATTCTATGACCAGGCACACAGGCCAGGTGACCACAGAGAGCCCAGGGCACACACACATGGCCAGGGACCTTCCACCATGATAGGAAAAAGAGCAGCTGTCTGGACAAGGACCATGCTTTATCCCATGTCATATTTATGCCATCTATATTAACCCAAATTGGCCACTGCTGCTAAAATTACCCTCCCAGAGAGAAGGCTTTAGAAAAATGTTTGGAGTTAACTGCATGAGTTGTGGAAACATCAGATGGGTACATGGGAAATTCATCCCAGGGAACCACAGAGACCAGCAAAAGTCTGAGCAGCAGGAGACGATCAATATTCCTCCCTCCCAGTGAAGCCAGGGGGTAAGTGCCACAGAGAGGCAATGTCACTATAAGCGTACCTGCAGTGCCAGAAGCTCAACAGGGATCCCTGCCTGAGTCTTTTTCAGGTTACATGAAGTTTTACAGGTCTGCAACTCTGCTGACCTGGATGAAATGATTCCTCCTTTGCCTCCAAATAATATCAGGATCCAACCGAAATGCACAGACCTAGGGAACAAGGGATGCCTGGGGACACTTTTCTGCACTAGAGTCTGAATCAGTGTCTAACACAGGTCTCCTTCAGCCTGGAGATCTCCTCAGATTGGTACAGTCCCTTGCAGATCAGCAGGGTTGCTCCTCATACTTCCTTCTCTAGACATATTTCCCTTGCTGAATAAGAAGCTGTTCCAAGCTGAGGTTTTATGCCTTTTTTCACACACATCACTGATCTATTCATCCTGTTAAAACTGTGGAGAAATAAATCAGCAGTGCTGAAGAATACTCTGCTTCAGATGGTAAAATTCATTGGATTACACAACTGCTTGTTCCCCAGGTTTTACAGAGGACTGCACTAACTGGGTAATGAACAATCCTCAACTATTATATCTTCCTGCTGGCTGCCAGCAATGTGGGAAGCTCAGGCTTCAGAAAGTCTTATTGGATCTTGGGGCCCTGCTGTTGGCCTGAAACCCATCCTGCTCTTTCAAAAACATTAAATAGACTGGGACAGTCAGGCCAATTGATGCCAAAAGTCCACATCATCCCACATCCTGTCTCTAAGCAGCACAGATGCTTAAGGAGAGACTGCAAGCAAATGCTGAGTGATTTTTCCTCCCAGCTTCCAGCTATCCACAGCTTTGAGACTTCCTAAAAGAAGTCTTTTCTTCCTAAAGAAAAGGTTGTATTTTAATACCTAGCAAGCCTCCTTGGGGCTGTTCATTTCCTCATGCATTACTCTTAATTGCACTTTTAATCTGCTTATTACTAAAGTAGGTAAAAGTAGTGTCTATCACTCCCCATTGCCCCAGAGTCCCTTTGCCAGTTCTCCTGAGGTTTATGTCTCACTCTTTCCTGAGCAGTTGTTTTTCCTCTCTCCTCACCTTGCTGCATGCCAGGGCAACACTAAAGGCAGAAGTTGAGATCTCTTCTGTACAAACCCCTGAGCACATCAATTACTAGAGCTCAGAAAGGTTGCTCGATTGTAGGGGCACTCACATGCTTCAGCAAGGTTCAGTGTTTAAGCATAACACATATGACAATATTAGGTCAGCTCCATGTGGTTGTACAAAAACTGTCTCCTGCAGCAGTACTCCCCTCTCTGTGGTCAGTAACTGGTGTCTAGTAAGAAAATCAGAAGCAAAGTAAGAGTGTAGTAAAGTGTCCTTACAGACACCTTGTAAGGACAAACTGTCACATTTGTCAATGTCTCAGCTCTAGTCAACCTTCAATCATACCCTACAAGTATCTCCAATCCACTAAAGATGGGGTGAAATGGTAAAAGTGTTTTTCTCCATTAACCAAAAAAAAAAGAAGAAGTTTAATTTCATATGAAAGAAAATGAAGTCCTCCCTTAGGAACTTCCATCCATCACACACCATCAGCGATTTCAGCATTTCTGGGAAACCTTATGTACAGTGGGCTTACTTCAGTATGCCCTTATCAGCCTCAGTTGCCAGCCTATCTGGTATCTGATGCAGGGCAGCTGAGGGAGCCTTCTGATCACAACAGCACACCCAGGCACAAAGTCACCGAGGGGTAAAGGATGACCTGAACTGCCTTAGCCTCATCCAGATGCAGAGATGCACAAGACAGCAGCCTGCCTCAGCAGAAAAGCAATGCCCCACAGGTAGCAGAGGGATTTTTGTGCCAGGATTTGGCAAGAGCAGGTTCTGGACTCTAAGCTAGCACAGCCCCTTTTCCTGCGAAGTCAGCATGCAAAGGTGGGGTGACTTGGTCTCCAGCCAGCACACCCTGATTCCCCTCCCTGCAGCACAGCAACCCCATGGAAGCGATTCTCTGAAGGCACCAGGGCACCAAGGGTAGTGGTGACTCAATACCAGGTATCACCAGAAAGGAGCCTGCTGGCAAGCTGAGCTCTGGGGCAGGGTCGCTGTGCTGCAGGCACGACCAGGTGAACCGGCCTCCCAGTGCCCAGCCTGACATTTAACAAAGAGGAGAAGAAGCCAAGGCTTTATTCCAGTGAGGAACCAACCATGAGAAAGAGGAGCTGTGCACTAATCTCCTTCCTCTACGGTGTGCAGGTTGTGTGCATTCCCTTGGTTGAAAATGCCTTGGCTTTATAATCCAAGAGATAGGTGGCATGGGAGGGCAACCTGGTATGCCACCCCCAGCATGCCTGCTCCTCTCAGCTCCCAGAAAAACAAACACAATGGGGACAGTTTATCAACCCTTATTGGTCCAGAGCAAAGCTCTTTCTCTGGAGCAGTTTTGGAGCAGGACACTGGATCCATGGGAATGCCTGGGAGGTCCAGATGCTACTCCCCACTCGGCTAACACAATGGCACTGAAGGGTGGAAGGTTTCTGTGCCACAGCCATCCAGCTCCTGGGCAGAACAACTTCAAACCTCACTCACCTTGGCCCTGGCATGAGGGACAGGACCCAGAAAGGAGTGGCAAGACCTATGGTGCCAAAAGGGAACAGGTACCGCTCTTCCAAAAATGCCCTCTGGCTCCCCCAGGACACATGTGACACAACATGCAGCAGGCAAAATACCTCAGTTGTGCTGTGCTCCCTGCTGCTCACCCCACTCTCAGGGCCAGGCACAATGAGCCTGTCCATGCCTCACAGGGCCACAGCAAGATGCTGCTGTGTTGGCAGGGAAACAGAAAGCTGGCCATTGTACCCTTCCCACCCAGCTCAGCCTCCTGAGGATGGAGCAGTGCAGGGAAAAGGCAGTATTCTCTGCACAGAGGCCTTCTGCTGAGGCAATGGGAGCACAGTCATAGTATTTTGCTGGGTATTAGCACAAGTGCACAGCCAAGGGGCTTCCCTCCAGCCTCCTTGAGCAGGCAGAAGAGGCAGACACATACACAGGTCAGAATTTATTTCCAAATACCTCATTTATATCATTCTCACATGAAATATTTCTTTTGGAATATAGCCTACACTTAGAAAACAGAAGAGAGTTTTTTTATAAGGCACATCAGATTATAGACTACATAGAGACATCTCCCGCTCATTTACGCTCATAAAATACTGGTAATTTTAAAAGTAAGATTTCTAAAACCTAGACCCTGTGTAGCCCCATGTAGAGCAGTATCCATAGAGTTATTAGACCTCAGTTTACACACACCTAATAAAGGGCTATAACAACTTGTATATAAATCACATCTTCAGAAACAGTCACAGCTGGCTACATTCAAAAGTAATGCTACTCCAGACTATGAAACAGGCTGCTTATGAAGTATAACCTACTGCTTCCAGTTCAGCATGATACCAAGCAGTATGATCTTGCAGAGAAAATTTTGTTATTTTTGTAAATGGAAGCTGCTCAGATTCAAGCCTGTCTCCTCCTCAAACCCATATTTTTGAGCGACCAACACCGTTCTTTACAGAGAAGCAAAGGATCCAGGAAAAATAGAGCTTTGTTTTTCTCCAAGATGTCAGCCTGACTGCATATCTGAAATCCTGTCAAAGCATTTGAGTAAGAAATATAAAGGCTCAGATGTTAACTTCAGGACCAGTAAACATTAAACCATGACCAACCAGATGCAACCAAGTCAAATGCATCCAGCTTCTGTGCTATGGAAACTGTTTTTCCAGGCTCCTCCAGTGCAGAAGCCAACATACTTTTATTGAATTAGGCCCTACGTAAAGATTTCCATCCCATTTTAAAGTTTTTTCAGTGATGGAACATTACCCATTCTGCTCTCATTCTTCTGTAGAGAAGGAAAAAATACTTTCTGTGGAGCCTATGCCAATAGCCCAGAATCCATTTACATAGTGTCATTTTCCTTAATGGGCCAGGAGGTAAACTGTGGTCAGCTTTATCAACTCAAATGGCCTCCACAGTTCTTTATATCAGACACTGATTCATTTCTGATGAAAAAAGGTTCTGCCCTTCTGTCACTACAGTTTAGTTTAAGAACAAGGAAAAGGTCATTTCAAGGCTAGGGCCAAAGGGAAAAAAAAAGAAACATAATTTGATCTTGAACTATCTAGGGGAGGGAAAAAAAAGTAATTGTGGCCATACAAAGGCAGACAGCACAAACTAAATGTCCTCTGCAGAACAGGTTTGAATACTGATTCTTGCAGAGAGTCACATTATCATTTGGGTCTCTCGAATTCACTAGAACTGCAATTAGACTTAGAGTTCAGTAGGAACCAGATTCAGTCAGAGAACAGGTCACATTCAGCTCTATGTTGATCCCTCAGCTACATTTTAGGCACATTTCAATCTGTTGGACTGATCTGGGAAAAAAAAAAAGAATTTGCATGTTGGGGATGGCCTCAGACAATTTCACAACTATAAGCTTGGACAAAATTCAACCACAAGTGACTGTTGCCTTTAGAAGGGAAACATTAACTTGGTTGGAAACAGCATGATGAAGAGGATGCAGCAGCCTCAGTTTCTAGAGTCCAGTTTGTTACAAATATCAGTCTGCCTGATAGGTTATTTGTTTAGCAGCCTTAAAAGGTAAAGTGGGGCATCCTGAAATTCTTGGCTGTAGACTTAAAACCAGATGCAGTTTATATGGTGCTGCACAGGTATTTGTTACATTGCTTAGAAAAAAAAAATTTAAAAACCCCAAAACAATAGTATTTACATTCCTTTAAGCTGAAATAGATGGGAACTGTCGTCATGTCTGCAAAAACACAGAGGAAATCGCCACTGCTCGAGGTAGCGAGTTAAAGCTTGGTCATGTTCTTGGGCTTCCACTCGGCTTCCTGGGAAAGGCAGGGGAAGGAGGGCAGAAAGGACTTTCTGGAAGTCAGGAGGTGACAAATGAGATGTCAGCTCCATAAGGGATTAGGTTCCCTCACCACAAGCTGAAGGTATATTCATGACCTTTTTAACCATGGCATTTGCGTATAGATTACACCTCTTGCATACCCTTTCAAAAGTGATCCCTAAGAGCATTGGCTCGGGAAGACACAAAGAGAGCAGGAGTGGGGTTTTAAAGCTACAAATGTCAGTTAGGAGGCACAGTGTTATTTTTCCCTTTGATCGTCCATGTACAGAGCTCTGCATTTCCACCGTTGCTTGTGCGTTCCTCCTGCAAAGCCCTGGCAGTGAAGGCCTCTGTTGTGCTCCTCCCCATCACATACACTTAACAACAGAAGTTGTTGAATCCTTTGGACAAATCCTTCTACGCTCACAGAAACATGGCGCGTTTTTTTCCTTAATGGGAAGTTCTGGTCAAAAAGCCGGGTGCCAGACCTGATATATAGCAATTATTTAACTAAGAATCCTTCTGCAACCCTGGAAAGGGCAACCAAGTAATCCAGTAGCAACATATACACATACATACAGATCTACACTATACACTCGAGACGACACAATTTGACATTTCAGCTAATATAGCCTCTATTGATTTCCTCAGAGCAGCACTCAGGTCCTTGCAACGCCTATACAAAACAGCAGTATTTTTTCCACCAGGATTTGGAGAGGTTTTTCATCTTGTCTGGAGTCCTACATTTGGATTTCTTTGGTTGCTGCTGGGTATCCGAGTACTGAATACCAGCCACGATGGCTGCATCAAAGACCTCCTTGAGGTTTTTCTGAGTCAAAGCGGAGCACTCAATGTAGGACGCAGCTTTTATTTCCTCAGCGCAGAGCTTTGCAGCCTCCTCTGAGACCGGCTTTTCTTTGCACTTGTCCAGCTCGATGAGGACTTTGACATCCTCCCGGAGGTCTGACTGTGTCCCAACCAGGATAATGGGCGCCTTGGGGCAGTGGCAGCGAATTTCAGGAACCCACTTCTCACTCACATTCTGGAAGGACGAAGGGCTCACCACGCTGAAGCACAGCAAGAAGATGTCCGTGTTGGTGTAGCACAGAGGCCTCAGCTTGTCGAATTCATCCTGCACAGAACAAAACTGTGTTAGCACTCCACAGAAAGAGCAGCTCTAGCCTGCCCTGAGCCTTGGTGAAGCTGAGGATCACCTGCCACTGCCACCTAGATTTTGGCACCCCAAAATAAGCACCCAGATCACTCAGCAAGGTGTGATACAAGCAGAAGCCACCTGTACCCAGCCTGAGGTCTCATGGCTGCCAGCCAGCACGCACCCTGCCACCACTGGGCACACACAGGACAAAGGTGGTGGCTTCCCCGAGCACCTGAGATTTTCCAACTAATGCTGCAGGTTATTTCAAGTGCTTAAATATTTCCTTTGGTCTTTGTACACAGGCCCTCTGCCCTACTTCAGCAAAGAAGCAAAGCTGCAGGAAGCAGGCTATGGCACACAAAGCCACAAAGTGAAGAGGGAGAGAGCACTTTCTCCAGACCCACCTCTTGTAGGGTGAGTCAGTGAGCAGCAGCTCTGAGGAGGAGCACCTTGTACCTCAAAGCTGTTCTGCCGACAGACCCAGGCAAGAGCAAAGCAGATAAGCAGCAGCATGTGTATCTTTCTGGGTACTTTTTCTGGAGTCGGCTTTTAAACTGGTTAACTACTTAGCAACATCCCAGAGGATACGGGAATAATTTCCCTGCCATTGTGCCCAGGGATTTAAATCTGATGGGAGCAATAATGACTTACAATGTGCAGGCTTAACATGCCAACGGCATAGAGTAAGAGCTTTACCTTTCCCTCCCACCCATGCCACATCAAACAAACTGCACAAGGGCCTCCCAGCACTACCCTTCTGATTTTTTTTGTTTCTTTTTTTTTTTTCTTTTAGTGCAAACTCCAGCAAAGCAAGGCCCTTTTTCAGTTTGAGGACGAAGTCACAAGGGAGTCAAACATCCCATGGTAACAAAAGTGTGCTGATCCTCAGGGAAGAATGCAGCTAGAAGCAAGGGTTACTCAATGCAGGCTGTTTTTATGCTGACAGTAGGATAAAACCAGGGTAACACTAGCAGCCTGAACAGGTAGGATTTGCCTCTTTGGCAGTGACATTTTAATTAAAATGGACCATGTTCTCAAATGCTTGGAATTGAAAATGCACAGAAACATAAAGCTGAATACATCTCTCAGTATACTGATGAATTGCAAGTTGCATGTTAATTTTTGAGATGTGAAATTTTGCTTTAAAGCCTCTGGAGGCCCTCTGCAGTTTAAAGCCCCCTGGAAGCCTCAGAAATCTTGTTCTGTTCAAATGAATTTTTTGCAGCAGTATCTCTGAGAGAGACAGACATTTATAAAAGACCAGTCAAGAAAGTAAGATTCATTAGTTCTCTTGATTCTCAGATTAAGCCCCAGAGGAAACCAGGCTCTCACCACTCAGCTCAAGAAAAACCCCACATTTACTGAGGGATGCTGCTCTGAACAACAGAGCTGTTTGCAGAAAGGCACCTTGCCATGTAATTGCCTCTCTTGCTACGTGAGAAACCTCAAAAGCATTCAATATAGTGGGTTTGGAAGCAAACCCCAGATCTGAAGTGTTTTTACTAAGATGAAATAATTCCCTTTATATCCTAAGAACATTCCTGCCATTTCAATGGTAAGTACATGGCCTGCAGGGACTCTACACCTCTTTGGGCTAGTGATGCTGAAATAGAATTTCTCGCTGCCTGGAGTGCTTTTTTTAGCTGCAGATTTCAGCAGCCATCTCCCAGCAGCAGTTTTATCAAAGTATCCAACCAGGAATCTTTTACTCAGGACAATTTCTGTCAGTTTAGATAACCCCTTCATTGCAAATGCAGTAACTTTACCCATTCCAGCTGCACTTGGGCAGCCAGAGCAAAGACCTTAACCATCAAGGGCAGGGAAGGCAAGGGGTGACAGGGCCTGTTCATCCCTCCTGCAGCTTGCAGCTGCATTTCCACAGGCACTGCATGTCCACAGGCTGTGACCTGATGGCAATTTCACCTGCCATGCTCTGCATATGAACACGCACAGCCAAGACTGTTGCAGTACCACCCCATCTCTTCACCGGGACACAAAATCATGGGACAGTTCTGCTGTTCAACTTCATATCACTACCTGCAGAAGGCTGTTTGTAGGATTTTAGCTCTGGTTTGTAGGGCACACTGCTGTCTACTACTGCATAGCCCTTAACTAGCCCTTAGGAACTCCCTGTTCCTAAGTAGGACATCCAGTTACTACTCATCTAAATAGGTTTGTGTGTTAAGACCATTGAGATTTTTCAGTGTGGTTTTGGTGAAGGCTTAGACCTAGATCCATAAAGCTGCACAGGACCCTAACTCCCACTGCCTTCAAATGCAGCGAGGTAGCAAAATATTTTCAGCTTGAGGCTTGGTTATCCAGCCTCAATCCCTGGCAAGCAGTGTTGCACACTGCTCAGGGTGGTACAAGCCTGGGTCTTCCAGAAAACCTGAGGCAGTAAGACATGGACTCTTTTTATGTATCAGGCAAATTAGGAGATCAGAGGCATAAGCCACCCTCGTCTCTTCAAGCTGTAGATTACACCAAACCTCAACTTTGCAGTGGCAGCACTTTCTAAACCGGTGGGAATGGCAAATATGAAGCCTCCATGGACAACACCTAATAGCACTTTTTTCTCCCTCCAGCTTCTGTCCTTTCAAAAACACACCTTCTACTTCTGGACACCTACAGCTGTGGTTGCTTTGCATGTGTACATGCCAAGCACTCTAATTCTTAAAACCACGGTTTTTTAGCAAAAATAAAGACAGTGACAACTGCTCAAAGAGCAAACCAGGTGGCCATTGAATCCCCAATATGTTCAGCCTTTCTAGTCAGGCTAAACAGAGCTGCAGCTTGAGCCAGCAGAGCAGCAGCCTGTGCCCAGCCCCTATATGGAGGCACAGTACATCCCCCACCCTTCAACAGACAGGCAAAGCAGTGAGCTAAGCAGCAGTGAAAATGACAGCAGATAATAACATGATCAAACACTGGTAATACTTTCAAATCCATGAAGTCACTGCAGGACTACTTTGCGCAACAGCAATAACTTCTCCCCTCCCGCTGTCATTTAAATCAAGTAAGTGGCTCCACTGACCTGACCAGCTGTGTCACAGAGCTGAAGTCTCACCGGCTTGCCATCGACAGACACAACAGCTTTTGGAGAGAAAGGAGAGAGGGGGGAAAGCTATGGTGAATTCAACTTTACATGTTTTCCGTTAAAGAAAAAAAATTAAAAAGAAAGATTAACCATCCCTCAGCTCTTATAGCCTTTTCTTCAATTATTTTAGATTTAACAACTTAGCAGAGCTGGAAGGGAATCCGTCACTAACGCATGGGATCACACAAGCCCTTCAGGGCTTTCTGATTCATTTTACTACGAGAGATGAGTTAGGCAGCGACGGCACGAGTCCTCCGCAGGCAGCGCGGAGAGCGAGCCCGGCAGTCTGGGATATTCTTCTGCTACAGAGGTTTAGCTTTATTTCCTCGTACACATTCAGCACGCCTGGGACACGAAAAGCCCTCGCTGAACCGCAGAAAAACCCCTGGACTCTCCCCTTTGTAAGGGCGAGACAAGGCGAGTATTTAAACCTGCCCTTTAGGAGCTTCCGATGTCCTTGAGAGCGCTAAGCTTTCCACCGGAGGATTCCCAGTTAAAGCCCAGCTCTGGCCGCGCGGCCGGGCACGACACCCGCTGTCAGCCTGGCTCCGTTACACCGGAGACCGGCTGGTGCTGCTGGCTGCGATGGCAGCCTAACAAGCTCGGTCCTGCTTTGTAGAGTCCCCATAAACAAATACATAATGAAATCACCGAACCTGGACATCGCGCCCCTCCCCGCGCAGCCCAGTCACGGCCCCGGGAGCTACATGGGCGAGACGCGCCCCTCCCCAGGACGGCAAAACCCCCTCCCGCCACCCCGGTGCCC
>VXBB01008836.1:41379-69707 GCA_013399915.1 Illadopsis cleaveri | reverse complement strand
GAGGGCCTGTCCTGCCCGGGAGGGGCGGCGTTCCACTCGCTGTGGTGGAGTGCGTCGGGCTTAGCAGGGCGGGAGAGCCCTGAAGCTTCGACAGGTGCTTTCGGCAGGTTTGCCGTGGAAGCCGCTGAGTGAGCTCCCACCTGCACGCTTGGGGAGGGCCAAACTGGGCTGTGTGCCGTGGGAAAGGGGACACCTTAGTTGTAGCACCTCTGCAATAAGTTGGCCACGGAAAGTTTTGCAATAAAACACTGAAAATGAAAGGCTGATTAATAGCCTGGGTCTGTTCTCAATTGGAAACGTTATTAATGCATTTCTTACGGGAATCTTAGAAGCACCATACAAATATGAACCACACCCCCTGGAGAATCTGGGATGCCTCATTTGACAGGCAGCAAGTGCTTATATCTGAACTTATTCAAATCAGTGCTGATAAGTCTATGGCAGGGTTGAGATTTCAGTTTACCGTTTTTAGCATCACCGAGTTGCCAGTGAGTCCTGAAGTGCAGTTTCCCCATTTCCCTGAGTGAAGTGGAAAGCCATGTGAGGCAGCACGTGCTATAGCTGCCCATCATGCCCCATCTGTATTTCCCGTGGTCACTGGAGCTGACATCTTCCCGATCCTATAAACCCTGGAGCAGTGTGGTCTAACCACCAAAGGCCCTGCAAAGACTCATGTCTCATGGAAAAAGGCACTCTGTACAGCTGATCTTTTCCTAAGTGCCCTGGCCTCTTCCATGGGAAGAGTCACTGTGGCTCTCCATATGGCCGTGGCTCTTTTGCACATAGACATTGTGGACATTCCAAAGGAGGGCCAAAGCCAAGGTCCTCCCTGGCTAAAGGCAGCTGCAGGTTGGATATTCTGGGTGTGCAATTGAAGGTGTAGGGAAGAAACATCTCCCTAGAGCCCCATGCCAGCTTAGCAGCACCCACTCCCTGCAAGGAGCACAGCCAGGCAGGGATGGACCACAACAACCAGCAGATCATAGAGGCTCAGTGTGACTCTCATGCTCAAGACCTAGAGGGGCCATTGACCCTCCTGTGGGACACCCCAGTCCTGCAGAATTACCTTCCCTTAAATGAACAAAGATGGTGCTCTCACATAAAGCATTAGCCCCAGGGAGAACCATCACAGGGCACCTGGCTACAACCAAGAAACATTTTCCCATTAAGTGCTTTCATATATTTATCCCTCTGTGATGAAGCCTGTGAGAGATCACCCAGACAGCTGAGCTCTGCCAAGGTAGAAGGACTGGAGTGAGAGCCTGCCTGCACTCACGCTTATACTAAAGTAACAGAAATGGCTTAATTCATACCTTTGGTTATTTTGGTACAAATCCTCGTGGGCAAGCTGAAGTTAGAACAAAAGCATTCTATTTTAATTTAGTGTAATTATAGCCTGTCTACCCAGAAAAGCTGAATTGCTTTAACAATACTACCGCAGCTAATTCCCCAGAGTATGGATGCAGTTGTGCCATGATAATGCTAATTTGGCTTATTCTTGTCAGGAAAGGGAAGAACATTATGTGTGCATTGCAGGCTTGCTTTGCAAACAGCTGCAGCTGTTTGAAAGGTTACCTCCATGGCAGATTGTTGCCACTCTTGTTCTTGGGTTTGCTGCCTCCCTAGCAGACCCTTACAGCAAGCGTGCTCCACGGCCACCTGGCCGCAAAATCACAGTGTTTAATTCAGTATTAGGCACCTTCAGCCCAGCAAGTGTTCTGTGGGAAGGCCTGAGATTACTGTATGGCTGCTGTGCTGTAACGTGAGGGAGCTCAGAGCTATCTGTGGTGTGGGAACATCTTGAGTGGCGATGCTGTTTCAACAGTATAAATCTAATATAAGTATTAGAGTGATGCAGGTGCCAAATCACATCCCTGATCAAAGTCAGGTACCAACCCTAGTACCAAAAATTGCCATAGGTTCTCCTTTTCCTTAAAGTGAGACAAAAGGGAAATGGATTAATTACACAGAGGTTTGTGTCCCTTCTCCTGAATTGAAAACAAGTTGCTTTTCAGTGAAACTCTGAAGGTAGTCAGGATCTGCATAAAGCAAGGAATATCTTCAGTCATTTCTGGCGAACTGCATGGAGTATGGAGACTGGATACTGTTACTTCTGGTGCATTTCCTCCCTACTGCTCTGTGCAGGGGGCAGAGCCACATTTGCAGCCCAGCATCTCATTTTTATTCTGCATGGTTCCCAGTGTTTGCGTAGCTGCATCTCTGCACAAGACAAGGCATTGCTGGCGAGAGACAATGCACACTGGGAAGAGGTACAGCTTTTCAGGATCTAGTTCTCTCAGAGTTTATTCTTCAGGATCTGAGGAGCACCCAGGAAAGTTGTCTCCCGCACACATGAGCTTTGATAGAAAGGCCTGTTGTGCCTGAAGAGCAGAGCTGTCAAGAGGAGTCTCCATCTCCATGCCAAGATTTGTGTTACCCTTGTGCCAGAGCCCAGCAGCTGGTAGTTTTCCATCTCCTGAAATCCAGAGGAACTTTCCACCTCAGGGAACAAGAAATTGGAGAAAAGTCAATAGACCAGACTAGCTTCATACCACATTTATGCAAGGAAAGAAATAAAAGGAACACTATAATTATGTTTTAACTACCTTTTACTCCCAGCAGCATCCCATAAATCAGGTACCTTGTTAGTACTGTGGAATGGCATATGATGCTGGAAGTCAGCATACAGTAAGTATGCTGACAGTAAATACAGTAAAGACTGTACACTGGTTGGATTTGGCCATCTTGGGCAGTGTGTCCTGACACAATGAAGTCACAACAGCAGATGAATTTTTGTCCAATTTTGGCAAAGAGAAGGTGGGCAGATGTACTCCAATCTCTGACACCACATCAGGATGTGTCCCAGCTGAGGGCACAAGGATTTGCAAGCCAGTCACCCCTTACCAGTGATGGAAAATGGCAAATTCATGTCCTGGATCAATGCCATGATGAGAACTCATTAAGACAAAAGATGCACAGCCCCAAGGAAAACTCCTGTAGGTGGGAGATGAGAGGGCGGGCAATATGCTCTGGGTGACAGCCCGTTGGAACGGCACTGAAAGATGACGTGAGGAATCTCCTCATGCAACGCTGCAAGCAAAAAATGCCACATGTACATTTTTAAACACCTTCAGCAGACAAGTACAGCTGATGCATTGAGCTGAGCAGGCTACAGTGGGATAGCTATAAGAGTCTGCATTGTTTCCATGCTCGGGGAGGGGGGCGTGAGTGGATTCAGAACTGCGTGGTTGCCCTATACTGTAATGTACCCTGCTCAGTACAATAGCCTTTTGTGCAAGAGGATGAGCTAACCAGTTGTTTTGCAGAGGGGGGCCTGATGGCACCACAGCAGCAAGTCAGAGCAGCTCCCAGGCAGCCATGGTGGCAGTGGGCTGAGGGGGCATTGATGGAGGGATGCTGTAACAGATAGCCTCCGTTTCCCAGCTTTTGGCCTCAATCCTATCACATGCACACATCTTACAGGTTTGAACCCAATTGTTTTCAGAGGTCTAAGCTGGGGGATAAACAGGCTTAACTCCACATAGGTCAACATAGGGTGGCAGTTGTCTGTCTCAGGGCTGAATTTGACACATTATCAGCCAGTTCACAGAAAAACTCTTGCTCTATCCTACATGCTTGTGTTAGTCAAATATTATTCTTTGAGAAAAATGACAGAGAGAGGAAATTATTTTATCAGGATGTGAAGTAGGTCATTGTTATACCCTGGCTTATCATTTTCCCTATGATACAAAAAATATGAACTGGATACTGGCCTTGGAGAATGAAAGATTTCTTTTTTTCTTTTTCTGCAGAAACTTGAAAAGCTTGACAGGGAGATAGGTGAGGGAGTGAGGCAGCACACTCTGAACATGATATGATGGACTGCTGCTCGTTCAGGGGAAGTCCTGCTCTGCAGGACTGTCACCAAGGTATTGATCTTTGTCAAGAAGAGCAACCCCAAGATCTGGTAAAACATCCATCTGTGATACCCCCATCCAGTTTTCAAAGAGTTGGATCCCAGTGGCTCAACTGAGCTGATCACTGGCAGGCAAACTGGTGAAAAAAGAAAGGTGAAGAATAGGAAGGGAGGGAGAGAGCAAGGAAAAGACAGCAACCTGGGAAAGAAAAGGCAGCTTTTATAAAGGGCTGCTCTGACCTGTTCTGACTCTAGAGAAGTGCCTTTGAGGCTGTTCTCTGAAAATTGTGAGGGGAAAGGGCTAGAGAAATACAAAATACTGCTACTTACATGTTTGATTTGTAGTTTTAAAAAATATATATATTTACCAGAGCTTTTTTTTTAGTAATATTTTCATGCCCTATGTATGGGTTTCAGGGAAGTTTTCACTACCTGGGAAATTGTATCAGTAAGTAGCATGCATTATTAACACAATAAACTCTCACCACCCTGCCAGCTAAGTTTTGATTGAATTTAGGACAGGGTACTAAAAACTCACAGACAAAACCCGTTGTTGAGATAAACCTGGAAAAAAACCCCACAAAACCAAAACAAAGCACAATTGTTTCAAGGCTCCCGAATTCCTAGTCAATTCAGAAAATGAATTAACCCTAGCCTCCTATCTGCAGTCCCTCTGCAGGAGAACCACGGTGGGAGGTGAACCCTTTATCTCACTTTCAAAATCCTTTTCAGCTGATCTGGGGTCACAGATGCTGAAAAGCACTGCATGTCCTGATTTTGTGTGACAGTCACCAATTTGCCAGCTTGTTGTATAAGCCCCTCACTGCCTGAGGGCTGGCCCACACCCCTCTGGGTGCACCAGAGCTGGGAGCTCTTCCCAGGGCCCTCCCTGCCGGCTCAGAGCAGGGATCAAGCAGTGGACCCAGCAGGTCACCTGGGCACCGCTGGGGACACACTGGGTAAGACCTAAGTGGTGGCAGATGAATGTCTTGGTAAGAGAAATAGCAAAGATACCAGCTTTGCCAAACACCTGAATGATGGCGCTGCCCCTGCCCTGGAGTATATTGCATTTCACTGCCCTTCTGCTCACTGGGATTTATAACTATTCTTTTGTTTCTGCCACAGGAGCCCCATTTACAGAGACAACCTGGAGAGGGAGGAAATCCAAGAACTAAGCTGGAGGAGAGGAAAACATGCTTGGATAATGTGCTGCACATTGGTGAGATTAGTGGGAGTGATGGAGGAGAGAGCTGAGCAGAGAAACAACAGCTCAGTTTGGACATATCTCTGAGGAGCCAGAGCAGAGCTGCCTGTGCTGGAAACAGGCGTGGTGTCTGCAGCACAGGTACTCTGCCAGACTGCCCGTCAGCCAACAGGTGAATTCCCTTATTAGTTTTCCTTAGCTGGCACAACCCCACTAGTTCCCCAGGTGGACTCTCAATACAGCTGTCAAAATCCTAGTCTGCCATGCTTCTGTTCTTTAGGTATTCTTTCCAGCAGCTGGGAAAACTTTCCTTTCTCCTATGCATTCCCTTCCCTGTTAGAGCAGATTAGTGAGTAACTTTTCTGCCCCAGCCTTCCTGACAGTTGTAGCACTCCTGGGAAGAAACTGCTGCCTGCCTCTGCTGGTTCCTGCTCCAGCCCTGCCCTCATCCCTGATGTGACCACTCTCTTCAATCCGTGCTGGAGCTGAGGTGACCTGCCTTTATGGGTGTGTTCATGTAAGCCCACAGGCAGATAGATCTCCATGGCCTTCATGCCCAAATGGACTGCAGTCCAACATCTCACATGTACACTCCTACCCCAGTCCTCAGTGATGTAATCTATATTCCTGAAGTTGTCTTTCTCAGAGGTATTTTCTGTACAGCAGATATTTTCTTTTTTTACACAGGCTAAAAAGCCTTTATTTGTTTTCTTTACAGGGTTATGTGAAGCATCTGTTTTGTTTTCACACTGGTTAAATATCCAAAGTCTCCTTGAATGGGGATGAACCCCAGCAGTCCATGTGCACCAAAATTCATCAGCCCATTCTGGGCACCTCACCCACATGCCATACCCAAACTCCTCACTTTGCCTCAGGATTGCTCAGGGTTTTAGGCCTCAGGACTGCTTCAAAGGGGAGTCAAGATTCAGAGCAGCCTGCCAGACCTGGGGTTTCTTTCCCAAAATGTCCCCCCTTATGGCACAACAGATATAAGGGGTCTGGTCTCCCAGGCCATCAGAGAAAGAGCTGGGAGGTACCAGGGAAACTCCAGCTATGCAACAGGAGATGCAGAACTTGTCTCTGGACCAAGGAGTCTTCAGTGGCCAGGCCTAAAAATACTGACATTTTTACATTGATAAAGTAACTGCAGGGATATCTATGTGCGTTTCGGTGCAGGGCTGTGTGTAAGAATAAGGTCCCTGTTTGCAAATGATTTATGACAGAGGATGATGTGATCAGACCTGGCTGGAGAACCAGGAAGAGGCAGCTACAACCCAGGCTGATAGTGTAGAGCAGTGAATGCAGTGGGAGGGAGTCAGCAGTGAGGAGAGAGGTTTTTGACATCTTAAACCCAAGTGCAAACACTGTGAGAGGAACAGGAATGCAAGAGAGTGATCAGTCCATGTGTCCCCTATGCACAGAGAATCAGGATATTAAACAGTCTTATAATGCTGAGTGATATGGTACTTGTAAACATGCTCAGATGGGCTGAAATGGTCACCAGCCAGAGTGAACAGAGCTCATCATCAATACTCCCAGGGGAAATCCACCACCTCCCCACCGCTGTGGGGTGTCCCCAGGGGTACCTCTCATTGGGCCATACATGTCCTTGTATGAGGGATCAAACCAGCTTCCTACTGGGACCCTTCACTTTTGTTAACAATGCTGGGACGTGAGGAGAGCAGGGAGATCTGTCTGCTCTGCAGGGATGCTCCCATGCCTGCTTCTGCACCCTCCCACCCCTGGAAGCTTGGCCCAGCCAATACATCTGTGCTGATCTGCCTTTGCAGACAGTTTGTCCCATGCATTTTTAGTTGGTTACTCTGAAAGTCTGAAAAACAACAACTGATCTTTATGTTATCTCTTTTGGAGCCAGCCACTTCCTCTTGGTATCAAACTTGGAAGAACCCCATAGCCACTGCTGAAAAGCCTTTTCCCTTTCCACATTTAAAGATCTTTTCCAAAAGCGGTTGCTAGGATGTCCTTGGTGGGGATTGAAAGGCTTGGAACAAACCAATGCAGTGTTAGTTTTATTGAAAGTGAGCAGGATGTTCTTCCCTGATAGCTGCCTGACTTTGAGGGCAGGAATTGCAGGAAAGCATCCAGAGCTCCAGGGCAGCTTAGCAGAGGAGGAAAGTCGTGGCTTTTTCTGTGCTGCATGGTAACACAAAGGCAGGAAACCAAAGAACAGGATTCACTCGGTGCAGAGCAAGCCCTGCCATCCAAATCAGCACTGTCCTGGCTCAGGTGGTTGTATGTGGAGACTCCCAGTGCTTCCCTGATCTCCAGCTTAGCTGAGCCAGCTATGTCCATCCCACATCCCTGCTCCTGGCAGCCACAGCTGGGGAGGAGCAGGCACTTCTCAGCACACCATGCTCCACCCCACCAGAAATCTGCTTTGGGAGAGAACTGTGAGCAAGTCTAAGATACTGGAAAGCAGTTATACAGGCACTATATTTCTCTTTTCAGGGACAGAATGAAAACTTCTGATTCCCAAGATTTCAGGACAGCATTTTTCAACCATAATAGGTATACGTAATCAGACATAGAAGCCAGGCACAGTGTAAAGATTTCTTTCCCTTTCAAGCATCCCATCTCTTCCTGGGACTCCCTCACTAGTATACAAGGCCAGGCCCAAGAAATTGCAATTCTAGTCCATTGGAGATGGATTTTTAAACAAAGAGTTGCCAAAACAGTACTACCAGCATGGCTCTATGAGGCAAACCCTTCCAGAATGGTTTACTTTCACAAAGTAGTGTTTTCATTAGTATAGTTTAAACGAGTTTTCTGAACAGAATGAAATACCAAGACTCCTTCGCTGGATAACCTTGACAGACTAGTGTCCTTTCTTAGCTGGGGAGGGAGCAAACAGAATTCATGTGCCAAAACCCAAAACTTCACAGGAAAACTTCAGTTGAGTGCAAACTGAGCCTCAGTTTGTCAGTGTTTAAGAAGGTACTTTGTAGATGACTTGAAGTCCTCAGACTAAAGATGTGAACGAGGGCAAAGCACTACTGGTAGATAATGTGATCCTGGCTTCAAACCTGCTTCTCCTGCTGCTTTACGGGTCTTCATATCTTTGATAGAGAGTGTTAGAGCAAGAAGGACAAAAATGCTGAACCTCTCCCAGCTCTGGTAGTTGTGGAGAAGTGACCTAGGGGCTTTGAGTACCAGCCTCTGTTAGCTGTAAACACAAACCACTGAAAAGCACCAGAGCTTTCCCACTGAAATAAAGGCATCGGGAACAGGAGATTAATGGGTTGCCAGCTGTGTCGGCATGATAAGCCAAGCAAGAACCCAGACGCTTTCAGTCGAAAATGGATTGAGACCTCAGCAGGGACACATGGCAAATCAGCCAGAAGCCACACATGGAAAACTGAGCAAGGCAGCATGGGCAAACATTCCTTATCTTCACTTTACGTCAATAGAAATGGCATTGTAAAAGAGGCAGCAAAGTATTTGCTGGAGATGAGGAGGGAAAAGTCTACAAGCTTTCTTGGCTGTACGTGTAGGTTTTAAAATGCTACTGTTTTCCTCAGAAACTTGTCATTTAAAACAAGCATCCAGCAAAAACCACCCAACAAGTTCTTCCAGAAGGCTTGTTTGCTTGTTTTGGTGGATTTAGCTGAGCTGTGCTGGCAGGAATCAGCCTGCCACTGTTGTTGTGCTCCAAAGGCGGTCGGGAAAGTACAGCCTCTTAAACCAGTCTAAAGCACAGCTGTGATAATTACACCATCTACTATGATTTGCCACAAAATAGGACTCAGGGGAGAGGCAGTATTCAGAAGTCTGGGCTTTCTACAGGGTGATGTTGTCTACAGCCATGTCCCTGTTTCCCACAGCTCTTGCTTTTACAGCAGCCTGGCCCAATTACCTTCATCGGCCTTTTCTTTGCTTTCTGGTTTTATTGTTTTTGTTAAGGCTAATTAACAGAAGAGTGGATGAGTCCCAGATTTCTTGTGTGGGTTTGTTTTTTTGGTTTTTTTTGGTTTTTTTGGTGGTGGGAGTGGTACTTTTCATTTTGCTGAGTTTTCCTTTTAAGCAACTGTAGGCAAGAAAATCATCTTCCCTACCAGAGGCAATATCGAGGAAGGAGAAGACTCAGCAGGGAGAATAACAATTAAGGTAAGGCCATGAGTAGGTTTTTCCTCCTCCTCTCTCAGTTTTGCAGCCCCACCCTGAGCGGGTAATGAGCCCTGACTGCAACTCTGCTATCAGTGCCCTGGAGCAGGGAAAGGCACAAATATTCCCTCCACACAGGTGTGCAGGTGTCAGTGGGAGGTGAGCTGGGAGAAAAAACAGGCTGGGATAAACACAGCTGAAGCCTCCCAACCTGGATCTGTATGGGCCTTGGATCCATCCCTGCCCTGTGGAGCCTCAGGCTGGCCGCTGGCTGGAGCAAAGCTCATTGCTGGGCTATGGGCAGGGCTGGGCTCACTGCAGCTGGGTGTCTTAGGGCAGGGCCACCCACTGCATACCACTGGGGGAGCTGCAAATCCCCACACCAGGTGCACGGGGCTCTGCAGGGACTTTAGCCGGGAGCTGGCTCTGGAAAGCTGAAGGTGCTCTGTCAAAAGGTTCAGTTGTTCAGGTATCAAAGTAATTACATCACTCACAAAAATAATCTCAAAATAGGATGGTTGATAAAACAATGCATTTTCATATAATGTCATAATTAATGAACACAGATTCTCTGGTATTTGCAGTCCCTGGCACCATAGTGATGGATATGATTCAAGAACAGAGACAGATGACCCAGTAGGTGAGTGACTGATCATCTCCCTCTTAACACACGCATGGGGAAAATGAATGGAAAAATTGGAATGGAGAAAATGGAAAATCTATGGTGCTGAACTGCTTTCTGTTTTTCTCAGGAGAGGAACTTCAGGCAATGTGTCTGTAAAGCACTGAGCAGCTTCCACTCTTCCTGACCCCACCAATTTCCTCTGCACAAACTATCCATATGAATTTGACGTGTGGCCTCTGAGAGGCCCTGAGGCCTCATATGTCTTAGTAAGTCAAAACGTATGGGGTAAAGAAGCCATGTCCCTGCCTAAGCTTCTGCAAGTCTCTCAGGGTCAAGTTAAGTGCAAGCCTGATCTTGTTCTCTGAACCAGGCTTCCCTGGTGCATGCTTTAATCTGGCCAGCCTTACCAGGCTGGGTTTCATCTCAGCTGCAGAGCTCAAAAGGAGGTGGCCCCTGTCTTGCCCCATGTGGTCCTTGGCAGCTCAGCAACCCCACCAGACCAGGGGCACGTCTCCATGGCTGGCTCATCCTCACCCTGGGGCTGGAGCAGAAGCTTAAGAAACAAGAGGGCTGTGGGACTTGAAGGCTTCTCTGGAGCCATGTACCCCTTTTAGTGTTTCCATGAGTCTGCTCCTGCCCTCAGACCCAGGGGCTTAACAGTACTTCCCTGCTCTACACGGATGCTGGGGTGAGTCAATCCATTAAAAGCTGTGCACTGCTGAGACACCAAGTCTACAGCCACATAAAATAATAAAACAGGCTGGGGAGTGTTTTCCACTCCCATGACCCATTGGCATGCCCAGCCATCCCCAGAGAGACATGCTCCTGTCCCCCAGAGCAAGAGAGCTGTGCCCAAACCACCTGCTGAGAATCGCCCTGGCTCCTGAAACATGCCTGGGCATTGGCTGCAGGAGTATGTGCTTGGTCTGGGACAAACCCATGCAAGGACAATGCCAACCATTTAACAGTATGGGCAACTGCCTGGGCCTGTGCCCTGCCTCCTCTTCATTAATTTATTAGTACCTTGCTGCTAGCCTACACTTGTATGGATAGACAGCTTGCCATGAACAAGGGCAATAAAGTGCCTGTAAGAGGAAAGTTCAAAGCATTTTTCTGTTTTGTAAGAAAAAGGTGCATTCTCCTCTGCAGTTCAGTCTCTCTGGTCACTGCAGAGCTGAGTTTGGTCGATGCAGGTAGTGTGATTTTTTTTGTGCAGTGCCTGGCAGGGGGAGCTTCAGTGGTCACGCATCACTGCCACCCCAGCAGATGCTGCTGCTCCTGTTATGAACAGTACTGCAGCCAGGTTTAAGACAGGGATGTAATGCTCTGAGTGGCCAGCTTACCAAAGAGAACAAAGAAATGATTATAGGGCCAGGGAAAAAAATAAGGGGGAAAAAAAGCTAAAAGAAAACAAAGAACCATTGACAAGAGACACAAATTAGCTGGGTCTTGAGTGTCCTTCCCCATCTGATAAAACAAAAATGTCCAGAGCAACAATTAACAAACAAAAAAAAAGAGGGGTAGAATATCTCTGTTTAGCTCCAGGTACTGACTACCACACAGGGCTCTCTTTTTTTGTTGTTCCCATGCTTTTGGTTGTCTTGGGTCTTGGTTAAGGTAGTTTGTTGTATGTGTGTGTATGTGTGTGGTGCAGTCCCCATGGGTTTGAAAGCTGCCTTTTGCAAAGGACGGGAGGCCCTCCTGAAGGGCAGCAAAGGAGCAAAGTGGGCTCAGAGGATGCCAGGAGTGTGCTTTGGCTGCTCCTAAGGAAATACAGCTAGGGGTAGGAATTAGCACCAGAAAAGCACTCAAAACTAGAGGCAAATCCAGCAGGTGTTTAGGGTTGGGAAGCCAGAGCTGAATAAAAGCTATGCAACAGAAAAGGAAAGCTGTGGGGAGTGCTGCTCCTGGGCTGCTCTGGGGTACACTGGTTGTTGCTGGCTCACTGGCCAGCACTGAGGTAAGTGTGGGCTGTCCCTGCAGTAGGGCCTTATGAACAACAGAGAGCTTAACACTGTTCACTTTTGCCACAGCAAAGGGAAAGGAAATAATCCGTTCTCCACAGTATGTGGAGGTAAATAAGGAAGCAAGTAATGGTCTTAAACTACAGCATGGAAAGCTCAATACAGATGGCAAAAATAATGCTTTCCAGAGGTGTCGATTATTGCATATTGCAGTTGCCTCCAGGGACTGAGGCATCTCCAGCAAGGTGAGACACCCAGGGCTGTCAGGAATGGTTAGGGACAGCTCATTTTGTTTCTAGGTAGCTGGGATGCAGTGGTTTTGCCTCACAATCGCTCTTCCAACCATACCTTTGTAAAACAATCCAAAGAGTGTCAAGTGCTATGGTTCCATGGTGATTTTCACAGACAACAGAAAGGAAACCAGATAAAGCCTGGGGTACATTTCAGTGCTCTTGCTCCCTCACTGTAACATTTATTTGTGTGTATGGAAGTAGATGGACCTGTTCCATTCACTTTTTCTCCATTCACTTCACTGACCAGCTCCTGTTGTCCTGTGGATCACCTGTGTGTCCCTGAAGGGCAGCCTGAAAACCACAGGAGCAAATATCCTCATGGGAGCCCTTTTGGGTCCCTTCCTTGTGTGTGCCCAGCTGGCCAGTGCCAGGACCACTTGTCTCTGTGGGTGAGGTACATGTGGATATTGGGTTCTGAGCAAAGCCCTGCCTGTTTCATGTGAGCTGCTGCCTCTGCCTGTGAGAAGACATAATCAAGACCTGTCACATGTACAGCTAGGTGCTGTTAAGTGCTGTCTGTCCTGGATTTTAGATTGCTCTCCATCAGAGAAAGATCACAGAAACAAGAAATGATACTTGTTTCTTACAGTCTTGTGTTTGAAAGTAGAAGTTGTTCTCAGCTATATTATATAATTTACCTGTATCACACCATCTCTCTATGGTCTCACTGTAAAAATCTCCATTTAGTTTGCAGTGGTACCCCTTTCCTTCCCTGCTGGATTGACAGCATAGCTGGTAACCTTGATATTGTTGTAAATTCCTGTGACTTTTCACAGCAGCTAATGGCACCATGGGTTATATAGTCAACATTTCCCCAACAACCTTATTGCCATAGCGTGAAGCAGAAGGGGAAAGTCCTATCTTTGTTAGTAAATAATTAAAATTTCTTTTGTCAGTAAACTGAGGAAGCATGAATTGAAGGCAAAGAAATAAAAACATAATTTTTTCCCCAGTGCAGTGGGAACTGGATTCTGCAAACCCCCATGCAGCTCGCGTCCCTGTTAACCGAAGCGTGAATGTTCTTGCGTTCAAGGCCTCTCTCCCCTGACTGGAGCTCTTCTGCATGGCTTGTCCTTCACAAGCTAAGTGACAATAAGAAATTGTTCTACTTAAGCAAGGGACCTATTTCACCTCCTCACCACACTCATTAAAAAATGGCAATGCTAAATACACTTAAAGATCAAAGGCCTGGTATGCAAAACAGGTCCTGTGCAGCAAACTGATGGGCTTCTTAGGGTTTTGTCACTATGGTGCTATTGCTTTGACAAGTTAAAATATCCCTTGTCAGCCTCTATGGGAGCCTAGACAGAGAAGGAACCATGAAAAAATAACTGAATGCTGTCTTTGACTACAGTCACTGAATGGTTAAATTTTTTTAAAGCTTTAATCAGCTTTGACTTCAGGTTTGGCTATTAACCCACCAAGTGATCATTAACTCTACTGGAGGAATGACTGATTTCCAGAGGATCGGTCCAAAGAAGGATTGGTTTTTAGGTTTTTTTTTTCTGCAGGACTTTAATATCTCCTACCAGCAGACAGACAACCTATTGAATCCCCTGTAAGACTCTGGGGCTGAGCAGGGAGGTATTGCAGGTTATCTGCATAGAAACACACTGCTCAGAGCTGATAAACTCACTGACACTCTATCCTGCTTTCCAATTTAACTCAAGCCTTGCTAAGCAGCAGGAGTAACCTGACTGAATTGTTGAGGGTCACAGCTTGAGGTCCTTAATCAACATTCCCAGCTTAATCAACGGGAGTTTGGCAAGCCACTCTGGTGCTTGTCCTTTTCCTTCCAGAATAGCTGCTTAAGGATAAATGTAATGTTGATGCAGAAATGATCCAATGTCAATAAGACTTCTTTTTTTTAGCCCTTTTGTCTTTAAAACGCCTACAGTTGTAATTTTCTAAAGGCAATTTTGCTGGTTAGAGAATGATCTGCTAATAAATGAAAAAACATTTTTCTTTTCATTAATAACTATTCTGACTCACAGTCCATAACCTAAGCCACAAGACCATCCTGCCTTCCTGACCTGAGATCCATAAGACCTAAGAAGCTGACTCTGACTCAGCAGAGAAGGGCTGGGATTGGACTGTGTTTGCTATGTGTATCTTTTTTCCGAACACAACACAGACAGAAATAAATTAGGAAAAAGCCTCTTGTACACTGGCCCTGATTTCTCCCTGGGAATCACCGGTGTTTTGATTGCTCCCCGTGGTATGAGAATGCATTAAGCTCAGATTTATAAATAGCAGTCTAAGCACCCCTGTGCTGACAGGCACAAATGTCAGGAAATATGTAGTTAGTTACACCAGCGCTGCATCTTTGAACTTTAAATTTAAGTACCTTCATCATGCCAGGGGAAGCAGAATAACACATCTGGAACTAAAAGATTCCTGCTAGACTTTTCACACTAACCATTTCCAGCTTTCTTCTAGATAGGAGTTTTCAGCAAAATGTTGTCCAGTTGAAAAATTCTGATTCCTTAAAACTATTGTTTTTCTTCTGAGACCTACAAAAGAAAACATGCCCGTTACATCTCTCAAATAAAAGTAATACGGAAAAAAAAAAGAATATCAAAGCATCCCTTTTTCCATTGTTGACATTTAGAATAATGTTTCCTTTATTCAAATGTCTTCTACAATTTAAGCAATTTTACTTCTAAGTAATAATAATAAAAAAAACTTGCAAGCAAATTTAATATTACCATTGAATCAAACTGCATTTTTATTGTTTGCCTGCAAATATTTTCCATGGCTTTGTTTTCTATCCTATTTTGTGACTTGACTTTTTCCTTTTCAAGCACCTTCTCTCGGCTGAAAATGGTAACCAGACATTTTGTGTCTGAATAAAAAATAGGATGAAATTCTAACTAAGACAGCCCACATGTGCCTCTGGAATATGTTCACAGAGGAGCAGCACACCTGTGCTATGGCTTTGGCTATAATAGCAAGGCTTTGCTGTAAGTCAGCCAGGTGAGGAGTGCTCATAAATTGATCATGTTACCATCCGCCTGTACAGAGCTGCTAGCATGAGGTTCAGCAGGACCACGAAGTGGACAGGACTAGACAAAAACTGGGGGAGAATAATTTTTCTGAGTATATTTATTGAATTTTCCCATTGCAGAACTGCAATCATGTTGATTCACAGTTGGCAGGATGAATGCCCCAGTGTAACAAAAGCACCAGGTTTTCCAGTGTTCATTTCCAGTACTAAAATCCTACAGAAAAATCTGTTCCTGTGCATAGGGAGGGACTGTTCCTGATGGAGACAAAGCTCACAGTGAAGTACCAGCTGTGGTACTGGGCAAGAAGCTGCCTCCTCAGGCTCAGGCTGAGGCAAGATCGTATTAGAAAGGTTTATCCAGCTCCCAGGAATGAAATAGCACCTCTGTCAATATAGTTCATAGCAGGGCCTCTGGCAAAACCCCCAGTGTATAACTACAGCCACCTCCAGTCACAGTTGTCTCTGCGCCTGAGGGCAGAAGCCGCAATAAAGCCTAGAGCCAGGGGCAGCAGCTCTGTGCCAGCTGCGCTTGGTGTGTGCCCTGGGCTGGGATGCTGAGCTGCTGGGGCTGAGCTGCTGGCTCTGGGACTGCCGGCACATGGAGCCGTGCAGCTCTGGGGCTGTTTCACAGCTTGGATGTTGTGGTGGATGGTGGGCTGTGGGCACGGGTGGTAGGCACTGCAGGGCTCCTGGGCTGCAGGACTGCTGGCACGTGGGGTTGCTGAAATTCGGGCTTTTGGGAATCTGGGGCTTGGTCCTAGGCTGCAGGTCTGCAGGGCTACAGAAATGGACATTTGGATGCAGGTCTGCCGGTGTGCTTGGTCGTGGCACTGGCGGGACACCGAGCTGGGGAGGCGTGAGGCTTCTGGCTGCTGGGCACAGGGAAATGTTGGGCAGGAGGGCCGTGGGATCCAAGGCCGCAGGGCTGCTGAGTGGAAGGGCTGAAGGACTGCGGAGCGGCGTGCAGGGGCTCTGCGGGGCTGCCAGGCTGCATGCTGGGCTGGGAAAGGTGCGGAAGATGAGGGGCAGCCGCGCTGGGCTGGGCTGGGCGCGGGGCTGCGGCGATCCCGGGATGCGGCAGCGGCGGGCTCCCTCTGCTGGCCCTGCTGCCTTGGCGCCCTGGAGCGGCCACTTCCCTGCGCGCCCGTGCCCGGCTTTAGCCGTAGCAGCAGTCTGTTCACAGACACCCACAATACCTTGGTGGGGCTTTTTTCCCTTTGTGCATAGAATTGGCAACAGGAGCCTGCATGCCCGTGTGCAGTGTCCTGTGGCGCCATCAGGTTACTGTATTATTCAATTAGCCACAGCTCAGAGATCACAGCTTCGCACTCTGAGGCCAGTTTTCCACTGGCTGGAGTCACTCACAGGACGCCAAACCTTGGCATCGTCCTTGTTTGCAGCTTGCTGTGGCCGTGTGTGTCGCAGAGCTGTGAGCAGGAATGGCACGTGATGCCCTCAGCATCCCTCTTGTCCAAACTGCACAGCAATCCTACTAAGCACTACAACAAAATTTTGCTTATAGGTACTTAATGAATCTAATTCTCCTTCTCCCAGGGACAACTGGGACACATACACAAGCACCCCCCACATGGTGGGGGTATTTTTATTTCCTTATTGGATAATTTTGTTTCCTACTCGCAAAACCCTCCAATATCAGGCATGTCCTGGTGCAAGTACAAACGGGCTGTGCTGCACTCATTTCTTCATCTCCTCTTGGATGAACTAAATAATTGCTCACCTGGTTCACTACTCATCAGATATAGGCAGTGCTAGCCCCTTGGACACGGCACACAGTACAGCGAGTTTCCCAGAGCTATCCTGTACCACTTGTGCAGTGTTAGCAGTACACCTGAGGGAGTGAGACCTGGCACAGTGTTTCTCAGCACTCACATGCTCCATGGATCACTTCTGGAGCTTCTTTTTCAAACACACAAAACCTGATGATTGAACTGCTCATGAACAGTGGGAGGAAAACACACTGTTTCTTACCCAATTTTTAATTTGCAGAACCCAATATTTTCCAAAAGAGGTGCAGACCATCTGTCACAAGTTTAAGGAGACTGGTAACAGCGTTGGTTTTCTTAGCTCCCTTCCCCAAAGAGATAACCCTCAGGGCCTGCAGACAATAGGCTGCAAACAGTTGGCGTTGATAGATGAGCTTCCTCTCCTTCCATGCAGCTTGGAAAATTGCTTGCCTGTCTCTTATTTAAACAAATGAAATATTCCAACTCCAGATAATGCTAGGGTTAATAATAGAAATAATCAGGAGGTAGGAGACTCAAATCCTAAACTGGTCCCTCTTTCCATCCTTCCCCCTCTGTTCTAGCACCCTCTTCTTAGATTTTGATTTAATCAGAAAATTTAATAACAAACTCAGAATGTTAACCAGGATATCTGTGTGAGGTGAGGGATAGAAAAATCATTTGAAAGGTATTGGTGTTTCAAGCTGTAACCTTGATGGCAAGGTGGGGATTTACAGTCTTTTCTGCACCAGCAACACAAAAAAAAAAATCACTTTCTCAAAAATCACTTTCCTACTCCTGACATTCAAGCCTCAGCCAGCCGATATTCTCCGCATCAGCACCCAGGGATGGGAGTCTGTCACAGAAAGAACCGAACACATACAGATGCAGCACCAGCATGAATACAGATACACAGAGCAGGAACACATTTTGTGCTGCAGACCCCTGGAGGCAAGCTTGGCTTGCAGCTCACATACATGTGTGCCAAGATACCTGTGTGTGCTGCAGCATAGGCATGTTCAAACCCTTGCACTGCAAAATACTGGAGCTATTTTAAGGATGGGGAAGTATCTGGCTAAAAAACAAGCCTTGTGTGTTTGGGCCTGGCTCATTTAAAACCCTTATTTCTTCCAGAATATTGGAAGTAATGAAAATGCCTGCAGTAAAATACCTGATAAGCCTCTCTTCCTCTATAGAGAGGATAAATGCATGTCATTTTCCAATTAGCTCTTGCTCTGAGCAATTACGTTGATCAAATAATTGAATAAGTGACAGGAATGTGAATTCTGGAGACAGTTAATTTCATTCATCTGCCAGTTTATAGCCTGACTTGCATGAACACATAAGCCAGGCTAACGTGTTATTTATAACTTTGAAAATGCAATTATAATAGTCAAACATGAAGAATTGTGTGTGCAGAGAGAAAGGTTTCTGCTAGTAAATTATAATAATAGCATAATGAGGGAATTTGTTCTTTATAGCCAGCATGCAGGACAGGAAGGATGTGAGACTTGTGTTTGAGAGAGTGAACAAGGCTGGTGTCAGCATTAGCAGGTGGAGCAATGGCCCTGGGGCAGCTAAGCCTTACTCTTCTGTTCTGTGAGACATCGTGTGTGTCCTGCCCCAGGGACTGTCAATGAGGGCTAAACATGTTCCCCAGCTCTCCATACTCTTTTCTCCAAGTGAAGCTGAGCACCATTTCTGATGGAGAACCAGGACTGTGATCCTTTGCATGGAGGTGAGTGCAAGAGATACAAACAAGGTGTTTTCTGCTTGGCATTGGTCTTGGGTGAGCATCACAGTGCTCTGGGGAAAGCTCCAGTTGAGCGTGCTCGACTACAAGTTACTTGGAACAACCCTTGAAGTCAAAAGCAGGTCCTTGACTTCCATCAAAAGTATCAATCCTTCTTGCAAGTTTTCTTCAGGAAAAAGAAAAAAAATTAAAAAGCTCATCAGGAATGCAAACCATTTGATTTTCTTCTTAAAGCTATCTTTAGATTGTCTTAATGGATCGTACTTGTTATCTGAACCCCCTGTAGCAACCTGGGGAACCATCCAAGGTGCACTAATTAGCAGAGATACACAGTAATAAAAGTAGTGTGCAGGCATGAGCTACTGCCTCACAGGGAGTATTACCTGGTTGAGTGCTGCACTGGCTGCAAGGAGGAAATCTGTGCCATTAATTGCTTCCTGATTAAAGGCATTTGCAGTCTGGCCCTTAAATCTTCAAGGCCTAAAAACACATGCTGAGTTAAATATGGAATTTGCTCACAGTAGTCAAAAACATTGCCCTAGACAGCAGGATTCAGTGTGGTAATTTTGGTTGGAAATAAACAGTTTCCAGTCTAAGCATATTTTACCCCAAGCTGAGTACTTACTAAGTGCCCCAGTCCAAACTAAAGGGCCACAGAAGGACTGGTGGGGATTTAAAACAGTTTCTAAACCATCTTAGTTGAGCTTTTACCATGTGAGGACATGCTCTTACAGGAATTAATTTCACAGGGCATGAGGCAGCAGAGGCAGAAACCCCACAGGACGTCTCAGGCTGAAAGGCTATTTAAATGGTAATAAACTTCAGTGGATGACAAAAAATAGTGACTGATTAGAGGCACACCAGGAGAGGGGCTATCTGGTGTGAAGCTGCTGGGCGTCGGCAGCACCGGGGCCTTCTGTTCCCTCACACATCTCTTGTCACCGAGCAAACAAGAGGAGGTTAATCCTGCCGGCAGGGAGGAGGCCTAATTCAGGCCAGTGGACAGCAGGAGGAAAATGCTCACCGTAGGAGGTTCTGGAGTTGGGCACAATGAGGGAGGGTGGTGTGTGTCAGGGCTGGGACAATGCCAGCCAGCGCTGGTGTCAGGCTGGGGTGGAGCCACATCTCAGAACAGCCGGTGATCCAGCCTCGATTTGCACCCTTCCTGAAGTGTCCTCGTTTTCCCGAGGGCATTTCCTCCACCCTAATGTGGTGTCACCTATTACAGCCGGTCAGATGAAGTGACTTTATTTTAGCGTGTCCAACACTGTTATTGCTGCCTCCTGGGAAGCTGCTGCACTGATGATTTATGGAGCCTACTGCTCCCACCAAAGAAGGGGCAAGCTTTGTTTGGGACCACCATTTGTCACACTATAGCTGAGATGTCCCAGAAACACACATTTTGTTTGCTTATGTGGTGCTGTTGTTCTGGTGCTACTCTCCCACCTCTTGTTTGCCAATTGTTTTTGCAAATTTCAAAAGAAGTTTACTGATCCTCCACTCCTGAAAAGCACTTTAGGATCTAATTGCCTCTGACTATAGAGTGGGCTTCCCAAATTCAGGGGGGCATCTTCAGTGTGTGTTTAAGCACCTTGCTGGGTGGAAGTTAGAGGGACAAAGATTACAGACCTTTCTTTGCAAGCCTCCCAATCCCCCTCCTCCCCATAAACTTTGTCAATAGCAAGAGCAGGCATGGCATAATGTAGCCTGAATTGTGCTAGGACAGATGTACAGACTGTAACTCAACATTCAGTTTGACATCCTTCCTCCACAAAGTGAGTCTGGCACCTCTGCTGGAGAGGTTATATTGTGGAGTGTGAAAACAAAAAATCCTGCCAATTGTTAGTGAGGGGGAAATAAAGCAGAGCAGAAGCTGCTTATCAGGTATCTGCATTTTGGGAGGAAAAATTCACTGAATCCTGAGGAAGGAAGGATTCTCTGCAGAGTGTCAAGTACTCTCCTGATAATCCCATCCTGCAGGAGCTGGGGCTAGGAACTGGGCTCCTTCCTATTGTGAATACTAGGTTTGAATAATTAACACAACAGAAATCCCCAGACTGCAGCAGTGCTGCAAAGCTCTAATTAAAACAAAACAAAGCAAAACACTTTAGTGTGACTGGCACAGATTGTTGTCTGTGAATTGTGATTTTTAGAAACAGTAGGAATGACTCAAAACCCAGAGAACTCAAAATCCAGAAGTCTGGAAGAGTCTGAGGCAAAGTTTTCCCTCATCCCAGTCAGTTTGGAGAATGTCTGAAATTCAGATCTTAATTTTGCCAAAGTTTGCGGTGTTTAGATTCACATGCCTTATATCACAATGGATTTGGCTAACTCTCTCTTACTTTAATGAGACTTTTGAGTTTGTTTGGATCAGTTTCTGGGAGGACAGAGGAAGAACTGTGTGTCTTGGTGAAATTAGATGAAGAGCTGTATGCTTTTATTTTTTAAAAAAATAACTTGAAAACATCATCAATCCAAGCATCTCCAAGGTTTTCCCAAGCAGCAGTGAAGTTAACACTACCTGCTCCTCTTCCTGGTCCACCTTCCTAGTGCATTGCATTCACTAATCACAATGCCGAGATATTATTAGCACATCTCAACAGGATTCCCAACAAGTGGAGGGCCACATCATATTTTGAGCAATCTAAGACCATGCCTCAGGGTTCAACTCCTGCCTTGACACGAAGAGATCAGTCCCTCAGCTTTCGTGCCTGCTTTGCTCTGGCAGCGGATGGTGAGAACAGACGGAATGCGATCGTGTCTGCTGGCAGGGGGTGCCCGCGTTCCCTGCGCCGAGGGGATGCTCCCCAAGGAACAGCTCCCGCGGGACCCCCGCTGGTGGCCCTGGGGCACCGCAGCTCCTTCAAGAAATTGGGGAGCAGCTCCTCTCCATCCTCCCACAGCATCTTCCGCTTGGGTGGGAAGAGGGATGCTCTGCCCATCAAAAGGAATGCGGCTGCTGCATGGGGAGAGAGAGAGAATAAATACCACAGGGCCTCAGACAGGTGATCTAAAATTGCCTTAAAACTGCTCTGATCAGCCACATAAAGCCCCAGGAAGAGTACTACTGCTCAGTGGTCAGCACAGGCCAGGTCCCTTGCCTGTACTTTATCTCTGCTGTGTCAAATTGAGCACATCCATAGCAGATAATCTAGTTCAGCTTGTAACCCTGAAATTGAGAACTGTATTACAGGGCATGTTAAGGCTGCTGAAGCTGTATAAGCAAAGTTTCCTAAATACACAAGCAGTAAAAACTCTGTGTCCAAGGTGGCTCAATCAAATTCTGATCTATTACTCCAGTCAACATCCCTTGAAGTGGTAAATGACATAAATCTATTTTCCCTACAGTTTGAGGTGTTTCTCTTTCCACTATCCCTCAGACTTTGTAGGGATTGAAGGCATATCACAACTCCTGATCTTGTGAGAAAACAGATGTCTATGGTCACAGAGCTGCTTGACAAATAAGCCCTATGCCATATTTGATTTTCATCAGAGAAAATACACTGAAGAGTCTGCAAAACTGCTAATATTGTTAAGTAAAAGGTAACCCAGTTAAATTGAAACAGTTGAGCAGTAAAGGGAATACAAAGAGTGTGTAAAGTTATAACGATAGGTGGTGAGGACCTTTTGTGTTACCGTGCTGGAGTGCAAATCTGCACTGTGAGCGTGAAGTTATACAGGAATTTCAGTCCAATATTGAAGTAAAATGACCAGAGGTCACACAAACTTGACTTTGAGAAGTCACTAATCTGAACATCTTACATGAGACATAAAACTGCAGCTGGGACAAGCAACTTTTCACACCTCTGCAGGGACTTGAAGTAAAGCAAGTGTTTTTCAGGCAGAACACAAGTCACATGTTGGTACCAACCTTAAACCAAAGCAGGAAGGTGAGATACTCTTAAGGACATCTGCCAATGGTACAGAAACTCCTCAGGAAAACATGAAGAACCAAAAAACGAACAGTACAAGAATTAGGAAATGCAGAACACAACCACTACCAAGGAATGAAAAAGACCTTAACCTAATCTGGATCATTCTCTGCAGCATTTTCTTCCCCCAGCATGCTACCCAAAACCTGCCAAGCCACACTGCAGGCAGCACAGCTTTCATGCCTGTGCCTGCTGCAGCCTGCTGAGGTTTCAGTGCACAAAGCTCCACCTAGTGAGGGGACAGGCTGTACTACACATTCAGCATCCAAGGTAAGTATGGATGGACTCCAGTCACAAAGAAGTCTGGAAGACAACAAACCCTTCAGCATTACGCTGCCTTGGTGCTGATAATCCATCACAGACACCCCCCAAGTCCCATTAGAGGAGAGCACAATCTCTCTTCTATGTCCAGAAACATTTTCGTCCAGCCTCACCTCGCTGAAGTGACTCTGTAAGAATGTAACTGAGGTGATACCACTGGGCTTTCATCAGCGGGCTGCTGCTCACCTCTCTCCCAAGGGACTGACCTGAAGCTCTCTGACTTCATTGAAGTCCAACTTCAAACTAACACCCTCTTTCTGATGATCAAAACAAATACACCACTAGTGCTGTATGTCCAAAAGTTTTAATACATGGTCTTCACTGTTCAGAAAAGTTAATGCATTAAATTCTAATACATAAATTTATCTCAATGAAAAAAAATAATTTTATACAATTTTGTCACAGCAGCTAAAGGAAACCAGATTTTATATGCAGTTGTAATAAAAACCCCCAATATTAGTTGTTTCTCAAATCAGCAGAACTGTTATCATATCATTCAGTAGTTAATGCAAATCCCAACTTGAACAACACAATGGCCACAAGTGTACAGCTCAGGAAAAGGAAAGTGCCATTCCAAAACTGAAATTTATTAAACTATGACTCAGCCTACACTTATTTTTCTCTGTTAACTAAGTTAACATAAAAGGGTGTTTAGTTTAATTCCACACCATATTCTTTATGTTACTGTTCTTCTTTTATTATGACTTTAACAGATTCACAAGTTACAAAATATCAATGCCACTTATAGCAGTTTATACAAATCCACACCTGTTTGAATTGTGAGGCACAAAACCACAATGTTTGATGACCCAAATGAAAAGCCAGATTCCCTGATGCATTAAAACCAATATCAGCATAAGCCCACTGCTCCATGGATGACAGTAGAGACAAAATCAGTAGGCTCAGTGTGCCATAAATAGATTGATGAAAGGTTCAGTGACAGAGGCATAACAGAGCATGTGGCAGAATTACATTATACATTTCATCCTCTGATGAGCGTAAGCTGTGCTACACCAGCTCACAACAGAAGCATGAACAGGGCTCTCCTCCTTTTCAGCCTCATGTTAATGCTTGAGAATTGGGAAACTACAATTCAGCTTCTTGCATAAAATCCCCTAGCATCACAATAATTAGTATAGAGTTCTAGATCTAACCCTTCTCTTGCAAACACACACACACACAAAGGTAAGGCTCATCTGTATTTATTCTGCTTTCTTCTGCCGTTAAAAAAAGAAATATACCTGTGTTCACAGAAAAAAAAAGCCATCTCTTCTCCCTCTCCTCCAAAATATCCACACCACAGAGAGCTCTCATTTATAATTCACTTCAAAGTATTTGTCAGATTAGGTTGACACCTTTCCCACTTTAAACAGAGGACAGAGGTTATATTACTTTGCTATACCTCACTGAGTTCTATTATCAAACACATTTCACTACTGAAATAACACCAATAGGACTCACTGTCTTTGACAGAATATGTTACACATCTTCTAACTGTCACTGTCCCTTAAAAGCAGAGCTATTTCACTGGTTTTCAATCAGTGTTATCTGGGAGCAACAAGTTACCCATTTAAAACATTTTGTATGACTTTGTGAGTTGCTAACAAAAGGCCCAAACACTGAAAAGCAAGAGACAATAGGATGCTTTGCAAAATCTGACAGTTCAAAAGGCATCCAAAGAGCAAGAGAACAAAACTCAGCCACTGAAGTGAAAACTGCATTGAACTAGCACTATGAAAATAGGGAGAAATTAAGAAGCTTTAGTATAACAATTACACAGAATGTTTTACTAGGGATACTTTTTGTTTGTTCAGGCAGTCACAAGGCATTCACTAGTATGATACAAACTGCAAAAACTTTAATTTGAAAGGTACAGGAATAGGATATTTAATTATTCCAGTTAAAGACTCTTTTTGATGGACTAATACAAGGTTCCTTAGCTGTAACATGATTTTCTCACAACTAAGGAAGTTTGCGCAGAAGCAGAAGAAACTTGCACAGCTTAGAAGTTAAAGCTGACAGCTTTCTAAAAGCAGCCTTGACACAAGACTTGGCTTATTTTGTTTTCACAGACATATACTGCACAAGACAGCCAACACCATTCAATCCAAACATAAGAGCATTTGTATAAACTTTTCCCATCAACATTAAAATTGCCAACCAAATCCTTGTGATTTCTGCAAAAAAGATAGTTCTTCTTGCTTATTGCTGTATTACAGGAAGTGATGATAGTTCTCACAGGAGACAGTGTACACTTCAAAGGTCACATCTCTTACAAAAAGCCTCAGTCTCTTCACCAGGTGCTGCTTCTGTACAGCAAAACTAGCATTCCATTTCTTCCAAATGAAACAGTCCCTTCAGTCCCTTTCCCTGCCCTGCATGTCTGAAGACCATTTATGCCTCTTCACTATGGCTCCAACCAGGAGATGACAGCTCATAATGCATTTGTGACAGCACCTCAAGCAACAGTGCACACTTCACTAAATGGACATGACTCCAATTAGATCCATGAGAAAACACGGAAGACGAACACAAAGAGAAAGAGAAACAATTTATTCTCACTTCTCTTGAAGGAAACAAATGGTTCTGACAGCAGGTTTGTTTTCAGACAGCTATAATTGAGGCTGACAGGCCAGCTTATTAAACAGAATAAGCCCCTTCACCCAAACACCAGAATCTATACCAAAAAACATTTTTATTTCAGTCTGCCTCTGAAATGAATGAAGTTAATCTCAATGTTAAAGAGAAGTCCACATTGCTACCACAAAAATCACACTGTGCAAATGCATGTCATTTATCTGCAGTGCTGAGTCACATCTGGGTGGTGGATGTGTTTTCCTGAATACCACACCCTGGGAATGCTTCAGCATTTCCCCTCCTACTAGAACATTGCCTTAAAGAATTGCTACAGTGACCTGATGAGAATTGATCTCTTCCTGCCATTTGCTGTATATGTATGTAAGACTTTCACAAACAATTGGCCAAAATTTGTGTATTACAGTTATTTCCCAAGTCACAAATACTACACAAGCCCTTCGTACAGGATATGCTGTCCAAGGACACGTGACCTCCACCTTCTCACTTCCCTACACCCCATCCACCAAGTAAAGCATTGCAGGCTTGCAGGCATTGATTCAGAGTCTTCAGCTTCTGGAATGCTGCAGATAAGAGTTCTGCATCTTTCAGGGACTCAAAACTCCCCTGTTTAGTTCACCTGTTCAATGTACATCATCTTCAGTAAGTGCTGCCACCTTGTTCCCAGGAACAGTTAGGGTCACTTCACACCACAGAGGTGGTACTTTCCGGATTTACACGCATCAGCCGTGAGGCATTTCTCAGATCCTGGAGCTGCTTGGCTGGCTTTCCAACTCCTTCCTCAAACCTTTTTTCCACAACAGGAAGGACAGTTTCATACAGGAAAGAGGCGTTCTGCCTAATGAACGCTTTTTTCTCAGGGTCCTGTTCACACCGTAAACTGTAATCGACATGCTGGACAGCCACCAGGATGATTTCCACCAGACTCTCCAGAAGAACCATATGCAGCTCTGGAAAGTAAAGCTTTAATGCTTCCTCCAAGAAGGCCATAGTCTGCTTAGTGAAAGCTACTACAGTGTAACTGAGGTTGACCCAGCAGTCATCACCCGTGTATTGGTCAAAATTGCCCACCCCACAGCTCCTCATCTCCTCCCTGAGCTTCCCCAGTGCCTCTGGAGTCATCAGGTTCATCTTTCTCCACATCTCCTCCGAGTTGCGGTGCTTGGTGGCCTCGATGATGATATCCTTGTAGCTCTGTAAAGCACCTTTGATATCCTTTACCAGCAGAGCATGAATGATGAAGGTGAGATCCAGTCCAATCTCACTCAGCTGCTTGCAGTGCTCTTTAGCTACCTGGGATAACAAAGAAAAGCAAAGGATGTTATTACTCTGCAGGCTCCCTTTACATCTTACATGTTTATCAAATTTATCTCAGAAAACTGAGAAGTGTTACTCATACTTATTTGTCATGCTTTAAAAATCTCATTAATGAGAAATTAATAACTGAAAGATACACCCTGGCTGTCAAAAATACTCTGGACAATTACATATAAACCACTCGAGCTTTTTTTATTCCCCCCTCCCAATTAGCAGCTGAAAGAAGGCATAACCTGAGAAAGTTAGTCTTGCAAAAAAAGTATGAAAATGTAGCTAATGACAGCTTTGGAAAACAAAAAGAAAGTTCTGAAGTACTTATAATTCAAGTGTAGCTTATAGGACCTCCTGCTAGTTAAAGGCAAATTAAGAATCAACACACTTTGCATTCCTGAAAAAGGCAGGATTTTCCTTGACATGTATCATAACCTTAAGGCTCTCCTCTGTTAAACTGAAAAAAACCAAACAAACCTCGAATGAATATTAATCTTCCAACGCAGGAAACCTCTCTGGAGACCCATACAAGAGTCAACAACTAGACTAGAGTTAGAAAAGAGAATTTAAAGCTTTGAAGCCTTTGTTTCAGCTATTGTGCCCCACCACCCCCCTCTTTGGGCTCTCTTACCTTGACACACTCTGCCGCAGTTGACAAACTCTCTTTGCTATCAAATACTTGCTTACTGAAGGCATCTACAAACATCCTCATGGACGAGCGGGCCCAGACAACAAAGGCCGAGTAGCAGCCGTTGTTGCCAGCGAAGTCCGTCTCAAACTCCCGGGCCGTCTCCAGGAGGCTGGTGAAGAAGACATGGCAGAGCTTATGGATGTAGAGCAGCGTGGCGCCCTCGATGCGCAGCTGCCGGATGGCGGTCTGCACCGCGGCCGCCCGGTTCTTCAGGAACAGCTCGCAGGCCTTGGTGGACTGGCCCAGGCGGATGAGCTGGGACACGGCTCGGCGGGTGGCCCGGGGCCCTCCTCGCAGCGAGCGGTCCGGAGACAGCTCGAACACCAGAACATCCGTGAGCTGCCGGACGCGCTCATCCACCTTGGCCCGCAGCTCCTTCACGGGCTGGCTCACGGGCTTGTCCGCCAGGTACTCGTTCAGTTTATCCAGGAGGTCCACCGCCCCCTCGAAGTCGCGCTGAGCAATGCACACGTCCAAGTCCTCGGGCAGCTCCTGGATCCACTCAAGCGAGAGGTCAACAACCTCCTCCTCAGCGGAGGGTTCATCCTCCTCCTCGTCCTCATCCTCGTCGAAGGGGTTGGTGGATTCGGGGGGCGTTGGGGCGGGCCGGGGCAGGGCCTCCTGCTCCAGGCGCCGCTTCTCGCTGAGGACGCGGTTGCGCTTGGTCTCCTCCAGCACCTCCAGCCACTCCTTCTTGATCTTGGCGTTCTCGGCCTGGAAGATGCGGCTCTCGGGGAACATAAGCAGCTTGAACATGTCCTTCATAGGCGGGTTGTCCTTGACGTTGACCACGGCCAGCCCGTCGAGGGGGGACCGGGCGTCGGAGCGGTAGGCACCGCGGCGGTTGGGCAGGGC
>VXBB01008836.1:11499-40646 GCA_013399915.1 Illadopsis cleaveri | reverse complement strand
CCAGGCGCCGCTTCTCGCTGAGGACGCGGTTGCGCTTGGTCTCCTCCAGCACCTCCAGCCACTCCTTCTTGATCTTGGCGTTCTCGGCCTGGAAGATGCGGCTCTCGGGGAACATAAGCAGCTTGAACATGTCCTTCATAGGCGGGTTGTCCTTGACGTTGACCACGGCCAGCCCGTCGAGGGGGTACAGGGCGTCGTAGCGGTAGGCACCGCGGCGGTTGGGCAGGGCGGTGGCCACGAGCAGGCAGTCGTTCATGAGGAAGGCGTGCACCCGCTGGATCTGCGCCATGTGGTCGGCGTCGTACTCCACCAGGTCGCCGTTGTAGACCAGGTACTTGCCAGGGCTCTCGGGCAGGAGGTCGCGGCAACCCTCCACCTTCTCCAGGAGGGTGGTGAGAGTGCGCTGCCGCCCCTCCTCGTTGGCCGCCGCGTCCTTGGCCGACAGCGGCAGGAAGGGGTCGGCGGCGGCGGCGCGGCGGGCGCCCAGCGCGGGGTCGTCGCGGTCGGCCTGGAGGAGCAGGGCCTGGGTTACGGCCTCCATGATGCCCTTCTGCTCGGTGAGGATGTGGCTGAGCTGGTACATCTCGCTCTCCAGGTAGCTGATCTCCCGCGCCGTCTCGATGAATTGCCGGTAGTTTTGGTAGACGTTGCGCTTCAGGCTCTGCGCCGTCTCCTCGCTCAGCGCCTGGATGCGCTGGCGGTGCTCCTGCAGGTCCCGGTCGCCGTCCGANTGCTGCGCCTGCGCCGCTCCGGATGCGGATTCCGGTTGCGGCTGTGCCGGCTGGCGGGAGCTGAACTCGGCATGGAGGACGAGGATTTCTTGTTGGCGCTCAGGCTGCAGCAGGAGTGGGAAGAGCAGGACGAGGTAGCGGCAGAGGCGGCAGGAGCAGCAGCAGCAAAGCGCCCTGATGTCGCTCCGTACCGCTCGTCCCTCCAGCCGCTGTCGGTGGTGGACGAGGCGTGGGAGCTGCTGGACCCCAGCCCCGACGTGCATGCCATGTTCGTGCAGTTCAACCAGACGCTCTTCTGGGGCAAACTGGAGGCTGTCACGGTGTCCTGGAGCCCCCGCATGACCAGGTGCGGCACCGGGGCGGGGTGTGGGGCTGAGCGCCTGCCGAGCTCCCGGGGCTGCCCTGTCCCGGGGGCCGGGGGTGTGTGGGGGCGGTCGCCAGGGCCGGGAAGGCGGCGGGGAGGCCGATCCTTGTGTTTGGGGAGCTGCCCACCGTGCCTCCGCCGGCCCCGGCAGCGTGCGCGGTGGGAAGGGCCAGCACCCATGGAGCCGCAGCCTGTGTCGGGGAGGAGCTGTCGCTTGGCACTGTGCTGCTGCCCCGCTAGCGCCGTGCTGGGACACTCCAATGTCCGCGTCTCTGGCAGATCCCGTACGGCGGGACATGAGTTGGTCGCTGTCGTTGTCTCCCTTGTCTTGTGTTCTGTCGTCCGTGGCAGCCATCAGTGACTTTCCCCGGCGTGCAGGCAAGCCGGAGGGATGTTAAAACAGAAGACATTACTTGGTCTGAGATGGTGTGTGTGGAAACCTCATGTAGTCGTGTTGCTGTTCTGGTTCTCAGTCTTTATGATAGTTTTACTGCACGGCAGAAAGGCAAAATTGAACCAATAATAATATATTAGAAAAATTTAGAACAGGAAGGGGAATATAGAAGAAATCTGAGGTTAAACAAACCCAGGAATCTTTGAAGTGCAGTCTGCAGTTCTGCAGCAGATGCAGTTGCTGGTGGCTGGAGTCCTGCCACCTCATATTCTCTGCTGGTTGCAGTATTCTTTAGACATTTGGAAATAGTTGAATATTGCACTGATAGGACTAACTCAGTAGGACTAACACAGACAAAAAAAGTGGTGTTTGCTGGCTTAGTGCACAGAAGTGAAGGTGTATGTAGGTTCGGTATGGGTCAAGTTGGTGAAGGGTGGGGAGTGAAATTGAAACAACCAGAAATTAAGTCAGTGTTTGCTGCCGTGAATCTCCAGTCTCTGTATAGTGTATTATAGTCCATTACAAGGAAACATTCTTCTGCCTTCAAAACAGGTTTTTCTACTTGAAGGAACTTGTGGGGTTTTTTTTCTTTGCTTAACAATGCTGAGCTAAGTAACTACTCAAAGTGACTTTGTTCCATGTTCTGAGTGACCTAGCATGTGTGTACAGGGGATGGCATTTTAACTTAAATTCTCCATTTTCTTTGTGTGTTACAGAAGCAAATAGATTTTCATATTTTGTTTCTGTTTTTCCTGTCAGCTCTGCTGGTATCTGTTCATATCACGAAAGAAGTGGGTTGTGTTCCATTCGTCTCAGTGAGCCGCTTCTAAAGTTACGGCCAAGGAAGGATCTTGTGGAGGTATTTGAACATGGGTTATGAATCTGCACATAAAGTGTATTGTGCCCACCACCCCTTCATACAAACATTTTAGATTTCATACTGGCATTCTTTTAGGCAGTAACTTACAGATCATAAAATAGTAGTGGCTTTACTGTTATGTTTGTATGCCATGGTAATCTTTAGTTTTATGTTTCTAAGTGGGCAACTCCAAGTAGAAGTCTGGAGTCACTTGTTTATTTTATTGACTTTATATAGAGAAAAAACCACCCCAAGTTTTTAACTCCTAACTTATCGTTTAATATTCAAACCAAACATGGACTGTAGTTTTGAAAAGGCCAACAGCAGAAAATAAGGATATAGAAAATGACTTAACATGACTTTTTGTTGCTTTTTGTGCCTCTGCCAGAGCTGCTGCTTTGAGCTGGCTGAACATTCAGATTTGCCTAAGAATAGAAATGCTGTAGAGGTTCAGCTTGGTCAAAAGTGGCGCTTTTTGGGGGGGTTGTGTAGGGGATGATGTCTTTAAAGATGTGATTTAAGTTTGAGGATTATTTCTGCTTTTTGGGATGCTGCTTATTGTTGTAATATTCTGCAGCATGTTTTAGTGATGTGGGAATAGGGGTAATTTGATTTCATAGATCAAAGTATTATGTTTTTATGACCCAAACTGAATATGTGAATAATCAAAGATAAGATCAGTACCACAATCAATGTAGAAGAGTAACATACTCGCAGCTTAAACATGAAACTGAAAATGCAATGCTTTTCAGTAAATATCTGATGGTTGCATCATTTCAGACCCTGTTGCACGAAATGATCCATGCCCTGCTCTTTGTTACTCACAACTACAAAGATCGTGAGTCTCATGGACCGGAGTTCTGCAAGCACATGCGTCGCATTAACCTCTTGACTGGAGCCAATGTCACAGTAAGAATGATCCTCTTCACCTGATTTAATGGAGCTTTCTTCCTCATTTGGTGCTTTAGTTGACTGGTGCAGAATAAGTAATGTTCTTGTTAGACACTCCGCAGTTGGTACCAGTAAAAATTTGCATCCAAGTGTGTGCCAGTTCCATAGTTACTTTGCTGGGGACAGTGGTGGGAACAGGTTGAGGGAGATCTAATGAGTTGTTAGTCATACAATTTTCAGGTATGTTTTATGTAAGAATTTTTCTTTAGGCTTTTGTGGTAAACTAGAAACAGCTTAATGGTAGCAGGGACAGAAGTGCTCCATGTTAAGAGCAGTCAAGATTTAAGTCAATAGAGAGGAATGATATTTATGTTAATATTTAAAAATAATGTGTCTAATAAGATCAATTAAGGTATTAGCTGAAAGGAGAATACAATATTGGCATTGTTTGCAATGCATTCTAAACAGTTCATCTTCTAGGTGAAGTTGTAGCTAGATTTCCAAAGTGATTTGGAAACAAACAAGATAATCACGACATATTCCTACACATCCTATCTTTTTTTTAAAAGCTTTGTTTTAATGGTAGCTAAATGTTGATCAAATTTTATTCAGGTCCAGCTCTTTTAACTGCTAATATAAAAATCACAGCTGTAGTGGAAGAAATTGAATGGAAATAGATTTTTTAAAAAAATATTTTAGAGCTAGAGATATAAAATTCGTAACTTTCTGAATGACTGGGTTTTTTTGTTTGTGTTTGTTTTAACATAGATCTATCACAATTTTTATGATGAGATTAATTTGTACCGCCAGCACTGGTGGCGATGCAATGGCCCCTGCCAAAGCAGAGCCCCTTACTATGGGTATGTGAAACGTTCAATGAACAGAGCACCCTCTGCACATGACTTCTGGTGGGAGGAACATCAGAGGACCTGTGGGGGCACATTCACAAAAGTGAAGGAGCCAGAGAAATTCTCAGAGAAGTCCAAGCAGAAAACTCAGGCAGCAAAACCTCTACACCTCAAGTCAACTAACAAAGGTATTTTATGATTTTTTTTTCCTTTTCCAAACTGATCTTTGTCCTGACTTTTTCTTGAATGAATATGGACCAAACACTACATAAGCTTGGTTTAGATGTTACTGTTACATAGCCAAAGAACAGGGCCTGTTTGTGTGTGCACTTCTAGGCTGCTCCTCAACTGAATTGTCTACAAAAAGTTTTAGTTTAGTTTGATGCATTATTTTCAAGCAACATTATTTTTTTTTGTGTGAAGCACCTCAAATACTAAGCCCATGATTTTTTAATGAAACAATTATTAACTTATTTTTTAATCTGATTTTGCAGGCAAGACACAAATGCATGGTATGCAAGAGCTGACTCCTTTTAGTGGGATGGGGTATCGGCTTGGAGGAGGAGACGGTATCCTTTCAGAAAAAAACACAAATGCCAGCAGCTCCACTGGAAACAGGGAAGCACATGGCTCTCTGCATCACTCAGCAGTAAGGACAATACCAACCCCTAGAAAGGAGATAAAACTAGAAAAATTACCCCATTGTGGCATCTTTCCACTTCAGACCAATGGTGCTGGTGAGAGGAGCAACTTATCTTTAAAGCGCGAGTTTCCGAAACCCTCTGCTGCTGATGCAGAAGATGATGAGAATGACTGTGGATTGCCTGCTAGGATTGCTCGTGTTGCTGAGGAAACATCAAGCCAAGGCTCACCAGCTGGCAAGAGGGCTATGCCATCTCCTAACTGGTCACCAAAACAAATTTGTTTGGAGCAGACCCTGAGAGCTCAGGGTGCATCTGAGAAAAAAAGCTTAGAATGCGTTAATACACTGCAGCGATGGCCAAAAAAGGAGGACAAAACTGCTTTTGAAAAGTATTTCATGAAAAAGGGGGGTACTGATGTCACTACAACTACAAAAAACAGAGCTGAATTTACACAGTCCTTTGCAGGTCCGAGCAATCCTGTGAGGCAGGATAGAAGAGTCAGTTGTCCTGTCTGTGAGACTGATGTTTTGGAATCTAAAATAAATGAACATCTTGATACTTGTCTTGTGTAAAACAACAGAAAGTTTCTTAAAAAGATAAACCAGGGCTGGAAATGTTGTTTGAAAGGTAATTTGCTCAGGGTTTGCTTAGCTGTGGTTACACTCCTGTGTGCCTGTTCTGAAATGGAATTTAAAATGTAACTGACCTCCATATCCTCATGCTAGTAAGTAAAAATTATGTGGAATGCTGCTAGGAATACTGGTAAAGACTGCTCCTGGACATGTCATAAAAGCTTTTGTGATTTCCCAGTTAACCTTCCAGTGCTATACAGGACAAACTGTATTAAAGTGACATTGCCTCCCAGTCTTTATTTTGCTGCTTCTGGAAGCCAGCCAGGTTTGTGGTTAGCAGGCCTGTCAGTTGAGTACTAAAGCCATTGTGCCATGAAAAGTTATGAGTGCCAGGCACATGTGTTTTCTATGTGAGCTTCCTGAAACGTTCTCTTGCTGCACTAAGGTATTTATCAGGTTAAACATTAAACAGTTTGAGTCCTTACAATCAGTAAAACTGATTGTGTGTTTGCTTAAACATAAAAATTGTTTTATATAAATAGCTTTTAAACAAAATTGTTTTATATCTTGTTACTGTAATTTTAAATGGCTGTATCAGCCTGGCTTTATATGATTACACTATTACTCCTGCTCTCTTAACTAATTTTAAATGCTTCATATTTTAAAAAATATTGACACTACAGAAGTTTAATGTAAATTACTTTGTTCTTGCATACTTTGAATAAATTGTTACTGAAGTTTAAATTTCTACTAAGCCTGGCCATTTTGTGTCAGTTACCAGTGGGTTCACCTGTATATTTGATAACAGTTTTTTATTAGAGCGTTTCTGAATTAACACTTTTCCTTCTTAAATTTCCCTGTAGAAACAGGTGCTGGTGAATACAGATTGCATCAACTGCTGCTTTCTCCATCCTGTTTTTAAAACAGTTTCATTATTGTTGCACTTCTGTGAAAAAATTTACAAATACTGATAGTAAAACTTGCTTTGCCATGTTGATTTTCCATACTTCCTTCTTAAAGCTGCAGCATTTATCAGTGTTTCCAGGGAGACTTGAAATTTTCAAGGACAGAACTACCAAGAAATATTTGTATTATCTTATGTTTTTAAGATGAGGATGAGAGTTGCACCGCAAAGCATCTGTCACATCATAAAGCATTTTTGAGAGATATTTCCATTAAAATTGCTCTCTGCAGTTTCCTTATTTTTCTTTCCTATTGTGACAGATGGGAGTAAAGGAGAAGGATTGTGGGTATTATTAAATGTGGGGCTTTTTCCCTAATGTCTTCTTTTACTTCTGAATTGTTCATTTGAAGGACAAACAGAAAACAAATGAAGAATTTAGTGGACAGTGTAGCCTGTTGAGGGAGGGGGGAACTTGAGCTGTAGGCAAGTCATCCCTCATATACACGTCCTAAAATAGATCATTGTCCAAACAATTGAGCAATTCTGGACAAGCTATGGAAAAACAGCACCTCTGTCATACGTGTTTGTACAAGGAAGTATTCTAATACCAGGATCTCTTTTATCCAGAGAGGAAGGCTTTGCAGTTGCTATTTATTGCAGGCTGTTATTAGTGGGTCATGGCCAGCTTCATTTTGGGTATGTTACTATGAATGCTGTTTCTGTAAATTGTTGTGCTTGAATACAGTGTCCTACCCACAAGGACAACGATGACTACCAGTATGTTTTTTAAATCCGCTGCTCAATTTGGGTCAAAGGTGAGAAATTTCATCTTCTCTCTCACTTGTCTTTGTCCTTGAGTGAGTTTAGATACTGCCTGGAACAACACAAGCTGTCAGTGAGCCGTGAACAAACATGCTTCACTGAAGTACAGTGTGAGTTGCCTGAATGGAAATCTGAGCAGCAAGTTAATAGACTCAATTTCTGAGGCAAAGCAGCTATGAAGGAGGGTCAAGCCTGAGTGTGCATTTTATCAACAGAAGGTTCTGCAAACTAAAGGAAAAAGCCATCTCATTTTGTGGTGACCTATTAGGATTGCTCTGCATAATTCAGAGAGGAGTTCCAGAGGTTAAAATTACCTAAGTGGGGGTTACTTGGCCCTTTCATTTTTATCATAAAAGACTGCTCTTCAGTTGCCTTGAAACTGGTTATCAGACAAGAAATCTTAAAGGTTGAATATTAGCAAGTATTTTTTACTTTATGGAAATGTTTTCAAGGAGGTTTTCATAACACTTGAGTTCTGATGAAGCAGTGGGAAGAATTTTTCTCAGGGCTACTAAAATGTATTAGTATCTTGCAAGAAGATATGCAATACAAATAGTCTATTTTAGAACATATTTGAAAAGCAATAGTGTGCATTCATCTCTCCTTTAGTCCAACCTCTATTTGTTTTCACCTGGCATATCTGGGTCACATGGGAGAAATGTATTCTCACAGCCAGTTCAACCCTAATGCCTGTGCATAAGCTGATGAGGAGGCTATTTATGTCTAGGTGGAAGCAGGCCCCTCAGGCAGGACAGGCCCTGCTGCTCAGTGTGCAATCAGGAACCTGTTACCTGAGCCCCCTTTCTAGGAACTTCTCCCAAGAGAAATACTGCTCATTTGGAACAGGCTGTGCTACCTGCCTCTGGGCCAGCCTAATGAAGATCACCAGGTAATAATCTAGTACAGAATCAAAGGCTAGAGAGGGCTTAGTCATAACTGGACAAGAAGTGGACAGTGATTCCTGAGGTGCAAAGTAGCTATTCAAACTTCCCTTGGTGCAGCAGGAGCATGTGCAATAGACTAAATGGCTTGTGAGGGTTTTCTTCCTTGTGTGTTCTTCTGGAGCCCCTCAGTTCTCTTGCATTTTCCATATACACAGCACTTCTTCAAGTAAAGCAAGATACACTTTACTGCAGGGTAACAGCAAGAAGGAATCAACAGCAAGTTTCTGAGGAAAAAGCCAGATGGACATCTCTGCCAAGTGGTTGGAGCAATCCATGGTGATGGTGGAATGATGCAGACTACTCTGGCTGGAGGACATTAATAAACTGCCACTACAGCAGTTAGCATCACCACTGCTGGGTCTGGCCATCCTAGAACACCATGTCTGTGCCTTTTGTCCAATCTTGTCACCTTAAATTGAAAGGCCACTAAAAGGTTGGACTAGGTGACCTGGTGAGGTTACACCTGGCCTACACCCTCCTGTGAACATGTTTGTTGCTGCCTGACGTGGTGAAGGCAGCAGTGAAAGCGCTGATCTCCAGCAGCTGCTCCTTAACAGATAGCCAGCATTCATCAGTTTTACACTCCGAACTCAAATACCCAAGTTCTTACTTCCTTCTGGATTATTACAGCTGTCTTGAAGCCTTGGGATTTAATAAACTATTTTAAAAAATATGAATGTGAAGACTCTGTATAAAAATTACCTTTGAAGTGTGGTTTGTGGGCAGATCAGCCGTTAAAGAGACTTGCATTTCATTATATGTGAAAATATGTGTGATTTCATAGACTCGTGTGTATGGAAAAAAAAAAAAGCCCAGACCCTGGGCTGTGTGGAGCTTTGGGATCCTTCAACAGGCCGTTAGGTGGCACCCCTTGCACGTAAGGAGTTCTTATTTCGTCCTCTCTAACCTGTGCGGGGAGAGAACAGAGAATGCAGGATTGCAGGCTTGTATTTCACCTACACTGCACTCTAGGCTGAACGTGGACCAGCAGCAACCCTGACTGGACCACAAACAAGTTAAAAGAGGAGGAAGAGTGGTGGCGGGGGGGAAACATCTGCAACTAGCTGGGAAATGAATAGTAAATGTAGAACTAACTAGGTTCTGTGAGTGATTCTTCAACTTTGCTGCAAGAAGGACCGGGAAGATGACAGAGTAGCTCTACTTTAGGGCTCAGGAGTAACCCCAAAGGCATTTTTTTGTGGATTACAGGCATCACACTGCTTGCATCCATTGCAGTGACAAAGCTAATTTTCTATCACCATTTGGCATCAACACAGCTCTGCAAAAGATGCAGGGCAGAGTTTTAGGAAGTCAGAGGGATTTATAAAACAAAACTCCTGTGCTTTGGCTCAGCCAGGGAGCCAGAGGGGTGTAACAGGCCCAGGGAAAGGTAGTGTATTACAGGTGTGAAAGCTTAAAATGGGATGTGGCCATGGCCTTAATTCCTCTGTTCCTTTTTAGCTTCTGCCAGGCCAGGCTGCTTTAAGACTAGATTAAATTTCTAAGCAGGTGCAGCAGCTTGGCCTCAATAGCTCACCCTGTCTCTGTTCCATCCATCATCTTTCATTCACATAATTTAACCTGCTTTTTTGCCTTAGTATGTCTTGGACGTGACGTTTCCTAAACTGTATAACAAAGAATTTTGAAGGTGCAAAACCCAACAAGTCAAGTATTTGGCTTCACCATTGCTTAATTGAAAAGCAGTGATTGGTTTATTTTTCTTTAACTGATGTCAATCTCTGGATCATAGTTTTTGTGTTTACTGCAAGTTTAAAGTTTACTTCTCTTCAGAGAGCTGTCACTAGTGGCATAAAAAGTCTGGGGCAAGATGTGGGCTAGAACTCAGTGAAGGCCTGGTACAGGATATGAGGCTTCAGGAACATGGTTTCCTTGGAGGTTTTCATTCTTCCCGTGCCTTCAGTAAGCAATTTACAATGGCAGGAATGGCCATAGGGCCTCTCTGCTCTTACCCCACTTTCTCCCCACTGCTTTGCTGCCCTGCCTTTGTCTTCCCACTGACACTGGTCTCTTTCCTGGAGCATGCCAGTATTGATCCACTTTCTTCCCCAAAGGATCCCCTCAGTGGGTGTGCTGTCACTGATCCGTAAGCAGTTTTTGATTCACTGGGAAGGTTTTTGGAGACAGGCACAAAGCTGAAGTGCAAGTGACTCACTTGGAAGGTGCTCTTCTGCAGATGCTGGTGCAGGGTGGGACAGGGCCTGGCTGCAGCACCAACAGCCAGAAAAGCTCCCTGGTGTGTCACAGGAGCACAGGGCCGGGCAAGGGCTGCTCCAGGTACTGCGGCTGTGGAAGGACAGGGCACAGATCTGGGCTGTTCTGGCAGATGGCAAACAGAAACATTTCCAAAGGGAAGAGTCCTCTTGAGGATAAGTCAACACCCCAGGGGCTTTGGAGAGGATGGCACCTGTACCAGACGGAGTATAAATAGCTGCAAGTAAGAGATTCTGGTCTTAAATCTGCTGTGTTCCCCAGGATATGCTGCTAAGAATACTTTGGGTTGCTCCTTTGATTTACATTTAGCAGTACCTACATAGGAAATTTAATTTAAAGAGAAAAAAATTTCTTTCAGCAGGGTTGACTGAACATGGGAGCAGGTTTCTTGCAGAGGTTGTGGTGTGTCCATCCTTGAAGATACTCAAATCCCAGCTGGACATGGTCTTAGGCAGCCAGATCTGGGTGACTTTGTTTAAGGGCAGGGGAGCTGGACCAGACCACCTTCAGGTGCCCCTTCCCACCTAAACTGCCCTGGGTGTCCACCTAACAACCCCAGGAGCACTTCAGGTCAAATTGAAATTACAGCTGAAGGTAATTAAGGTCCACCTGCTTGCCCTTGCCCTGGTACAGCCCAGAGGTGCTCACACCATCTCTGACCATCAGCTGATTTCCAGCTGTGCATTTCTTCCTTTCCCTGCAAGGTTTGGCATGGGCAGCTCTCATCACTGCCAGCATGCAGACCATGGGGATGAGGGATAAGTCTCCTGTCACATGCATCAGAGACTGGGGGACTTCAAGCAGGAGCTGGGGAAGTGTCATAACGTGAGGACAGGTACAAGGAAGCTCTGCCCTGCCAAGCCTAATTGCTGAATCCTCTCCAAGTCACACTGTGGGGGGGAAGATTATCAGGCCTGCAGACAGCATGAATTAAAACTCAGACTTAATTAACTTTGAATGTACCTAGAAGAGATTTAGTATGCCAGAAAAGCATCCCATGAGAGGAAATAGGGGTTATTTCATGCACTGCAAAACCCAGGCAGCATTTCCCAGGCAATATGGCAGAGTTAAGACAACTCTGCCAAGAGGTCTTGTTGCTGACATTTGGGCTTAGGTTTGAGCCATGAAATGCAATGTTGCTGAAGTGGACACACGTCCCTAGGAGCTGTTAGCAAGGTATTACAGACACAAGCATTAAACACAAGCATCCCCTGAAGGAATGGGGAGCCGTCAGTTTGGAGGAAAACACTGAAAAGTTGTTGCCTTAATGCCATCTTCCTTTTAATCCCTGTACAGGTCCCAGAAATGTTATCTTCTCCAAGACAATTCTGCAGCATCACACTCCCACCCTAAACCAAAGCCTTGCATCCTCAGCTGTGCAAGCACTGAACCATACAGAGGCTGCAGTCAGTCCATGCACACCCTGCAGCAGATATGGAGGGAAATACTGCCTTAACTTCTCCAGGAAGAGGAGAGGGATGGGAGGCTTCTGCTTTTAGGCAAGCATCCTCACCCAGCTATAGTTGTTACAGGACAGGCTGATCCCAGCCCTCAGTGTGTTTTCACACGTGGATGTGGGTTTGTGTTGAAGTGACACCATTTTTAGGAGACTGGCAAGTAGGTGTCCTGTCCATGAAACCTGCAACAGTTATCAGTCTCCTTCCCTCTACCTCTCTTTAGCAGAAAGACTACCCAAGCCTGGTGTGAAGCTGCTGCTGGGTGCTTATTGCATGGTTAAGGGACTCTAAATGCAGTGCCAGGTGAAGGGTATGTCCCATGAACTGCCATGGTTCAGCTATATCATGTGTAACCTCACCACCTCTGCAAAGGACAAGCAGCACCTTCAGCAATTCAAGGCTGGCAGAGGCAGTCAGCAGCTCAGCACACAGAGCTTCTGTCAGGCAGCACCAACTCAGGGCGGGCAGCAGCATCAGCCAGAGGATGTGCAGCCAGCCATGACCTGGTAGCCACTATTCTCAAGGCATTTTGTACAGCGCTCAGCCAAGAGCTTGGGCAGCACCTCACCACCTGGAAAGGCAGCCACCAGGCTGTGACCACTCCAAAAACCATCCCAAATGTTTTTCTCAGGCAAGCATGTTATAATTTACTCCAACCCCCACTCAAGGGACACAGCAAGAGAGAAGGGCCTGCAGTTCGGCTGACAGCAAGTGGGACAGTGGTCAGGGAGCCCTGGAAGGATGGATAAGCACAGGGGTAGCAAGGGGCTGGAGAGGCCCCCACAAACATGTGGGAGCAGAAATGGCAAGGGCAGGTTGGAAGCAAAGCAGTTGCTCTCCAGGCACTCTCACATGAGGAAAAGAGCAAATTTCCAAACCTACTGTAAGCACTGGAGGTGTAACCAACCCCCCTCCCACTTTCCCCACTCCTCCATCCCTGCCCCAGTGGATTTTTGTGTCACATTTGTGTCACACAGCATCCTCCCCCTGTAAGAGAGCGGCGTGTCTCTGTCACCTCTGGGACACAAAGACCATGTGTTCCTGCTTTGGGACAAGGACTTGTCCTGGCTGTGACACAGCAGGACCCCACCTGCTCTCTCCCCAGTCCCAGGAGGGTTTCTGCATCCCACTCCTGATGTCCCAGTCACAGCCTGGCCACAGGTGGCCCCCTGCTCCCTGCCTGCCCTCTTGGATTTGTATAAGCCTTGGGTTTATCGTGAAGTACGTGCCCTCCCTCCTCATCTCATTACATAATGTTGCATGGCTGTGGAGTTACAGAAACTCTCAGCTAGATACAGTCATTTCCTAATGTGCTATTTTAAATAAGGGGTTTTAAAAAAACCCCAACCAAACAGCTATAATGTTCTTATAGTGCAGGTGGGAAAAAATAAAAGTAGTCAAAGAAGTTTAGAAATTGCTACCTACACCCCTTCAGTTCTTCTAGATACAAGGAATATTTAGGATTGAAGAGAGTTAACTTTGTACAGTCTCTGCTTGTTCATTAAAACCTGACCGTGCAGAACATGTGCCCAGCACCACATTACTATTATGTTGTGGCTGGGGAAGGGGAAGCAAAGGGAAAATAAATATGCCTAATGTGACAGCTCAAACTTTGCTCTTTGCTACTGAGAACATCATCAACCGGACTGTAATCTCAGAAAACAGATTGTTATTACCCATGGCCCTTTGGCAAACATTAGCCATGTCCACAATCACATTTTCCCTGAGGAAATATTCTCCTTGACATCCAAAGATGTCCTCAAGTGCTCCTATAAAAACAGTCCTGAAGTATCTTTTGGCTCTGGTAACTCATGGTACAGCACTCACCAAAACTGTACTTTTTAGACTAGGGGTGGTGGCATTTAAGTTTGTTTCTGTAGTGGTTGGTTGATTCGCTCCTATCTTACAGCATGACAAAAATTCTCAGGATTCCAACAGCCATTAATCCAGCTCCAAAATTCGAGTTTCCTTCTGTTCCTTAGAGCTGCCACGTGTCTTCTGCTATAATGCAATCTTTTTAAACAGATTTATAAAAGCTTGCTTACATGCAGTAACGTAAGCAAGACACATTTAAAACCAAAGTGACTTGCCTTCAGATAGTTTTGACAGTTTTTTTCCTTGGCCTTTTGGTTGACCCTTGCTTTCTTTAGGTAGCAAAATACCAGCTCACAATCCAATATGATATTCAGGCACTAGGCTTTTCATTTGTTAGTAGGAGTCAAATCTCTACACTTTAGTTATGCTGGCTTCATGTTTTTGTTTTAAATAGAATAAAATAGAACCACATCAGCCCTTGAAACAAACCCAGAAGAGGAACGGTTTCCACCCTGGCAAGCCACACTGACACAGACAGACAAGCCCACAAGGAGCATTCTGGATATTTAGAATATTCAGAGATGAAATTTTACTTCCCATCTCCAACAATATTTTAAAAAAATATGAGTTTCAGTTCAGACACTGCCCTGAAGCATGCACCTTGTATCACAGCTTGCCTGTGTGTGATCCTGGTAAGTTGTTAGCCCATCTCTGTTTTACATCCCTCCCACTCTGATGTGAGGCATGCCCTGCAAACGTTTAGCCATATGGAAAGGATGACACTGGGCTTAGAGGCTAAATGAGCCAGTCACCTCTTCCACCATTTATCGCCACATTATATACAAAGGTAGTTACAGTAAATTCTCCAGAAGACCGCATAAACTATTAACTTTAGAAGTTTAATCTCAAGCTGCATGTTTAATAAGAGGAAAGTCCAACAACTTACTTTTGGAATACAGACAAGGAAACCAGCTCCTAGTTCAAGTAAAGTTATGAACATCTCATCTTCAGAGATAAAAATACGCTTGCTTGCAACACACATCCATGAAGAAAAGGATGGATGGGATGCATCAACTGTCTTTTCTGAGACAAACATAGAGTGCATTCTTTTTTCCCCACACTTCATGTTCCTCCCAAAGCAGACACCTATAGCATATTTTTAATTGGAATGTCCCATATTCCTCATACCCACCCAACATGTTTTATCTTGGGTATCATATGCCAGTCTCTTCACATCCTACTTTGCCATTTCTATTCAACTCACTACTTCCACCCTCTCCTGCTAAAGACTTGAGCCTATCCCCAACAGATTGGCAAGTTACATCTCATCTGTCCCTTCCACTTTTAGATCCAACTCATTTGGGAGCTGCGGTTTGGGTTTTTTTTCTCATATTACAGGGAAGGGATAAATGTTCTGTAAATTCACTCAACTTCAAAGCCATTGGCAAAGCTTGATGAAACTCAGTAAGCGGTAGTAAAAGTCAACAGAGCAAATTCTCTGGAACCGGTTTTGTCTGGTAGGAGAGAGGACCTTGAAACCTGCTTCCGTCAGCTGCTATCCACCCCTAACAGACAGGGTCAAGCAACTCTGATGCAGCAGATGTTCCAGAGTGAACACAGCTCCTGTACAAACAGACTTTGGTTCATGTGCAGTAATTACTTACATTCAAGCTTTACATGTGAAAAAAGAAAAAAAAAGCTGACAAAAGGAGACCCAGAGATTCAACCCCCATCCCCTCCAAAAAGCAGGTGAGATCCAAATCCAGCTGAGACCCATGAATTTCTTCAAAGTCTTTGCTGCTCAGTATTCATAAATTCCTACTAAGTATTTGCAAGAGCATGCAGGTATCTGCATGTCTGCAGGCAAGGTACAAATGCTAGACTCCTGGAGTTTTGCGACTTGGAGTTTGCCCTCATAACTTGGCATTCTCCCCTCTTCTTCAGAGCATTCAGCATGCATAGAAATGGCCATACATTTGCAGTCTGGCCATACTTACCAACATGACAGAGATGTGATCTTTCCCCTCCTGACCTTGAAGTGGTCAGCAAAGCCAGATGTTTTACACATGATACACACTCAAATCTGCAAATGGTCAGCTCTCAAATCTGCAAATGTCTTTTCTGAGAAACATCAAAGAGAAACACTTCATTTTCCTGCTGCAGTGTTCCTGCATATTGTGCTCAACAATGTGATAATTTAAAAAATAAAACAAAACTCAAACCAGCTCTACACAGGATGGTTGCAAGAAAGGTTTCTTCCTTGTTCAACGTAAAACTAGGATGGGGAAGAGGTACTTTCAAGAGAACTTTTAGGAAGTTATACAGCACTGAGCATGGAAAAAGCTTCAAAGCACTTTGCCATCAGCTCAGTGCTGCTACACTTTGGTTTCAACCTAAAAAAATGCCAAGAACCATCACCTTAGAGCAGAAATGTGCAAAACGGGCACTCAAGTGCCATGAAAGGTGCACTAATGCTGGAGACTCATCTGAAGATCCAGGTAACTCTTTCTGAACTTGCTGAAGACAGACAAGCACATGCAGGGGGCTTCACAAAAGCTAGAGTGATGTCAGAAGCAAAGGCAGACAGCTGTTTCCTTGATTACCATACAGTCATTACAAAGCTCATCAAGAGTGGAGGAATATTGTGTGGTCTCTCTTACAGTTTTGCACCTGCAGACTCTACCATTCTCCTGTCCTCTCTCAAGGGCCCATAATTCATTGGGAGCCATGTAAAACCGGGGAGATCCCATTAAATCCCATTACAAATCCTGTATGAATGTGACTCATTCTGTACCTCACCTGTCAAAAGTGAAAAAACTAGAGCTGACTCTACATCATAATCACTCTTCAGAAAGCCTAAAAAGGGTCCTGTTTTTTTGGGAGGAAATCATCAGGAAAATGGTGACCGCACTCAGGTAACTGTAGTGAGTCTAAAGAAAAAAAGTCCCAAATCCTTCTCCAGCGCAGAAACAGTTCTGATTTTAAAAAAACCCAAAAAACCAAAAACCAAAACCCAAAAAAACCTCCCAAACAAAACCCCACCAAAAACACAAAAACAAAAACCAAATGCAAACAAAAATCCCAACCAAACACCCACAACAAAGCAACCAAAATTCCACAAACCCCTTTTTATCAGGAGGGATTCATAAATTAGTTGCTACAGAGCAATCTTAAAAGTCACAAAGAATACAAATAACCACATAGTTTTCAAGAACCTTTATACATCATCTTTTTTTAATTAGATTAGCTTTACAAGCAACTTGAGAGCTCTTTCATAATGAACACTGCTTTTGAAATTACACAACTTTATAGGCAACCTGTAAATGAATCCTGAATTTCTTTGCCTGCTATAGATAAAGGTCTCGTATTTCACAGCCAGCTAACATCATGAATAAAAATAGCATTATGAAGCTTTATTTTTAACCAGGACTAGATACATACAGATCGTAAGACAGTTTAAAAAATAGTTTTAAAACAAGGACCTGCTTGGTGATGCTCAAGACTGAATATTCAACCGACATGAAATGAACAGTTTCTAAAGGACATGGAAGAAATGGCTGACCTGATTTGTTGACCCTGTTGTAATGACTTACATGGAGTGAAAAATTAAGCACTTTTTAAACCTGTCTGGCAAGCACAAACCTACAGTGTGATTAGAATTGGATACGCTGTTTAACTGCAGCTGTTTGAATTACAGAGGGACTGAAATGAGTTTGAAGGCTTATGCTTACATTTCTAAAACAAAACTAAACTTCCGTTAAAGGACTACTAACGAAGATGAAGTGGAAGAGGTGACTTTTTTGCTTGTTTCATTGGTAGCCTAAAAGCACTGCAGACCAGACAGTAATGAAGATTTGCACTCCTTGGCCAGGTTGGCAGAGGCACTTACAGTAAAGGTATCCTGTCTGTTTTTCTGGGAAGAGAAGAGGAAAGAGGAAGAGAACTGTACAGGGCAAGAACTTACTAAAAAAGGGAAAAGCGAAATCAAAACAAAACTGGGATTACTGTTGGTTCTCCCAAATGATATACCAATACTGAATTTTCCCCTCTTCTGTCAGTTTGTTACTAAACAATTAGCTTTTTCATGTTTTACATGAACAATAGTAATGTTTTTAATAAAAAATTACTGAGCTTTCCATAGAAAGGGTCTCTAATTGAATACAAACTATACAGATGTTAAAATTGTCACAAGTTGTAATATATACAGAAATACTTCTGTACACTCACATTGTTTTGGCTAAGTAAGTAAATAAGATAGAAAACTGCAGTGGGTAAGGTGAACAACCCCCAAACTCCTGTAAATACATATGCTGTCTTTGTTAGGTTTGCTTTTATTTTCTCAAGCTTTTAAAGCTCAGGAAAAAGAAAGGAAAGAAGAAGAAAAAAATTCCGTGTCCAAAACATCCATTTCTTAAAAATAAGAATATCACAGTTTCTGCACATCTCACTTTTATTCTGTGATGTCCCATCTCCTGGATAAAATAAAAACAATGTAAAAGAAAGCAAATGTTTTCTTACTACATATATACCTCAGTATTGATCAAAAGGCATTGCCTTTTTGGGGAAATCCTTCAGCAACAGTGAAAATTTAAAGATGTATTATTGCACAAGGAGCCTACAGAGTGATGCACTTCAGCTTCAGTGTGCTGACCACCTCCTTGATACTATATAATAGATCAAGGTGTCAACTTACAGACTGCATGGGACACCAACATTTGAAAAGGAAATTTAAAAAAGTGAATTTTAGATATTCTATTAACTTATATACAAAGGAAAGGGGGGTGGCAAGTATTTTTTAGAAAAGGGAGAAAGCTCAAAAATTTCTGTCAAGTAAGTAAGGAGGTTCTGGGTACCTCTAATAGCCTAGGAAAGCCCTTGTATATTTTTGTAACTTGTTGGTATTTACTAGGTCCCCAAAGCCAATGACAGCAATCGATAGTGTCAAGTTCACTTAGTGCCAGTCACTTAAAAAATAAAAAAAAACCCAACCAAACATCCCCCCTCCAAAATAGAAAAAAAAGAAACCAAAGAAAAAAGAAGAGACAGAAACTTCCCCTCTGTGGATTCAACATATAAAACCACAAACTGAATGCTACTACTAATGAGATACTGATTTGCTTTTGTTAATAAGGTTCAAGAGAACATAGTCAAAAAACCCCCCAAAAACAATACAGCAGCAATCTTTAAAAGTTAAGATTAGTGTGAGATATGATATAAAACAATCAGATTTTTAGCTGGTAATTAAAGTGCTCCTTTTCTGAATTAAATTGTAAAAAAATTAAAGTGATTATCAGTACTGGCAACCCTTACATTAAATTAGGTCTTTCATGGCAGAGGAGAACAGTATGAACAGTTTTACAAAAATAGATCCATGTTATATTGGAGAATACTGTAATTTTTTTCCTTTTTTTTCAGTTTTTCTTTTTTTTTTTTTAAGACTCAATTTTGATAAACTGTACCTGGTCATACAAAAATTACCCAAAATTCAAACTTTTACCATATAAAAAAAGGGAGAGATGAAATGGATTCAGCTGGATGACAGGTCTGGCAAAATATAAGGATGGACAAATTCTATGTAGGGCACTTATTTATGTCCAGATGCATATGGTGTTTCTTACTGATTGCTTATCTTCTTCACATAAGCAGTCACAGGCCTGGAGTCACAATCACATAGTACAATGCTTCAGCAGTCAAAGAACCTTCTTTTTGATGCAACATTGAAACACTGTTTGCTTCCGTATTAAGATGTTGGTTTGTTGTTGATTTTCCTTTATCTTGTTATTCACATTCAAAAGTTAATAGATAGCATCAAGATTTATCAGGGAGAATAGCAAGGGGAGTTGCAAAATCAAAGGCTTATAAAACATCTTTCCCAACTGAGTCAGAAGGTTTATTAAGTTCAACCCTCACACCTTTTTCACCTGCAGAAATATGAAAAGGAAAATGGTATTTTTCAGCATTTATCAAAGTACAGTCTAACAGTCTACATCACTTTCCAGAATAAAGTTTTACTATCAAAACACAATATCCTGTAAGCAAGAAAAACTCACACATATTCTGCACGGCTTTAGTTAGACTGACACTTATCCAAAAAATGAATAGTTTTCTATTTTATGACGTTTTATTCTATAATTTTATATATTATTGTCAGTAGAAAATAAATTGCATCTTGCATAATTCTTGCTGCAGATACAGAGCAAAGAATGCAATTTTAATTGCAAATGAAAACTGAAACCACAACAATATGGTAACATAAACCCATTACAGAGTGAACTGATACTGAAGGAGGAGGAATTTCCTCACAGAAAGGGTGATTAAACATTGGAATGAGCTGCACAGGGAGGTGGTGGAGTCACCATCTGTGGCAGCACCATCTCAGTGCCATTGTCTGCTTGATAGGGGGGTGTTCGGCCATAGGTTGGATTTGATGATCTCGGAGGTCCTTTCCAACCAAACTGGTTCTGTTATTCTGTGAAATTTAAACAACCCAGTCTTCCTTCCCTAAGTGCCTGCAGTTTAGGGGGACCCTGGAAAGGGAGGTGGGCAGAGGGGGGAGCACCTCCCCTTCAGGCTTGAGCCTCCCTCCCCAAACCATTTTTCTGCACTCCCTTTGAAAGGGCAGCTGCTGAAGATGTGCAGAGGCAACAAAACAGCTCTGATCCAGCAAGGCTGACTCCAGGAGCTGCAGAGTTGCACACTTGTGACATGAAGGCTGGCTTAGAGACAGACAGGCTTCCTGTGGAGGCCAGGCAGGCTGACTGCCTGGCAAGTCAACCGTGCCCCAACAAGCAGTGGGACAGGCTGCCCGGCTGGAGCTGAGGGACTCCCCTCGAAAGCCAGGCAGGAGTTGCACCGCTCTTGCCACTCCCAAAATGCATGGTCACCAAGAGCACCAAGAGGGACTGGACTGAACTGTACACAGCTCTGGGGCTGCTTAGGAGCTGCAGACAGCAATGAACGGACTCTCAGTTGGAAATGACTGGCACACGTCTTTAACATCATTGGTTTCAGACCACTTGATGAAGCCATGTTCGTATGTGTGTGCACTTGCAGTACACCTGATTTTGGTTTATTTTTAAACTACTGTAACTAACACAAAATTGTGATGGCAATTACAAGCATGACAGAAGTCCTAGGCCATTTCTCCTTATAATGCTAATTTGAACAGGAAAATTAGATCAACTTCCTCTTGGGGGAGCAGCCAGAGAAGGAAAACAGATGCTAGATAGGTGAAACTGGAAATGAAGGAAGTAAGTCCATTCTTTAATTACAGATTTTAATTTTAGGCTTTTGTTTCTACAACATAAAAATTCTAGTAAAGTAAAGCTGTATTCACTTGTTGAATCCCTATATTCAGTCAAAAATATTTCCAGAGCTCTCTGTTCTCCAGTGCCTTACAGTCTCTGGTGTATTTATCCTTCACATAACATTAGCGACCCCAGAGAAGGGAGAAACTGTATCCCCCATGTAAAAATACTGAGCAGCCCCAGGTCTCAGAGGAAGTGTAAGCAGGACAGGCATTGACCTGGATTTCATGAATCACTGCCCAGGTAGAGTTTAATCCTTGGGTCACCTTCCCTGTAAAACCTAACTCAAATTTTGCCACTTTCTCTCTCTTTTTGTGCAGAGAGTGGGCCAAGGAGATGAGGCTAGACTTAGCTACTCCTCCACAAAAAAAAAAAACAATGGTATTAAGAAGAGCTTACCTGTTAGATATTTTACTTTAGCTCGTGCTCTTTCATCTGCATCAAAATACCACACTGTTATTGCGTACCTAAGGAAACAGAAGGAAAAAGTACTCCTGAACTATGAAGCAAAATACCAGAGAAGCACTCGACATGAAACACAACCTAAATTAGATGATACTTCTGCAGTCTGACAGAAGAAAGTTTTCATAAAGCAAGCAGTGGGTTCGGGTTTTTATTCTACTAGTAGGTATTATCTGAAAAGTCATTGAAAGGGTGACACTGATGTTCTAAGTTTACACTCTTTTCCTAATGAGTTGCTATTGTGGTTCTTGTCCAGAATAAAGTCTCTGCCCACATCACCTTGCCCTGTGACCTCATCTTTTTACTACGTCAAGTTCATCACTGAGTCACACTGCAGGATCATCCTTTTTTGGACATTTGCCACAAGGGACAATTAACTACCCCTTCTTACATGGCTCCTCTGGTTTTCCAGTGCCCATAGAGGATTTAAATACAAAATTCCAGCTATTGAGAAAATACTTTAAGGAGCTTTAGTAAATGGCATTTCACCCTCTGACTCTTCTGGAAGTACAAAAGGGGAGGGGAAAGCAGTACAGCTTCTGGAAAAGCTGCAAGAGGATGCACTGAAGGCAGTTTCATGTTACTTCTTGCAAACACAGTTGTGTTATCTCACAGCTCCAGTCAATGTTCAGTACTCTGGCCATCCAAACATGTTAAAACATGGGCACCAGGAAGTCTGGATCAATGACTCAAATGATTTACCTATTACCACTATCTGGAAATGTCACTTCTCATGTGGGGGCAGTGAATGCTGGTACCTTTAGCATCCACCACTGCTCTGCACTGAGGGACAAAAGAGAGATCAAGTTTCCCTGGTGTTTCAGACTGGGAGCAGCTCCTCTAAGACTCCATAAAAATATTTGTGTATCAATGGTTGTTTCTGTTACACAACCCTCACCTATTCCCAAATTAGCATGTGGTAGCTTAGTTTGAAAATTACTGTTTTCTGACAGCTCCCTCCCAACAAGAGGGAACATTGAACGGAAGTACTCAGTCAATCTTCCAGTAGCACAGTAGGGTGCTAAGGACAAAGGGAAGGGAGAAGGGCGTAAAGCCACTACAGAGAAATAATGAAGATGGCACCCTTTGACTAAGTTGGAGTCTGCTTATGGCTCTCTGAGCTCTCACCCAGTTCTGCCAAGCACACGCTCAAACTTCCCGCCTACACACTCAGGTTTTCTCCAAAGAGATCAGGCAACACTACAAACTCAGCAACACAGTGGAAGCCTAATCATCCATTAGCAGAAACAACTCCCTTTTGTCAGGTTATAATTCACAGTGTCACTAACTTCTCATTTCTTGCTAGAACAGGCATCATGCAGTAGAGAGTCCATCACTCCTACCTTGTAGCAAATGCTGGCTGTACTTCATGAGGGTTGCGGCGATCAGACCAGAAGAATAGCAGTCTATCAAATTTGGGTTCAATATCAGCAAATTGGGCTTTACCTTCTGGAAATATTCGAAGGATGCCTCCATTTACCTACAAATGAAATATTTTCAAACAATGCTTGAGAGCTATGTCTCATTGTATTTTAAAGTCCTGAATATCACATTTGAAAATATTTCAGACACTTGGAACTCAAACAAAAGCCTTTATCAGGTGCTCTAGAAATTATGAATCTATGGCTTTTCTGTCAATATATTTCATTTAACAAAATGTTTAACACACTTTTTCACTGAGTGATTTCAGAATGCTATGTGCATTCATGTTTAAGTAAAAGCTTAGATGGGGGAGTGCATCCCCTATTAGCAAAAAAAAAAAAAAAAAGGGACAAGACTGACTGATATTACACAGGGGGCTAAAGACACCCTGATACAGATGGGAGAAACATTTTATTTCACATCTGAGTTTCACCTTTCCCCATTAAAGAGATTATTTCATTTAACTGCGACACAAGTTTATGTGTAATTAAAATAAGGAAAGAGTAGGAAACTTCAAACTAAAGCTTGAATCTGTACTATTCAGGGTCAATTTAGATCTCTTCCAGGTTTTGAAAACAGTTGAACCTACCTGTGTATGTCTAAAAATAAGCACAAGTAGGTGGGGTTAATTATATTTAAGTCACATTAACTTCTTCCTACTGACAGTGTTGATGTTGTTAAATTTAACTATAGATGGCCACCATAGACCCTCATGTCGTAACAGACATAACAGTACAAGTACCAACCAGGCAATTTGATATAAATTACAGGGGCATCTAAGTCAGCAAACAACTGACAATTTAGATCCATTTCTTCTCCTAAAGAAAGCCTGAGATTCTTTTTTCAGTAAACAGTATACTTAGTAGTTTATTAATTTGTAATTTAAAATAGATTTTGCAGGAAATTAATGCCTCTGTTCATAAATTCAATATTCAGCTAGTAAATTTTTCACAATTATTGTGAAAATGTAATTTGCTTGACTTCTACACTCTGGTATGTATTTTTTTTCCAAGAGAGAAACCATAAATCAACTAAAAACGTCCCAAAGCTGCACTTTAAGATGATTAGTACAATCAGTACATTTATATGCAAAGATGCTATCATGGCAAAAAAAAAAAAAATTCTAATTGTAGGATTCAATTTGATGGTCAAAGAGCATGTCAGAAAGAGAAAGCCTGAAATGCATCCATCTGACTCAGCTTTCTGACTTACCAGTATTACGCAAGTATGTTATGAGGGAAAAAAAAAGAAAAAAACAACTCTCATCTGCAACTTGTGTTATCCATATCTGGTGTATGCAATGCACAGAGCTGACTGCTCCTATGTACTCTTCCACATTCTACTCCCTTAGCAGGATGAAGCATCGCGAGTTTTATCTTGTTTTTTCCCCATAGACAAGGAGAATAAACTTCTTCATCATCAATGGTAGAGAAATCAAAGAACTAGCAAAGCTGTCCTTGCATTACTCTTTCACGGTCTCAATACTGCCATTTAGCTACATCTGCTCTTCAAATCTACCCAGTCCCATTCAATCACTAGGAAAATCCTTATTAAAAATTCACTTTATCACAGCCACTAGTAGTAAATTCTTAGACTACTTGAACTGTGGTACAATTCTCTTCCACACCTTGTATCTACAGTGATATAAGACTTGTGCTGCTTTGAACACTACTGATGTAGCAATGACTGTAACATTTGGTTTATCTGGAAATCCTCCCAAGCTACAGCAGCTTTCTTTTTATAAGCATATTCAAATAAGCAATCTAGTTGCACAAACAGTAAACTCAAAATTCAACAGGAATGTAAGAAAAAATTAAATCAAAAATACATGAAATTGCCTTTAATTTCTCTTTGTGTTTAGAGAGGTATTTACCACTTTCCTTCAATCTTATTGTCAAGAAGGTCCTGCTGACATCATTCAAAACTTTGAAAATAAATGCTTAATCTTTCTCTATCTGCTCTCACTAACAACAGAATTAGGGAGCAAATGATACTCACAGTCAACATAGTGCAAAAACACAAAAATAAGGCACAAAAAATAAGGACATGAACAAAAAACTCAAGCAAAGGTGCAGTAACAACTATATATATATAATATATATAAAAAACATTTTAGAAAGAAATTATTGCATACCTTGGCATCCCAGTCCTTATTAAGATAATATATACATGTAACACATCTTCCATCTCCATTTGGATTATCAACATGGCGCACATATCCTGTTCCATTGCCTGGATAACAGGCCACCATAGCCTGGAGTCAAAGAATCAAACACAAGAATTACTTTTATCTCTGTGTGTGGGAAAAGTCTACATTTTATCTATATTAATTATTAAGTATTTTTATGTATTATTAATACATAAGCAATAGAAAAAATAAACCAAAAATAATGAGCAAAGGCATTTTTAGCTGTGTTTTCTTTCTAGTTAAAAAACTGGTTTAGAACACAAACAGATATTGACAACAAAGGTATGAAAGACACTGAGAGGAATACTTAATTAAGGCACGGAAGGTGGGCCGGCTCTCATGTTGTGACTAATCATTCAGACTTCCCTCCCCTGAATGACATAGAAGAGAGGAAGAATGTCTTGTGTGTAATTTAATAGCTTCTCCTTGTGATAAGAAATCTTCCAGACTCAAGTTCAGACAGCTATCTTTTTTATCTTTTTTTTTTCCTGTGTTTCCAATGCAAAGAATTCATTGTCAAAAAATGTTGTCAAACTATTATTTTAAGGAGACTTTTAGACAAAACCAGTAGCCAGTGTTACTCGACCACTCCAAGAGCATTCTTGGGCTTGTGCTTTGTCCTGTACATAGGAGGTCTTTGAACGTTTGTTGAAACAAACCTACATGTACAACAAAAACATCCCTTTTAGCCAAGAAGTGAGAAATGGAAAACAGACACCGAGCAGTAATCTGCAATAACCTTCTGACATCAAACGACTCCCAGTACAGCAGTGTATGAAACTCCCCATGCTGCACTTTGCTCAGCTGACTTGAAAGACCCCTGGAAGGCGATTTCTGAGTCCTCAGACATGCGGATGTGCGTGTGAAACAAACTGGCCCTTGCTCCTAGATGGGCTGATTAGCTTAATTAGCTATCAGAGCACATGGCTGGTTCGTTGCACAGCACATTCCTCTATCTTTATTTCTTTGCTAGAAATAACAATTATTTCAGTTTTTTGAAAGAGATCAAGAACAAAGTTTTCCAGGTCAAGTCACGCACTGCCACCACAGTACTCAGATGTCTGCAGTGACAATATTCTACCTGCAAGAACTTGCAGCAAGAATTAAAAAAACCCCAAACCAACCAAAATCCAACAAAAAGGCGAGTTTCTACCAACAAAGCAACATACTGCTAATCTCAATGACTGCCTGCTGTATGAAAAAGAAGTAAAAACTTCTATAAACAAACATTCCTGTCTAGATTTAGCCTGGTTAAGTTAGAATGCTAAGTCAGACCTCTGCATTGCAAACTCTTTTACCTCTCATGTAATATACAAAAATATTTTCCCAACAAAGTGATTTTTTTGCTTTATACTGGTAATTTTAATTCCTCCTCCCCTTAATATGCTATAAATAAAGCTTTGCAGAGTTTGTATTACTTGCGAGTGTTGAGGAATACATTCAGCCCAGGTAGCTGGGTAAACTGTGCTTTGTGCAAACTGAGAAACAGTTTAAAGTACTTCCAGTTCAATCAGTAAAATATTTGCATATCACATGTAAGCAGAATGGATTTTTCTGTAGCAGCAACCTTTTAAAAATCTTTATTTCCACATATACTCTACTAACGGAAACAGCAGTTTTTAGTAGCTATGTCTAGGCAGAAATCAGAACACAGTATCTGCCAAGCTGTAAGCCCGTGACTTTGAAGAATCCTAAAAATAAAGCCAAACTTCATTCACATCATTTGGAAGTGACAACACATGAAAGGTACTCAAAAACACAAAATTCAAATATATTTCTAATCCTGATTAGGCACTTCAGCTTCCCAATCTCTTTACTGTAATCATAATGCCTTTATCATTACAGACCTCATGTTACGAAAATGTTACACACATCAAGAATGTGATCTAATATTTGGCAAAGTCGTGACTTATCAGTTTTGCTTCAGGAAGATAAACCCACAGAAATCAAAACAGTGAGTTAAAGATACCAAATAATGTAACAGGGTTCTGTAATTTCCTTTCATAGGGAGAAAAAAAAAGGAAGAAAACAAAAGCAAAGCTGGACTGGAAGAGGAAGATATTTGGTTTCCACTACAAACCAACACTCTTGACAAAAAACTCCCATGTACCACATAAATCGCACCAAGCTCTCATGGAGCATGAACAGTCCTGAAAGCAGATCCAGGTCCAATTCTGTAACAGTACTCCTAATAATAGGAAAGTTTTCAATTAAGGGGCTTTGCTGAGAGATATCAAGCAAATTAAATCCTGACATTAACTGTTGCTCACTACCTGTGTGAAAACAGCTACTAAAAGTCTCTAAGAATGAGGAGAACTTTGAGATCAAGCAGCTAGAGCAATGTCAATTCTTACTTTAATCATGAGGAGCTAGACTCCAAAGCAACAAAACAGTATTTCACACCACACTGCTGAAGGAAAAGAGGACCAGCAACACTTTTCGGAATGTCTGCAGAAATATCGGTTGTCACCAACTTCACATAAAGAGCAGCGATATTAATTTCATACAATCATTTGAGTCTAAAATGCTTTCAATGTTTAAAAACATTGCCTTTGACTTTAGAGTCTGAAACTTCTATTATCAACTCCAAGTGATGAGAAACAGTTTTGTTGCGATAACTTATCTAATATGTATTTGTTATAACACTGAGAATGACTCAGCCCTTCGCAGCAAATTGGAAAGTAAACAAATTTGCAACTCAGCTGCTGTAGCATAACATATATTGCTTTTGCCGTGTCCCCAGTTAACCTATGATAAGGAAAGGTACAAAATGTAACAATTTACTGGACACGGGAAATAAGTTGCTTTGTGCAACAGTATGGAAACACTTCATGCCAAACTGTCATGTAGTGCAAGATTACCCTTACATGGAAAGGACAAAGAAGTGATCCACATAAATAATGAAGCCTTTGTTGTTATTTTAACATTTTACAGTACGAATAAGCAAGCAAAGACAAATATATCAAGAACAGAGAAAAATTTGTGTCTGTGACATTTTTATTTTTCCAAACATTGTTAGTGGTGGTCAGTATAGCCAGGTATTTGAGACCTGAAAGTCCAAGATTCCCTAACATTTTGGGCTATGAACAATAAAGTTGTTCATAGCTTTCTAAAACAAAGAGCCACCCGTCTCATCAGTTGTCCCATAAAAGTAATCAGTTAATTCAACTCAAGGTATTACTTGCATTTTCTCAACAGAAAAGGAGCCTCCTCTTTTGTCCTTCTTGGGCATTACAATTTTTAAGCATTCAGTAAACTTACTCTCTGCAAAAAATGTATTTAAGTCACACACTGGATTTGTTCACTCACAGGATTCTTGTGCCAACACTTTTAATATTAACTTTCTTTAACACAAGAGAATACTGTTTTAGGCTGAGCACTCGTGTCTAGCACATGAGCGCTGTCCTAAGATACCCCCTGGAATTCATGAGTAATCAAGAAGGCACGAAAGTGCCCTCCCCACATTGATATCTGCCCAACTTGTGTCTATCAAATCTGAAGTACTCACATGCTAAAGCTCCTGCTGATCACTCATTCACATACAGATGTTCTGTATGTGAACGTTCTAAGTCCAGAAGATAAGGCCATCAGCTCAAATAAGCAACATTAAGTTGTTAACAGAAGAACTAATTGAAACCACAGATTTTTTGGCAAGAATCAGCATCCCTAGTGTGTCAGGCATTTCTCTAATTAACAATAAAATGCACAAAGGTAACATCAGAGGGAATAAGCCATAATCCATACAGTTTTTTTCACTATGTAAAGACACATCAGCTAAGACTGAGCCCTCGGAGGCACAGCACAACAGTGCAGATCGAAACATGATTTCATTTGGGACTAGTCTCAGCCTCCTTTCACACAGAAGTATGACAGCCTCTCCCATCTATAAAGAAGGAAGACTTGCAGGTAAACAAACTGAAGCTTTTTCTTCTATCCTCTCCATTCCTCTCACCGCTGGATGCCTGCAAGCTTAGGTATCATTCCTTAAAAAAAAGGAAACATTAAAGCAAACTCTTAGGAAAGAGAATACCAGTAACATGAGAACACAAAATTCCATAAGAGGGGAAAAAAACCCCAAAACCACAAACATATAATTGGAGAGGAAGAATGTTCTATTAATTTATTAAAGAAATATAGTAAATATATTAATATTTAAACTTTATTGTTAGGCTCAGATTAAAGCTGCATCAGCCAAGGAGATGTCACTTTTGCTGTTTGCTGAAGGAACTGCAAATCTCAGTGAGCAAAACAAGATGTCTAAATGCAAGACTGATTACTTCCTTCCAAAATT
>VXBB01008836.1:0-11457 GCA_013399915.1 Illadopsis cleaveri | reverse complement strand
TCCTTCCAAAATTTATCAGATGTGCTCACAAAGACTTCACTGGAAAGCCTTGTCATTGGACATCTGACAGATTATTCAATGAAAGAAAAAAACCTCACACACCACTGCAATGAAGAACCAAAAGAAAATAAAATCAAATTACAAAATGACCCAGCCCTGTTTGGTCTGTGATGTGTTTCTATTTCAAAGATTTATTTACCCCTGACAAATAAGAGTTCTGAGGAAGTACATTTCACTTTAAGCACACATCAGGCTGTGATTTCTCACAAGTTGAACAAAGTAACAGTCAAATCAAAAGAACAAAAGACGGGTTTAGTATCACCTTCTGTGAGCAGGATCAAGATTACTGACTTACACATGCTAGCATGGTACAACTCGGCTTGGAATCATAAGTCTTCTGCAAATCCTTCACAAGCACAGACAGAAACTTGCAACAGAAAGAAAATGTCAACAGGGAGAAACTCCTGTCAGCCTTACCCGAAACAGAGCAATCTAAAAAAGGGTAAAATAAATCTGAGACACAGCTAATCTAAGTATTTATATACTAACTTCCATCTGAGTAAAATTTCTTGGTGGTATCCTCCATGGTTTAGTAAGCTAGGCTAGAGAATCAAGTTTTCACACGTCAACATTGTGAAACTAGAAAAGCTGGAGAGAAATATCAGGCCCTGCAAAGATTTCTTATTAAAAATTCATGCCTTGCAGTCATCATCAACTGGAGAACATACAAGGGGAAAGTATTACTACTACTACTAAGCAGCTTAAAAATTAATCAAAGCATTTCACATCCTCAAGAGACGAGGAATCTCTAAGTTCGAAACTAAAATAAAGAAAAAACAGACATGTTGCAGCAGCTTTGAATCACTGATCTTTATGCCCTTTCTCCTAATATTAAATTACCACTACAGCCATTCAATTTGTCTATTAGCAAAGGAGTTTGGAACCATTACTTTCTTCTGCATTTTTCTCTGCAAATATGGTAAACATCCAGCTGCAGAGTGGAGGAAAGAAAACCCCAAATACCGAAACAGAAACCAACAGCTCCCCACCACCCAAACTAATAAACCCTGACTACAGCTGCTATTTCTGCCATCTTCTTGCAAGAACAGAGTAAGTTGCTCTTTCAGGAAAAAAACCCAAGCAACTAAAGAGGCAAGGATGACAAACACAGGTCACCCTTTCTTGTATCTTGCAAGTTTTAACAGCAAAGTTGGAAAGTTTGGCAAAGCAAAGGCAAACTGAACTAAGAACAGAGATGAAAAATGAACTTAGACAGGAAGGGAGAGAGGAAAAACTGAGAGCTGACATAGCTGTTTATACTATTAATAGAATCAGCACACAGCTATGTACATGGATTACATCTTCCATGACCTTCTAGGGAGTTCAGTAACCCAAGCTACCTCCCTTCTTCCCAGGCTTTTCAATGCAATGGTCAATACAAAATTTCTACTTGCTTTGGATAGAACCACATTTCATGAACATACAAAATCAAGCAACATAACATACCATCCCATCAAAAGTTTGGCACAACATATTAATACCTTTACACATTGCCTCTTTCTAACTTGCCAATCAGATGCTGATTTCTCAGACAAAATTTCAGAGAAAGCTTTGCCAACCCAGCAGTTAATTCCTCTTCAAGTCATGGCTTTACTCCTGTCTTCATTTTCACGTGACATTTACCTGCTCACGACATTCACTTCAAACATCCTAATAAACTGACACAAGCCAGAAGGCAGCAATTTTCATGCTGGTTTAGTGGTTTAGATTCAGCTGAGCTCGCTAGGGCCAGAAGAGCCACATGAAGTTTGGATCTAAACAGCCTAAATGTGCCATGGTGCCACTGAGGAAAAACCAGCTTAGGTATTTTTCACTGTAGCAACATCTAGTTTGATACTGTCCCTTTACCATTCAATTCTAATTGTGCTCAACAGTAGGACCACACAAAGTTCATTTTCAAGTATCATTCCTCTAATCCATGCATGCCCATAGGCTCCAAGAAATGCTCTTCACTTGCTGAAGAAATGTGCATATGAGTCCAGATGATTCATCAGTTCTTACACATGGCACAGGAAAAAACACAGAACTCCAGTTGCTTAAGTCTGATATTCAGGAAATGACTGTGCATGTGGGATGTGCTTACACTTTGATGAATACATCTAACAAATAAAAAATAGGATAGAGAAGCTCTTTTGAAACTATCAAGCAAGAGAGATGGTACTGATTCTCAACATTGGGACAGCAGAAGGCATGTTCCTTGCATGGAGGCTTTGACTGAGTGCTGAGGAGAGCAGGGAAATTGGAGAAACACATCTCCAAAGGTGAACCCACAAGCAACTGAACCAGTGCTAAAGACAGACATAAAAGGAGGATCTAAAACACACTGCCCAGCTGAAGTTCTGCAGCGCTCACCACTACTAAACTGAGAAAAAAGTGCTTAAACATTAATGAGCTTTTCTGCTCTCCTATACCTCAGCCGGTAAAGCTGCAAGTCTCAAATCTCCAAAGGCAAGAGAGGGCTGAGTCAGCTAACAAAAGGCAAGGAAAAAGAAAGATTGTATCTTCTGTAACACAACACAGTGGCATTTTCCAGGCTGCGAGCCAGAGTAGGTGGGACCTGCATATTCTCAAAATTGTGCCCGTTTAACCAAAAGGCGCTGTTTTAAAACTGAGTTAGTGAAGGCACCTGCAAATACACCTGTAGTCCTTCAATCTTATGAAGTCCTAGTTTCCATTAACTTAATCTAACTGTTTATCAGGAAAATAAAATGGAGTTCAAATCTAAAAATGTACACGGAGAGCTGTGCACTGGCTTAAACAGTGTAATTTAAAAAAAAGTGAAGTTTATCTAACATATCTCTGAATACAGACAATGTCTTTAAGTCTAAACCATCTGCATTCCCTTAAAAAAAAAAAGGGGGAAATAAAGCAAAAAAAAGCATTTATGTAAAGCACATCCAAGATATGTCAGTGCCTCAAAGTAGTAATAGCTCCCTCCCCTAAGCCTCAACATAACACATTCTGATAGTTTTGATATCAAAGTCTACTGCAAACTTAAAAAAACAGGTCAACAACACAGAACACACAAACAAAAAAAGATACCCCCGGTATACTTAATTGAAGTTTCCCAAAGAAAGTAGATGAAAAGCACTGTCACCAGAAGCAGAAAGTTCTCTCAAAAGCTGAGGTGCAAACACAACATTTGGCTTTGCAGCTAGGAAGGTCTAAAGCATACTTTGATTTGTGTTAGTCTAAATCTGTCTACAGTATGATTAAATAAGTTGACCAATACATTTCAGATTCAAACAACTGTTGAGTAATGTTAAATATGTCTGCAGAATTGGCAGGCCTCCATGGCTAACTCCCCACTCCCTTCAAGAGAAGCAGACTCATGATTCACTGTTTTGGCGCTGCATAAAAATTCGACAGAAGTAAGTCAGTCAACACAAATTTTAAGAGTCTGTTTTTAATTGAACATCCTAATTGCTTTGAAATGAGAAAAAAAAATTAGAAAATAAGTACTTTGAAACTTTTTTCCCCAAGATGGGACAAAGCTTTCTGCTTGCTCATGACACTACTCAACTTTCCAAGTTTCATCACTGCCCATTCAAAAAGGGCACAGAGCAGCAACATCTTTAACAACTAAAAATAACGTAAGACTAAGGCAAATTACAACAGTGCACTAAAATAGTATGAAGTTTAGTCTCATTCAGCTACATCACTTAAAATGTATTCTGACAGCTCTTTGTGTACAACAGATTTCCAGAGCCAACCACATGACATCAGCAGGCACACTGATGTACAACACACAACAAAGCATGGTTACCTATTTTTAGATTATTATGTATTATCAGTGAATTTTTTCAGTTGTGTGAGACTGACTGGGTAAACTTTCAACAACTGGACTCAACCTTAAGGGGTCTTTTTCAACTTTAATGATGCTGTGACACACTACCCGAAAAATAAAGCATGCACGTTAGCCCAAACATCAAGGCTGGGGACTTCTTAGCACCAGGAGAGGCTGGGAAGGAAGAAACACTAAGGACTCAGCATGGGCAAGAGGTGGTTGTTAAATCAAACCTTACTGTATTATCTGTGAAAGTAAATGGCTGAGAAATCTGCCATTTAAAGAATGTCATTAATAATTTCTGCCATTCTCTCCTCAAAACTATACATACTGAGAAACCTAGAATTTCCTTCCTCTAGAAGACAAACCATACACAATCATTTTGCTAACTACTAGGACGGATGTTCATTTCTTACTTAAAACTGCAATTTTGTTCCTGTTTTAGGGAACAAAATAGCCACATAACCGAAATTTAGCTAGTAGGAAAGGTATCTTTAGATAAATTTGAATGTTGCACAACTGCATGGGAACAGGATTGTGTGTTTTGTACTATGGTTAGCCAGATACTTGGAAATACTTGTGCATTGCAAGTTCCTTTAGTTTAGTAAATGTTCATGTAGATGCAGTAAAATGTCCAAATCTAGGCCTCAAGTGCCATCTCTAGATTTTAACCACAGGAAGATTTACTGTCATAAACAGTATGCCAAGGAGAATGATCTTAAAACAGGTTTTAAGGCTATTTTCAAGGGGACATACGTGATTCAGCACGCCCACAGAATTCCAAACTTCACAACATATACTATAGCATTCAATCCTACTATTAGAGTCCAGACAATTCTTTGAAATTATTTATATATTACAGAAAAAAAGTAACTATGCACTGAAATACTATTAGACATTTATTTATGGACAGATTTAATTTATATTAGCACTGCGCAGAAGTCTGACTAAGGTTTAAAGCCAAACAGCAATGAGCAGCCTGTAATATGCTTTCAAGCCACCTACAATTTAAATGCAAGAAGTGCTGACTCGGCCCATACTTTTTATGGGCTTTCACACATAAATTGTCTCCATCCAAGCTTTTCTTTACAATCCCACCACAGTCCTGTAATAGGGCGTCTTTCCCAGCTGGTCCAGTTAGGAGTTTTGTTGTTTTAACCAGATCACCCAGTGTATCCAGTTCAAATGCATAGAGGCATTAAACAAGTCTACTGGAATTCCAGCTGTCTCAGTTCCCATCAGTCCTTGGGCAAAGCCCTGAGGAACAGCTGAGGCCACGGAGCACTACAGGCTGATCATAAACACCAGGAGCAGGACTGCTGACGTTGGCATGCCAAGTCGGAAAAGTGACTCCCAAACCCACTCCCTCTCTGTATGTCCCAGCAGAGCCAGCCGTGTCATTTCAGGTTAAGGAGGCATTCTGCTGCACTGGCTCAGTGGAACTCCTGGAGGAGAGTGGCTCAGGAATGCAATGTATTTGCTCTAAGAACATGTGGCCTTGTGAGCATGAGAAAGATCTGAACGTACCCCAGCACTGGCTCCAGGGAGGAAAAAACACCTGAGGAAACTGTCTGTGCTAGTCTGGCTGATACAAAAGCCCTGCTGTCTTCTGAAATGCCAATTCAGCTGACCATACAGTGAGTTTGTGTTCATGGCAGCAACAAGATCATCTCTAGGTTAGAACCTCCTGCAGAGCTCCTTGGTGCTGCTTCAACAGGCTTTTCCCCAGTCTCACCATCAATCACAACCACTGGCCCAGGAGACCAGTGTGATGGAAAAACACATCACTCTCCTGCCTTGGAACAAATGGAACATGCTGCATTATCAACTATAAATTGGTTAAAATGGACCCATCTGGTTTGTTCCAAGGCTGTTTATACTTGGCATTAGGAAGCTGCTATCAAGAAAACCAATCCAATCAAAAAAGTTACCTCTTTTCATCTTTGTCACTAGCCACTATTTCAACAACAAAAATAGTATTTTTATATATATATAAAATTATTCGCCCTTCCTAAAGGGCAAGTAGGCTTCTCTATAGATTAGTCCTTTCCTGTGAACAACAACTAAAAAGCCTGTTAATGTTAAGGAGATAAGGCTCCTGTCAATCAAATTGGTCATGACTGTCTATAACTCAACAAGTATTGTGGTTAGAAGTCACTGTTAACCTTAAACTACAAATTTCCTACTCTACAAATCAGAAGGTGATGGAATCCAAACTCCACACAAAGTGGTGATGTAAACAAAAAAGCCATGGGGTACAAAACCTGACAGGAACAAGAAAGCTTCTCTTTAACAACTTGTCACTGAGACTTTCTGACCCCCCTCTTCCAAGGCATCCAGAAGAGCACAGAATAAGGACCTCTCAAATGCTCACACAGAAAGTCAAAAATCTCTACATCAGCTGTGTTAGCATGTAAGCACTTACTCTTAAACCTTCTTAAAAGGACTGTATTTAGTAAGAAAGAGAAACACACTATTCCACATCCCATCTAGAAATAACGGATTTCAAGACAGGATATGCACATCTCCTTTTTTCGTGTTTCTGCAGAAAGGTTTATCTGTCTGTGCCTAAAAATCCAATCAGCAGAAACTTTCCTGGTAAACGAAAGGACAGCTAGGGCTTTGCAATCTACAGTACTCACTGGGGAGAGACTGTAGGCATTAGAAATAGTAGCTTAGATCAGAGGTGTCACGTCAGACCAAGAGGACTGTCCCACAGCACATATTTATGCAACTTACATGCAAGATCTGGAGAGCTTAAGTAAAGCCTGTTCCCAGCATAATGCTGTGCCAATTAAAGAAAAAAAGAGGCAAGAGCATAATGGAAAACAAAGTGTTTGCCTCAGTCTGCAATTAACCCAAAACAACTCATACCCAAGGTATGAACGTGTTATCAGCTCAAGCAACAGCAGTGGAAATTACTGATGGACAGACAACGTACAGTGAAACAAAAGGAAGACGAAGAAAGCAGACACCAGAAGGAATGGCAACACTGATAAAAGTCTGCATTATTGAAAAGGGGAAAGTAATGCCGAATATCACAAGAACTAAGGAAGAAACAGAACAGCAGCCAATTCTAAAAATCTTAGATTCCAGAATTCTATACAGTCAACTTCCCCTTCAAGTCAGCAAGCAATCACTTCAGATTTCAGGATTGGCAGAAACAGTCTTTCAGGCAGAGACCGTATTTTTAAATAAATTTTCTACATAATTATTGAAAATAAACAACAGATCTCCCAAAACATGTATCTAGTATTGCACACTAACACTGGGTAGCAGTTTCTAAATAGGAGATTGCACTTCAAGAAATCATCTGTGGACAGCCAACTGATTTACTAATTTCTACTATGTGTAGTAAATGGCCCTGTATCTTTATACTAAAAACACTACAGATCCCAAAACATTTTTGGATCCTCTTGAAGTCCCACTTGTCTGGAGATGGGCAACCAAGAAGAGGAAAGCTGATTTTGAAGCCAGAGAAAGGCTGTAGGGAAGAACAGGGAGGAAGGGGAGAAGTGGGCAAGGATCCGTGGACAGTGGATGCACTTGCCAACCATGTGCTGCAGAGTAAGGAAGGGAGCAAGTCCCACAGCATGGGTTTTAATTGTGACTGCCCTGCTACCAACCCCATGAAATCAAGCTGCAAGCACTCACGAGTGAGATACCTCAGCTGTAATTGTTTTTGGGTGTCTTCCGGCCCCTTAATGAACCACACCACAAAACATCTTGGACATGGAAGGTTACTCTCAGCACACAGATTTGCAACCAAAGATAAGAAAAAAGCTGCTGTTCCATGCAGAGCACTGTGCTCAAATCCACCCACTGCGTGCAGAAGGCTGCTCACATCATCTGTACTTCAGGTAAAATGTTTGCTTGGAGTGGCCTTGCAAAAAAGCTACTTACCTCTCTGAATGCCAGCTCTACCCTGCAGCCTATTGATCAACTTATCCCCACACTTGGCCCACACATAAATCAGTAAGACTGATATATTTTATTTCCAGGATCAATACAAGCAATGTGGTATAGCTACCACAAAGACAACTGAGAGTTACTCCAGAAAGCAAGAATTTACTTCCTCTGTAAAGATAACCCTTAATTAAGGGTTCCCAAACCAAGATAATTGTTCCTTAAAAATGAAGGCTAGATAATGAAAAAAAAGTGTAACAGACTTTTCAGAGGGAAAAAATCTCAAAGAGACTCCATCTTCCCATCACTAGCAAATTCTGTTCCCTACTGAGCCCCTGAAGAATTCCATCACTCCCTCCAGAAAGCTGTTCCCAAAGGGAAGGGGTGGAGGAGGGGGAGGAAAGCAAGGGGCGGGGGGGCGGATGGTGCACTGGAATTTTTGCTCTTCAAAGGCAAGTTTTCTCTGGGGTTTTAATATGGAGCTATTATAAGTTGAATTGCAGAACTCCAACTCTCAATGGTGAGGAAGCATCATTTATTACTAGCTTTGTCTTTCAGTGGGTGTGTTCCTTCAAAGTAGCAGGATGTGAGTGTAGAAAGAGTAAAAGACAGTAAAAACTAGAAATCTGCAAAATTCAAGTTGCTTTATGAGACAACTAAACTCAAAATAAATCTAGTTGATAGTATCTTCATCTACATTTCATGTCCTGCAGTGGAATATTATTTTCCATGTTTACAAGGTCCTTTGTAAAGCTATAGGACCGAACAGGTAAAAATAATGTATGTTTATCTTATTAGCTCTTACAATATAATTTTGGCATAGCCTTGGCTCATGAGTGAGACAACTCCCATTTTCTATTTTCACTAAGGAAAATGACAAAGTCAGGACTCCAGTATAGGAACTCCTGTGTTGTTCTTGAGTCTGTGCCAGGTGTTAGGAGGCCTTCAAGAGTCATTACATGTCATTTTGTCCAAGCTATAGTGGAGATTTAATACAAATTTACTCAACCTATTAATTTGAATGCCAACATCAAACATTTTTAAATATAAAGCACTTGAACCATGGATCTTACTTCCAAGGCATTTCATAATAATGAAACAGGCAAAGGAAAGACCAATAAAATAGTAAATTCCAGTTGCAATTTCACTATATCAAACTAATCTCCTTCTAGTGAAAAATGAGGTGTTACCATCAGGATTCCCAGAGGACATGCACTATTTCTCTATGACCTGGGAAAACGGGGTGAAGGAGCAGAGTGATGGCGTTTATCTGCAATACCGAAATATGCTGCAGTCCCTCCCAGCCCTAGATGCAGAAAGGCACACAGAGGGGTGTAAAATGATACCAACTGCCTAAGCAACAAAATGGGAGGTGAAATTCAGGAAAGAGTAAGTGTGAAGAAAGACCCCTTGGGGGGAAAAAAAAAAAAGCTTTCTTATACAGTGATGTCTTCTAAACTGGATACCATCACTTTAGAAATAAAAAAGTAGTAAATACATGCTGTTCTCCCAAGAACTTCATCTCAGCACAGCAGAGGAAGCAACTGAAGTGTCATAAATCACTAAACAAGGAAAGGCAACACAGAATACGTCACCCTGCCAGCATAAAAATCAAGATACAGTTGTACACTAAATACTGTGCTTCTGCTTGCCTTACCTTGATCAGCAGAACCAGAAAAGCCGAAGAAAAGTGCAGCAGGAATAACTAGAATCATGAAACAGTACCCATTGGATAAACACTAAAAAGACTACAATTCTTCAATTTAGGAGGGAAAGCACGTCAGCTGAAAAAAACGCATGCAAGCAAATGCCAGACTTTTTGAAAGAATATGACAAGTACAACTACTGGGAAGTGAGTTTTCACAATACAGTCTAGGAGACACTGAAATCACCATCAGTGGGTTTTAAACAAAAGGAAGTTCCTTTTCCATCTAATCAAACTACAGGACTCGCTGTTACAGGATGTTGCAGAGGCCAAAAGTACAAATGGCTTTTAAAACAAGATTACATAAATTAATGGCAAACGTGTCCATCCATCTGCACGTATTACAGGCAGTGGTCTAGATACAACCTCTGTCCTAGAGCTCCTGGATTGCCAGAGGTAGATGGTATATAAGAACATCATTCTATATACACTTTGAAGCTTTATATACAAAACAATTATTGATTAATTACAACTACATAACAGTATAAACATAGATGACAAATACTTGTGTGAAACAGACATTTGGTAAGGAAGAACTCCCACTGAGCAAACACAAGAAGGCAGCCTGCTAGAACCTAAAACCAAATTAGCCAGAGTGCAAAAAGTGTAAGCTTTGAGCAGAGGGTCTTCAGCATCTGAACAACAGGAAGAAATGTTTTTAAATTTTATGTGGTTTTTTATAGTAAGACTAGATACTCCTCAAAAATGCTTAGCTTTAACCTACAATTTGTGGCCTAGCATCTCATTGATACAGAAGGTCACTTCAGATGAACACTCCATCTGGCTCCAATTCACCACCAGATATATGGTAGGGATGGCCAAGCTGACACCTCCCAAGAGGCACATGGCTCTTATCTCTCTCACGCAGTCCTTGCTGAGGACAGGCCACTGACAGGGTGCCTGCAACTGCTGCACCTGGCAGAGAGCAGCAACTGAGGCAAGACCTGTCCTCTGCAGCCCTGCTGGGGCAGCCATCCTCTCTCAGCACCTGCTCCTTCTCCCTTCCCTCCTCCCTCAACAGGAAAGGAACACACCACTGCAGAACAAGGTCCCCAGGGGAGCACAGGCAGGATGGGAGTGGGCAGGAGCAGCAAGCTTGTGTGGGAAGTACACATGAAAGAAAATGACTGGAAGGTAGTTGGAAGAGGTAAGGATTGTAACTTGAGAGCTGCAGGTTTTTGATTTATTCAACAGCCTGGCAAAATACATACAGTTCAAAGGTTCCCTCCCCACACGTATCTTTTTTAATATAGAGTGGGTGGAATTTTTTATAAGTAAGATAAAACTGAAATGTACCAAAAATAATATTTGACCAGATGTTTGTTACAAATTTACTACATAAATGAAGTAAAAATACGTGAACTATTAAAAGTAAAGCACTTTTTGGTAGTTTGTGGCCTTCAAACAGCATATTTCATTTTTCTGTCTGTCTTGCAAGAAAAGGATAACTATGCCTGCTGCACTATGCTCTCTCAGTACAGAAGTGGACCCAAGATCATATATAAGTTTAAAATAATTTTGGAGAGAAAGTATTAATCCTCTACAGGTAATTGACTTTAATTTCTTAAATGTTTGCTTAAATCAGTCTTGTGAGGTGTACACATGCTTTGTACCAGCAAGCTATGCTAGGAAAGGACTGTGCTGTGTACATATGCACACGTGAATGGAAAAACAGGCAACTTGGGAGCAAACAGGAAAGAGGCAGCAGCAGAGACTTAGTAAAAGACCACCTGGATGACCAAAAGGGATCCAAGGCAGGAATATTTCAAACAGTTACATTACTGGTATATTCAACCACAATGATCCTTTAGGGAGCAAATGACTACTAGTAGGAACACAGACTCCCAGAAACTTCATTCAGAGATGCCATGAGCAGGACTTATAATGACAATGCCATTGCTGGAAAAAAAACTTTAAAGAGATTGCATAATTTGGCTTGTTTTGTATCTTTTCCATTTCAAACTGCTGAGATTGGCAGGCACCTCTGGAGATTATGTGG
>VXBB01008835.1:89425-103758 GCA_013399915.1 Illadopsis cleaveri | reverse complement strand
CTCATACATCTCTAAAAATAAATTCCACCTTGGCCACATTACCAATCTTTTCCTACTTCTCCAGGAACATTAGAAAGTGAAATCCTCACTAGCAGCAAGTGCAATTAAAGCTAATTTTGTCTCAGACTCATTCTCCAAATGACAAAGCACAAAGCTTTTTGTGCATTTTTGCACAGGTGAAGCATCAGCGGTTTGGGAATGACATGTTCAGGTAACAAGTGAATTCCCTCCTGGTTTGTTCACCCAGCACAGCCTAAAATAATTCTGTACCTCTCTTGTACCCCAAGCCAGGGGCATGTGCACCAAGCACATAGCAGAGTGTAGAAACCCTCAGAAAATTATGAAATTAATTCCTGATGCTCCACCAGGAGTGTAACCCAATCTAAACTGCAGGGCTTCCAAAGCTGAAAAGGGGGGAAAAAACAACCTGATGTGGGATAAACAATATCACAAAACATCCTGATGTGGGATAAACAGAACGGCTCTGAGGATCTTCTGCAGAGAAATTAAAATGGAAACCACACATTAATGCCTTTAATGGCACTTTATCCCAGAGCTTTCTTCATCTTGCAGGATCCAAGGGCTCGAGTTCCACATTAATATCTGCTTTATGGTTCCCTCTGCCCCAGAACGAGCCGTAATTTCATTATCAATTCCAGACATCCCCGTCTGAGATGTATTTTCGGTGTTTACAATGCTTTTCAAAACAGAACTAATGAACTGTGTGTTTTGAAGGATTCTGGGGGGTTTGAGGGCAGGCCTGGTATTAGAGATAGAAAGGAAATGGCAGCAATAAAGTTCAAACGATGCCTGGTGTACAAATAAAAGTTGCAAGCAGCAAGTGCTGTATCTTTGCATAATCGTGACTCATCTGAGTCCTCTGTGAGCAGGGAGGGGAAACCATGAAATGCTGCCTCATGAGAGAAAGGAAGAAGTTCTCCCTGGGAAAGGAAGGAGTTCTCCATGCTGGGATCATGTCTGCCACCAACTCCTCAGATATCTGAACTCATCCAGAAATTACACCCTCAAATTCAACCTGCACATTAAAAAATAAAGAAAAAATTACAGTTATTCACAATTTTCTAATTCTTTTTGTCTTAGAAATTTTACTTTAGTCTGATTTCTTTCACCTCTGATTATTTTTTGTGTTTATCCTTCCTCTTTGTTTGTCTGAGCCACCTCCTGCAGCCTCAGCTCTTTGCCTTCTGCTCCTTTGCCCAGACACCTTGCCCAGGTTTGATCACAGCTAAGAACAGAGATCCCACTCACATTTCTACATTTCTTACATTTTTTCTGATCACTCTCAGGTATCTCTTTACCTCAGCTTTTCACATCTCCACAGTCTGTATATCTGTGGAGATATCTGTGATAACTCCATGTGTCTCTCTGCTATTTCATTCTTGGAATTGTTTTCTCATAATGCAAGAACCTATTCTTCCCTCATCTTCTCTGTAACATCCAAATATTTTCTTTTACACAAATAATTCTAGTTCTTACACCCCTTACGTCCTTTTGCAGGTCTAATTATTTTTTAACTGCAGAAATATTTTGCACATCTTCCTCNGCAAAAAATTTTTGCCCCTTTTCCCAAAAACTTTTTTTTTTTTTTTTTTTTTTTTTTTTTGCATTTAACATAGACAACAATATTTGGGCAGATTAGACTTTCATGGGAGCAAAATGAGCTGCAGCACCCAGATGCAGGCTGTAAATGCACATCAGTGTGGAACATGTTAAAACCAAGCAAATTAGAGAAATTTACAGATATTCTGGGAAAATCCTGACCTTGAACTGTCTGTGGCTGGTGAGTGGTGTAACAAGGCTGTAAAGCTCCAGCAAGTGCTGTATCGCAGCATGTTCTGTTATCAGCACCTTTGGAGATGACAGGAAGAAACATATTTTTGCAGGATCAGTTCAGTCAGCCTAAAGCAGACGCTTAAAATAGGTCGAGGAATTGTTAAGTTGCAGCACTTAGCAGTCATTAATTTCAGTGATCAGCTCAAATGCAGATGTCTGCACTGTCACTGGGGGAAGTTTGGTGAGACAGAGCCTTAGTGGGATTTCCCTCCTCGGAGCTTTTCCCTCTTTTCAGCTTATCCACTAATAAACATTTGTCCTTGGCTTTGTGGTAGAAATCCTTACAGAGACATGCAAAAATTGCTATTTCTGCACCAAATCAGATGAGGGATGGCAAGGGCAGGGGGATCCCTCATAGAATTTGCAGGAAAACCCTCAGTGCACAACCCCTTTTTGATCTTCCAGGGTTTATCCCAGGTCTTACACCTGGACAGAAGGTTATGTAAAACCTTGTCCAACCACCCTGTGCCCCATCTTCAAAGCAGGTTCAGTTCTGCCTGCACAATCACATCCTTTTCCTGGTGGAGATCTGGGCCACACTTTGTTTTAACGTGTGCCAGGCTGACTTTTAACTGCCCCAGCAGCTGTGAACACGCTCAGAATTCTGTTCTGGAGCGTGGTGGGTCTATTTTGCCAGTAATGGATGAGCTGTTTCCAGAGGAAATCATTCCCCAGGTTCACGTGTTCTCCCTGCTTGCTTAGCTCCATAACTTCTCCCCAGTGGGCAAAACCTTCAAAGGTCACTGTCTGTGTGTAGATAAGCTAAAACTGCTCCAAGATCTCCCTGCTGCTTGTCTGACATCTCTGCAGTGGGGCATTCTCCTCCAGGTGAGGCCAGGCCTCATTATCCCTCTCATTAATCTAAGAAAGGCAATTTAGCGATGCTTTCCCATCTGGAGTCTCTTTTCCAGCTCAAATGCAAACTCGAGTCTGAGACAGGATCATTTTATCAGATTAGGGAGAGTTCTGGGAGCACTTGTGGGATTTTTCTCCTCAGGAAGGATTTAACCTGAGGAATGGCTCCTCTTGTGTGGCTGGGGTGGTGTCTCTCAGGTGAAGAACCTGCAGAATATTGAATTAATTTTATTTTGTTGATGCAGGGATCCAGATTGGAAGTATAGAAGAGGAGATGGAGATGCCAAAGGGGCTACCAGGAAAAGCTGTGGGGAAAGGGCCAATTGTCAACATCCAGGCCAGGAATGCTGTTAGAGAGAGCAAGTTGTGAGTCCACACTGGGATCTCTCCACACCAACAGACCCAGCACAGAGCAATAATTTGCAGAATTTTAAAGCTGGTATCTCTGTATGTTCCTTAATCCTCTTGCTGCAAAGGAGATTATGATTAAGTGTATCTCAATGCTCCCAATCCAACCAGGTCCCAGCCCCAAAAACAGAGGAAGACTCTGGAGCCAGACTCTCTGAGCCTGCAGCAGGCACACAGAGGTGAGAGGAGAAACAAAAGGAGAGAAATCAGGATCTGACTCTGTCCAGGCCCTGAAGAAATTGGGATCCAGACACAGTCCAGGGTAATTAATTGCCCTCTACATCTCCATTAGTTTCTGCTGGCTTTAAGCACTTGCCTCTTAAAATTCTTGCCCAAAGCCTGTTTTGGCATGTTTTTTTAATGCTTTCTTTTTCTTTTGAAAAATCCTTGCGTTCAGTTTGTGTAGGGAACTCTGCATTGAATCAAGTCCCCAGGAGACAAAAAGAAGGAGTCGGTGGCAAACCTCCCTTTTGTTTTGAGAGAACTTGCCCTGAATTTAGCAGGGTTTCTGCTCCCACCTTTCAGAGGTGATAGGGACTGGCCTCAGTTTCATGGGAGCCTGGGGAAAGCATTTTCCTTGCGGTGCCTTCAGCTAGGAAAACCCTCCTTGGACATCACCCTGAGCTCCAAAACCAAAATCCTCATAACCACTAATTTATAAACTCAAATAAAATTGAAACAAACAGCTTAGAGAAAGGCTTTCAACTTATACACTGTATGTCTCATACAGTGTTACAATTTCTATCATTATTTTTAAACAGTGGATTCAGAAGGAATTTCTGGACTCAGGATATTTTAAGTCCCTCCTGTTTACATGATGCTTGGGTTATTTCTTCTTCCAGACTTTCAGGAATATGATTTTTATAGAGATTTTTCACGTCTTAAAATTCTCAAAAGGACGAGTAAATGACCTGCTGCTGGGGAAAAAAAAAAAAAAGAAAAAAACATTAGATATTTACAGCTGGATCCATGGAGATACCTGAAGGAAGGGAGAAATACCAGAAAAATGAAGATGTCCAATGTGATAAACATAATTCAGGATTAGCCATGTTGTTCTCCATGCACACATCACTCCAAGTGCATTTTGAGTGTGATGTTTTATTACAGATGTTTGCTTGTGATCACTGCCAGTCCCTGAGTACACTGCAGTGCCTGCACACTTGGTTTCTCTGTGATGATGCTGCATGAGGTCATTTGCTGTCCCCAGCTCAGGAACCAGCCCCTCACAGCACTGATGGGAAGTGCACAGCCCCGAGACACAAATCTGGCACAGCTCAGAGACAGCTTGTTAGGGTTTTGTCCAAAACAGCCTTGTCTGACTTATTGCAGATTAAAGGAGCCTTAATGGGGGCTGGTTGCTGTGTTTACATGAAGAATACATTTGACAGTGCTGTGATTATAGGAAGAGACACTTCAGCTTAGTTGACCTGGCCTGATTTAATTATTTTTACCGTGCAGAGCCTTTGCTGGGCAGCCAGGTGTCCTCAGCAATCAGTGTCAGGTGCCAGGTTCCTGATGGTCTCCCCTGGCACCAAATGTGCCTCCAGGCCTGAGTGACCTCCCTACCTCCATCCATGGATGTGCAGGGCCTGGGATGCTCTGCCTGCTCTTCCCAAAGGACACAGGATGAGCCAGGGCTGCCTCAGCTCCTGAAAACTGCCTGGAAGTCTGTACAGATGGCAGGATGAGCTGAAGCTTCATCGCTTCACTGGAGGACTGGTTGAGCTTTGGAGGAGTCTCCTCAGGGCAGAGGTGGGGTCACCACCCCTGGAAGTGGTAAAAGAAGAGTAAGTCACAGGTCACAGACGATTCTGAGTGGAAAAGGACCCACCAGGATCATCAAATCCATCTCTTAAGTGAATGGCTCATTGAGTATTTTGGTGATATGGTTTTGTGGGCAGGAGGGGATTAAGGCAAAGGTTGGATTTAGTGAATCTTGGAAGCCTTTTCCAACCTTAATCATTTGATGGTTTTGTGATTGATGCTTTTGCTCCAGCTTGGGACATGGCTTGGCTGGACCATGTGTGGAGGAGAGCTGGAAATGATGGGATGGATGGATGGACAGGGTTGGATTTGCTGGCGCTGCCCTCATGGGGCTCTGCATCCTGCTGGCTGCATGAGGGAGAGCCAGAGTCAGCAGGTCCTGGTTGAACGTACCCAAAACCCCCCAAAACTGGGGCAAAACTTCAGCTGAATCCTGTCCTGCCCCAGGACTCACCCAGAGCTTCAGGAATCAGAGAATAATGGAACCATGGAATGGTTTGGGTTGGAAGGGATCTTTAAACTCATCTTCTTCCAGCCCCTGCCATGGGCAGGGACACTTTCCATAGAACAGGAACTCAGCTTCTCTCTTAGCACCTTCAAACGCTTATTAATTAGGGAATATTTTTGTCGGTGGCAAGATTTTGTGGCACAACTTTTCCATTTGCAAAGTCCAGGTGGCCTTTAAGGGAATGAGACCCAGGAGATTGGAAGATTCCTTTATTCCTGCTCAGTCTGAAGTTTATGTTGTTGTGCATGAGGTCCTGGTGGCACCCCAGCATCCTTAATCTACCAACTGCAGCTCCTTCAAAACACAGGGACTTAAGTCTCGTCATTTAATTTAGTCCAGGTTTGAAAGTTTTATCCTTTTAATTCATTTTTAATTCCTTTATGCATTTTTTAATTACATTATTAGAGTGCTTGTGTTGAAATTCACCTGGAGTGCTGCACAGAGGTAATTAGTTAAAGCAGAAGGAGAAAGCCTTTTGTGTTTGGGGCTGTCGAGGATTACTGCAATTCCAAATATTCTGGCTCTTTAACTTCAAGATTGTGCACTAATACGGTCCAAATACAAATCTGCAAACACAATATTAACCTGGCAAGTGTGAATGGGAAAGAACAAAAAGCCAAGCAAACAACCACCTTCCCTGAGAATCCCAGAATGCTCATTATTAGACCTGAAGCAGTAATGACACTCTATCTGAATCTTGATTAAAAAATTAATTGCTGGCTCACTATAAAAATAAAAACAAGAAGAAAAAGGATAAAGCAAAACAAGAAAAGAGGTTTTTACAGAGCTGGAGTTATGTGAAACACAATGAATTCCCAAATCCTGCAGTGCAGAACTTAATTTTAAGAGCCTGAACAGGCATTTCCCACTCCAGCTCCAGAGCACGGGTCAATAAACCCTGGCAATGGCAACAGTTCCAGACACATTCCTATTTCAAACTGTCAGAGCTAATTTGTCCTTTATTTACATTTGAAATTGAAAACAATAATGTTACATTTATGCTGTGGACTTGTAAATGTCAATTTTACTGGTTTGTGTCTCTAAATTTTAGGGGAGTCTCTCTCTGAGCAGTGGAAGACAAGTTTGGATTATTCTAGTTCACCCAAGAAAAATTTGCTGCTTGGGAAAGCTCAATTTGTTTTTAATTCTTTGCTCCCCTGATGACCATGCCTCTTAATTGGTATTAGCTCAGAGTTCAGAACCTCACTGCTCACCAGAGAGGAGTGAAGTACAAACCAAGCTCCAGAGTGGACTTCAGAGAAAGGTTTGGAGATTATCTTGCTCCAAGCTGATACTGGGCCCAGTTAGGAACTTTAATACCATTTTGCTTCCCTGGGACAACAATGGATTTCACTGCAGCACGTGCTGCTCCAAACCTGACAGGAACAAATGCTGCTCAGTTCCTGGTGGGTTGTGTACATGATAAATTTAAGCAGATGTTTGTTAGAAACTCCCTGACTCACTNGGGGAGGAAATGGGAGCAAAACAATACCTGGAATGAAAGATATGAAAGTTTTAAAATCCCAAGTGCCTTGTTATTTATTTATACCCTAAGGCACTTCCAAAAAATTTAAAACTAGGTGAAATTAGGTGAGATAGTAGATGAAACCTAAAGAGCAGCAGAAAAGATTTTTTTGGATATTGAAATTTGGAATTTTCACAGCAATTTAGAAAATGGATTTTTTTCTAATCAGATATAAACACTGAGATTTAAGCATTAAGCAGTGATATTTCTTCAGAATTATAGTTCAGGGCTTTTTTTGGTCCCTCCATCTTCAGTGAAGCTTCAGTACAGACCTCAGTTCTGACAAGGTTTGTATGAGGTAACTCAGCAACAGAAGCTCTCAGAAACAAAGACAAATTCCTAATTTTCCACTGGAAAACCACTTTGCTCAAAAATTTGAGATTAACCACTGCCTTCCTGTATATATTCCCTTGAACCTGGATTTCTTCTCTATGGCTTTACCATCCACCCTGATAAAACAGTTCTGGAAGGGAATTTAAGTGAAAGACAATCCCCCTCTGGTACCATGAAGTGTCCAAGGACAAAGATCAAACCTGGCAGAAAGGGAAATTCCCTTCTCTCCAGAGGGTGTATCTGTATCCCACAAATGGATTTGAAAACTGAATCTTCCTTTGGATATCAAGATACCAAAGAGACTGCCCATATTCCAAATTCAGTATTTTTTTATCTTACAGTCAAAAAAAGGCCAAAGGTCCACTTAGAGATGACCAGCACTCTATGATTAAAGTCCACCAGTTCCTAAGTTAAATACTAAAATTGTCTGTGGGTAGCAAAAAATTTCTTTGTCTTTTGACCACATCATCCACAGGATTCTTAATCCCACATAATTTAAATCAAGTGAAGAAATTGTCCAGCCCATGGCTGCAAGGTGGAGCTCATAGGAGGACAATTAAAAGGTGCCTTCAAAGTTCCCTCTGTGTGGGGAACCTGATGGATCCTCATTTCCCAGGATTTCTGCTGGACCATCCAGCTGTGACTGACTGCTCTGATGGACTTGTGTGAGGAAAAGAAAATAAAATCCCTTTTTCTATCTTCTCTTTTCCTTGAGGTAACTTTCTTCAGCTGTGCAGCAAAATGTCATTTACAAGGACATTACGAATTTGCAGAGCAGAGAAAAACCCCTTTGGGGGGATGAAGGAACACATCAGAGAAGGGGGGAATCTCCAATTCCTGAAGGCCCCATTAGTTTCTAATGGCCTTGTCTTTCTGAAGGGAAGGGATAGATGGTGCTCCTGTGGCAGCTGAGGAGTTTCAGGGACATTTTTCAGTCTGGGCATGACAAATGCTGCAAGCCAGTAAAGCCAGGCTGTGTTTGTGGCTGCTGCAGTAACAACTCCCAGTAAATCTGAATTGCCGGCCTGGGCCTGATTCAGAACCTTTTAATGCCTTTACGAGACCTGCCCGTGCAGACAGCTGGACGAGGGGATTGTTTTCCCTTGACCTATGTTCTTTTTGAGCATTCTGGGTTTAGTTTTTACATTTGTGGCCAGCTGAAATGTCAGAATTTCAGGTCTCCATCAGACAGGTCATCAATAAATCATAACGATCCAACGCGCCGGCGGCCGGGCCTGTACAAACTTCTAACCCCAACAGCTCACACTTGTTGCCTGCCTAAAGTATTTTAATCCTTTGGGAGCAAGGGAAAATCATCTCTGCAAAAGTGTGATTAGAGCTGGAGTCTCTCACCACCCTGCCTCAGGAGATGTGTGTAAATGAAGGTTCTCATGGCATTTCTGCATGATCAGCCCACTCCTTTTATTTTACACGGCATTGTTTAATTTTCAGAATCACTTCCATCACTTTGGGTGACTAGATTTTGCTTTGCTGGGTCGTTTTTCACCTTTTTCTGGCCCTGACCTGCCTGGAGCACTGTTCTGACCTCATGGAGAGCCACGTACGTGTGGATCAGCTTTGGAGCATTCCTGAGCCTCTGCTCCCAACTTCAAACAAAAGCTCAAACTTCCAGCTCAGAAGTTTGTAGCTTTGGGTGCTGGCCAAGAACGATGCTGTCAAGCTGATATAAACCATCTGCTATTGTATTTACCATTTTTTTTTTTGGCTCTCTATAACTCTCTGGTTTGGAGGCAAGTCCTTGAATGCTAAGTCTTGGATGGAAGGGATGATATGGTCACAAACCATCAATTTAACCGAGCTGAGGGAAAGTAAAATAGCAAAAACACCTCCACAAGCACCTGTGAGATCCTGGGCCTGTTACACACAGAGGTGGCTGCACAGCCTTGGTTCCCCCAGAGTTGGAAGGAAAATTGTTTTTGTGATGACAACAAAGACACAAGCACAGATTCAGAGCTTTATCTTTTTCCTTATGGAAAGTTATATCAATGCTTCCTTAATCAGATAAAAACATTACCAGTGTTTATCCATTTGGTTGAAGCCTGGATCTCAGCTGGAGGTTTTCTCCAGAATGTGAACTTTTCCATCAAAGAGAACACAGAAAATACTTTTGTCACAGTATTTTGGCATTTTTTTCCTCTTTTCAGGTGGGGTCAGAAAGGGAAAACCCAACCAAAAGGCAGTGATGATACTGATGGGAACCTGCTGTAGTTGAAGGTGTTCATTGCAGGGGGTTGGACTTGAGGGATGGAAAGGTCCCTTCCAACCCAAACTATTCTACTAAAAAAGCTCTTTAATGTGCTCTTGTAAATTGTCCCTCTTCACTACACATTCTTGAAAAAGTCCAGAACAGCTTCCATGGCCCAAAACCATGACCCAAATTCCTCAGCTTTTCATAAGCATGAGGCTGGAGTGAAATGATACCCTAGGAAGTAAAAAAAAGTTATTTTATTCAGACAAATCACCTGGCTATCAGTTTTTGCCAGAGCTGTCAGAAGGGTGAGAACAGCAGACTCAAGATGATGACTCTGGAAAACCCAAATAATAATCAAAATCCATGAGAAGTAATAGTGTATTAAGTAATCTACTCCACCAGACTTTGGAGCATGCCACTCTCCAATCTCCACGAAAATAAAACATCAGTATTTATCTGTCAACACTGCTTAATCCATAGTCAGCACCCTCAGAAATGGGCCCACATGAAATAAAGTCTGGCACAAGCACAGAGGCTGCTTTCCATCCCACACTCCTCAAAATGTCATGGGGTGACGTATGATTGTATTTTGCAGCAGAAACCACTGCTGTCCAAGCACTGAGATTTAGACAGACATATTTATGTGGTATTCCTCATCTGGCCCATCAGCTAATTAATTTTCTGATTTTTTTTTCTAATTTTCTATTTTAGAAGAGTGTTATAAAACTTTGGAGAACATAGATGGGTTTGTCATGGTGTTTTTATCCACTGACTCCACTATGCTTTAAAGGAATCTTCTGGCTAAACAGTGCAAGAGAATGGAGGCTTTTCAACTTCCAATCCTCTCCATGCCAGGAGATTATGCACGAAGCACAGAAATTATTTTGAGCCCAAACATGGTCTCTGGGTGTAATAGATGCAAACCCAGAGCCCTTTGCCATCTCTGGCACTCACCAACATTGGGCTGGAGACTGCAGATCCCCCCACATGATTCTGACAAATCTGATTACTAAAAAATGATCAAATCTTTCCACATCATGTGCAGCACAGCAACCAAATGTGAGCCTCCAACAGCTTATCTGGCAAATCCTATTTCTCACCCTTATCAGCAAAGGACAAATTGCTAGAACAAAACCCACCCACTTATTTGGTTTGTTTGTGTTTGCTCTGGGTTTTTAGGATATGCATTTTTTCCATATTATCTTTATTATAAAGTCATTTAGAGAGACAATTTACGNATCTAGTTGAGGTGTCAGGGCTGGGTTGGACTCGATGATTGTGAAGGTCTCTTCCAACCTACACATTCTGTGATTCTGTGATCTGTGCCTCCTCCTGGCTCTGTGCATTTGATGAAGGACCCGTGTTCAAAGCAAAGCTTCAGCACCATTTGCTCTCATTAAACCCCACAGGTGGTCAGGATGGGTCAGTGGAACCCCGGCCCCTGCAAACGCTGTTAAATGGGTGGCAAATGTTCTGTGAAGTGCTGGACTCACACAGGCTCGCTTTGCCTCAGCACTCAGGTTTGTTGGTTTTTTTTGGGAGCGGGGCTGGAGGTGTTTCAGCAATCAGGTGTTTTATTAAGACAAATGTGCACAGAAACAATTTTTAAATTACCGGTGTTGAGGAAACCTGAGGGTTTTTTTGGAGATAAAAGGTCGGGATTGTCCAGGGACGAGATGCATTTGTGTACTCAGGCAAATCAGGAAGAAGGATACAACTGCTAGAAAAGGGCAGAGATAAAGGCAAACAAACCCAAATAGTCATTGTATTCAGGATCTTCCTTATAAACAGTCCTAGGTACATTTTTAAAGTTATTATGAGAAACGCTGCATTACTGGACAGCAAAGACACAACACAGCTGCACTTTTTCTTGTTGCTAACCATCCTTAAGTGCCAAAAAAGCTGAATCTTCGTGTGTTCTTTGTTTTCTGAAAGCAGGTAAAGGAAATGCTGGAAATTTCACCTCAGGAAAACATTTTCCGTTCTCTAACCGTGCAAGCTTCATCCCCAAACTCTTTTCTGTACACAGAGATTGGTGAATCGCATCCATTGCTTATGTGAGGCACAACATATCCCCCACATTGCACTCAGCAGATCAACACTGCAGTGATCGTTTTATTAACATTAAAATCAAATTATTAATGAACAATATCAGCAGCTTCTTCATGTTAATCATGATTAATTGCACTTCTATTTTGGAAAACAGCCGACCTCCAGCAATGGATGAGAATAACATTTGGTGCTGGCGTCTCTCCTGCAAAGCTTACAAATAATTTGGTGGAGCAGCTAATTATCTAACAAAACCAGTCAGTTATTAATCTCTTAGGAGATTCCATCCTTTTATAGAAGTCAATCATTATTAATTTATTTTTTTTTTTTTTTTCCACTGGACAGACTTTCTGATGTCACCACTCAAAATCTGGAGCTCTCCTCAGTCTGCATGATTCAATCCATTGGAGCTGCACCATTTTTTATTAAAACCAAACATTTCTTGAGTTCTGAACTTCTTAAAGGGAAGTGTGTGCAGAAATTAATTCCAAAAATAATGTATGTTATATTGAAATGTTTTTTTCATAAGAATTTAATGCTTAGTACATAGCCAAGTGGGTTTCAGCCCAAATATAGTTTGGATTCTGAGATACACGAAGAGATTCAAAATAAGAATTATTAAACACTCATCACAGAATTGGTCCATAAAATAGTGGAGAAAACTTCACAAAAGCTGCTCCTATTCTCAGAAGAACACTTCCATATTAATTTTCCTTCCAAAATAGGTCACTCTTTGTTATTAAATAACCATTGCTTGCTTGATTTCTTTTTTTAGAGGAAAACTACAAGGCTGACATGAAGCTTGGGAGGTATTTTTGACTGGAATGTGCTTTTAAATGAGACCTACTTCTACTCCTTCTATTTCTTTTCTATTTCTTGCACCAGTTCCTCTTGTTGAACTTTCAAATTCAGGAGGAGATTATGCCCTCATTTATTCCCTCTTGCTCTGGGTTGCTTACAGAACCTCATTTTCCCCACTCTTCATTCCCATCACTTTTTCAGAAGGAGGAGGGATGAAAGGGGTGTATTTATGGAACCCTTTGTGACTTATTATATATTTTTTTAAACATGTGGAATACTGGATCAGATCCATAGGTGCACACCTGCAGGCAAATTGAGGAGCAGGAGAAGGAAAAGGAGGTTGACAAGTGGACAACTGTGAGATTTTACAGCATCTTGAGGGCAGGGGCTGTTTTTTACTCAATAAAGATGCAAAAAATGACCAAAACACTGAGTTGAATGCAATAAGACATAAAAGCCTCACTGATTTTATAGATGAATACATCAAAAGAGGCTAGGATGGAGGTTTTCCAGGCTGGGGATGAACTCCAAGGGACCTGCAGGAGATGCTCAACCCCCAGGCCACAGTCAGATCCCAAATTTCAGCTCCTCCAACGACCATGGGCACTGTGACCCACTGGCAACACCCCTTTGCTCCTCTCCCCACCACCTGCACCCCACAGATGATGTCCCTGCTCCATCACAGGTGTTTGGGGATGGGGAATTGATCCCACAGGCAGCTTGTCCCTCTCCTGCACCCCAGAGTCCAAGAAGGTCCCTGGAACGTGGTGCCCGTGGAGACAACGGAGCTGCAGAGTTTTACAGCCCACATTTCTGACAAAGTGGTGGCAAAGTGCTTCCCATATCTCTTTTAAAAGCAGCAATTATGGGATCTCCTGCACTTCAGCTGGCAATAAAACACCTGATTGTGGAAGTTTTTTTGGGAAACGTCTACGCACAGCCGTTGCCACTCGGTGTTTTTGGCCTCATAAACCCTGTTACTGTTCACTCTGCTTTGCCTAACTGCAGGCCAATTAATTTTCCTTTACATTAACTTGCCTGAGCAGGAACACACAATCCCCAAAGGGGTAATGCATTGCTGGCCCTCCTCATTTGCTTCCCCAAATGAGCTGCGGGCACTTCAGGTACCCAGTGCAGCTGTAAATCTCCCCAGCTCTGCAGGAGAGGTGGGCTGCAGGTAGGATGCAATCCAAAAATTCCTCCTCAATGCACTGGGACTGAGCCATGAGGGAGAATCCTTGCATAGAACTTGTGTTTGAAAGAGGGAAGCTCAACAACATTCCCTGCCTGTGTCAGGAGGCTGGAATGAGATTTTTAAAGTCCCTTGCAACCCAAACCACTCCATAATTTGTTGATTTATTTACCAGAACCCTCCAGGATCTGTATTAGTTCCAAGTGTTGTCAGGTCACCTTTACAAACAGGGGACATATCAAGATATGAACCAGGAGCAATTTTCCTGCACCTCAGCCATGAGGAGGATGATTGCAGAGCATCCATATGGTTCCTCTTCTGTGCTTGGTACAACTACACCTGGCCCAAAACATTTATGGGATGTAGTATCCCAGGAATTATATGGCCCCTGAGACAGCAGAGCTGGTGTTTCTGCCAGGGTAAGTTATGTTTCAGCTAAATAATGTTACAACCCAAAGTTCATTGTGCTACAGGAAGTGTGGGAAAAGGTTTAAAGGGATCTTTGCTCTCCCAGAGGATCTATGTTTCTTCACCTTCCATCCCTGCAGTCTAAAAATGTTATCTCTATTACCTCAACAATCTTTTTTTTAAGGCTTTGCTGGTTATTTCTGTGTGCTTGTAGGTTTTGGTGGCTTTTTTTTCCTCTTTGCTGCCTTTTATGTGTGCATGAAAAATGAATAAAAGCTGTGCAATAAAAGGTATTTCATTAATAAAAGCTTTTCAGATCTTTATTAACCACTAGTGCCATTAGTCAGGGAGAAGAAAAAGTTCCTCACACTCAGAATTCCCAAGCTGATATTTTTGAGACAGCAAAAAAAGGGGAAAAATTTGT
>VXBB01008835.1:73982-89351 GCA_013399915.1 Illadopsis cleaveri | reverse complement strand
AAAAAAAAAAAAAAGGTGGAAAATTCCAAGCTGCTGCCTACACTGCTTCATGGTTGTGTTACTTACATTTACCTGATGAAAGCAAACTCTGGCTGTAAATGTGAAGCACCGAGATCTGAGGCAGAACTGCTGGTGCCTGGCCCACAGTGGAACCATTTCCCCCACAGAGATTGCAGTTACTGCCAGCACACCCTGCTCTCCCCTCAGATCTGGTGTTTCTGTGACTAACCACGCACCAAAGAGCTTCACACAAATGCTTCATTAAGGAACTTTTGATTAGTCATGAACGCTCTACAGCCACCAGGAGGTTTGCTGAATATTAAAAACTTTTCCTGTTCCACCTCACCATGAAAAAGGTTGACATGTTTAATAGGAACAAACAGTCACGTCTTTCCTACAGTCATCATTTTGGAATGCAAAATCCCGTATCATACTAAGAAATATTAATTTCCTAATTAATTTCCTTAATTTCCTCTTTTTCATCCTCATTATTTACTTAAATATTTGTTTCTTAAACACAGGAGGACAGAGAGCCATCTCTTCATTTGTGATCCCTACACCAAACTCTATTTCTGGGCAATTCCTGGAGCCCTGTTGAGGCTGTGCAGTAAAACATTCTCATAAACACTTTACCCTGCAAAGTAATTTTTCTCTTCACAGGAGCTCTTTGAAGGTGAAGGGGAATTCCTAAAGATACTATGTTCTTTAAAGGAAGAGAGATCCCAAAGGCTGGATGCTCCATGAGCTAAAGAAAATGTTTTTTATGAGCTGATTAACATGGCAAAGTTAACTACAGCTAATCAAACACAGGCATAAATGACCATGGAATTTTGAGGATAATAATTCTGAAGAAAATGAGCTCCAAGTTGTCAAAGATTTGGACTTGGACTTCAACCTCTGGCACAGGATTTGGTTTTAGATGGACTGAGAGTCTTATGATGATTCTTGTGATGATAATTGAAGTCTTGAGTGAAGAGCCATAGGAAAAATACTGTGAGGAAAATATTCTGATGCTCCAAAAGTGAGGATTACATTGAGGTTCCACAGGATGAAGAGAAGCTTTTTTTAACAAATTATTCCAAATGCTTCAAACAACCCTGCTTTGTGGACACTGATTAAATTACAGTAAGGACAGAAACCAAATATTTGATTTCTCTTGGTAGTTTCCCTTACTGGAGGGCTTCAGACATCCCTGGTGGTGCTCTCTGACCCTTTGTACCCAACGGGAAGGACAAAACCGATGTCAGGTTGTCCTTCAATGGAGCTGCTGGAGTTGAACACACACAAACTGGGGACACCTCCAGACACTGGAGACACCTCATTCCTGCACAAACAGGAGCTGATTTCCCAGTAACTGGGATCATTTCCTTGTTACAGTTCTGCCTGCTTTATCTCGGCCAAGGTCAGGATGAAAGACACAGGAAACGCAGAATTGAATTTGGTCTTGGTTGTTTATTATATCTAATCCATTTATAGTATTTACAACGTGAGCTCCAGCATGCCAGCTACAGAAACGAGGCAAAATGGAGAGCCTCTAACTTTTACCAAGGCTATTTAAGAGATAATTACCCAATGCCAAAGTGATGCCTACATTATTTATGCTTTTGACCCAATGGTGACCATTCGAGGCTCACAATGAAGACATCCTTCACCCAATTACAGAAAGCCACACAGATCCGTGAAGAAGACGGAAGAAGGTGACGAAGAAGAACTCAGACAACACCCTGAATCCTCCATCTTGGCCTGCACACATTNTTCTCTCTGCTGTGTGCCAATGAAAGAGCTATCCATTTTGTAAACTATATAGAAATGTATATTAGCTGCCATTTTACACGTAATAAAGGAGAAACGTAGTGTTGACCACACTGGTTGGACCTGCGTTTGCTTAGACCCAACTCTCTTTTACAAACAGGGTAACCCTGGCTTTACAGGTCAAATGCGGTGCTTGCCTGAGGGTCAGCACCCCTCAGCTCAGAAAGCCTGAAATTTTCAGCCTCCAGGGTTCCAACATTTCCTCAGGTTCAGTGGAGACATTCCTTATTCATGAACTTGAGACAAAGGAAGGCCCACGGTGTTGGCAATAAACTTTGTTTTTTGCCTGCAGATAAAGCAGCCAGCATTACATCTGCAGCAGGACCAGCCACAGCCTCTATCCTATTGATTTTCCATGCTGCTGCAGATCAGGAATATTGTCTGCTCCTGCCCAGCTGGAGGTGTTGGGTGAATTTCCAAGATTTAAATATTTATTGCTCTTTCAGTAATTTCTCAAAGTTTCCCTGAGTTTTTGCAACTTGTCTCATCTCCGCCTATGGGAAGGAAAACTTTTAAAGCTGCCAAGGGCCAAAGTATTTTTAGAGAGGGCATCGTGTATTGATTATTGCCAAATCTCTGTGGACTAAGACACTATGTTATTGTCAGCATTTTTATTGCTGCCACTGCTTTTTCTTTCTTTCCCTTTAATGGTTACAAGTGAGTCTAATATATTTTAGGCCAAATTCTTCTACCAGCTAGAAGCCAGAGAGAACTTTTCATAAGAACCATATCCAGCTTCAAGAGGCAGAAAAATGAATATATTTGCTGTGTTTCTGTTTCTATCAGCCATTGCAGTAGAAGAAGAAATGCTATTTCTGTTTGTTTTGACAAGCAAAGAGAATAATCTCGTTCTTCTCTTGATCTTGCTATCCCTTCACAGATTACAGTTATCTCATGTGTAATGTAAAAATCTTTTAGACATTGAAATGCGTGAAGGGGAGAGAGGAACAGATCTCTCAGGGTGCATGGAAACAGGAATTTTTCAGGGGAACTGGGCCCAGAAAACACAGGGATAATTTGTGGACGACAAGGACTCTGCCCATCTGGAAAATGTTACAGAAAGTTCAATTTGATGCACATCTGAAAGGCAAAGCCCTCCTTGTGCTGCTCCCCTCTCTCTGCAGCTTGGTCAATATTGACCCTCTCAAAATCAACCCTGCACAGAATACGAGGACAAAAGAGACATCAGGTCCTGGGCTCAGACCATTCATGGTCCTGTGGTGGCTGAGGGAGCTGGGGAAGGGTCTGGAGCCCCAGGAGAGGCTGAGGGAGCTGGGAAAGGGGCTCAGCCTGGAGAAAAGGGGAACAGAGGGGACCTTGTGGCTCTGCACAACTCCCTGACAGGAGGGGACAGCCGGGGGGGTCGGGCTCTGCTCCCAGGGAACAGGGACAGGAGGAGAGGGAACGGCCTCAGGGGAGGCTCAGGGTGAACACCAGCAGGAATTTCTCCATGGAAAGGGTGAATAAACACTGGAAGTGACTGCCCAGGAAGGTTTGGAGTCCCCATCCCTGGAGGTGTCTAAGGAATTCCTGGATGTGTCTCTCTCTCCCCTGGGCTGGGGACAAGGTGGAGTTTGGGCATAGCTTGGACTCCATGATCTTGGAGGGCTTTTCCACCTTTATTGATTCTGTTATTCTCTGATCTTCGTGGCCAGCAACATTTTATTTCTGCATTTATCTTCATGAAACAGCTTTTTATCTCTCCTGCTTTAGTTTATTCAAGAAAAGGAAATTCATATCAGAAATGTTCTCCTTTTTTTTCATGCCATAATTTGGCATAGACCCTGACATTAAGCAGACCTTTTTTTTTTTGAGATCCTGACAGCACATTTCTGTTCCCAAACAGCCCCAGATATGCAAGGCCACTGCTGATGAGAGGCTTATCTGTGGTGTTTCTGTCAGAGAAAGTGCAGTGCAACACAGGTCAAGTAAGCCAGGGTTTGTGTGAGAGAAAGGGAAAATTAATTGCAAAGCCCAGCTTACAACATCTCCAATAATGAACTCGTTCAGCTCACTGCTCTCTCTGATGCTGGAATTCAGGAGGCTGGGGCTGAGCCTGCTGTGTTCCAGCTGTGTGCACAGCATTCCTCCCCGCAGGAATAAATGGGATTTTTATTCCTTCCTCTCCTCCCTCTGGGTCAGGGCAGGGGGCTGTCACTGGGGATGGTGTGACAGATCAAACAGGAGCCTCAGCACACCCACATTTCCTGCTGCAGCTTGGACGTGCCATTCCTGTGCCTCGGTGTCCCCTGTGGAACACCCTGGGACAGAGGGAAGGCACCGAGGGAGTCCCTGGGAGAGGAGCAGGAATGCTGCAGCTGCTCCCCAGGGGCACAGGGAGGGAGCAGGAGCCACTCCAGAAATGAGGTGTGAGGAGAAACGAGCCCCACTTGAAAGGGCTCAGAGAAAACTGACAACTGCTCGAGTTACTGGATCAGTGGTGACAGAGAGGAGAGCAGCTCTCCTGCTCCGTGCCAAGGAAAACCCTTGGAAAACGGGATGGGAATTACCCAGGTACACACATTACCAGCGCTGGAAAATATTTCTTCTCCTCTTCTCTGGTGTTTCCTACTGCTTAAGTAAGGGGAAGCACGGAGTGAGAGCTGGAGCTGTACAAACTCCAAGGGTTTTAAAGCCCATTGGCTGATCTGCTCTGGGGAGCACCTTTCCAACACCTCTGCCATGTCCAAATCTGACACTGTCATCGTGCTCTTCCCTGCAAATAGTCTGATAAATATAATCTGTTAAAATGTTTTAACAGATTATATTTATCAGATTATTTTACCCAACTTCTGAGCAAAATCACATTATTGTGTTTAACAGATTATTGTTATAACAGATTATTTTAACCAACTTCTGGGAAAAATCTAAACTCTTACATAAATTTTGCACGTGCAGAGAGCAGTAACAGAGCCAATACCATGGATCACATTGTGAGAGTCCTCACTAAACTCTGCCTAGTGCACAGCACAGGCCAGCAGGACAATTTTGAATTTACTCAGCAGAGTTTTCTCCTTTCTGCTTTTGTTACACACCGACTTTGTACAAATAACATTATTTCCATGTTTGCTTGGGTTTTCTTTTGCCTTTGCTCGTTATTCCCAGTGGCTTTTTTTTAGTGCTATTTTGCTATTTCTCACAAGTTTCTCTGTGCTGTAATTATGCCAGTCTGCTTTCCAAATATACTTTTTTTTTTTTTTTTGGTACTGAAATAAAAAAGGTTGGGGCTGCACGAAGAAAGGGGGAATAATTTTCACAGAATTATTTCAGCGACTTCAGGGACTGCACGCAACGTTTTTACAGCTTTCCATAGATTTTCCTTCTCCTTCCACTTGCACATGTTTGGAAATCACTCAGGCAACACGACATCCTGAATATCCCAGCCTAGGAAAAGCAACTGCTGTGCCTACAGGAGTGGATATTTTACATGAGACAAGTGGTTATTGTCAACGAGGCCGGGAATAACTTGCCTGAACATTTCCAAGCTGGCTCCAGCTCTGTATATGCAACCTGAGCAGTGATGGAGTGGTTACAATATTTCTCCAGCAGCACAGCTCCCTGCAGACATCAGCAGGTTTTTTCAGGCTCACAGGGAATGTTCCCACTGTTTATTGCACTGGGGAAGTTCTGCCTCCAACAGCTCAGGCCAGATCAGGCTTTTCAAAAGCCCTGGTTCTTGAATTTTGTATTTTAATGCTTCTTGACTGGTGGGTGTGAAGGGGTTTTTTTGGCAGATTTTTATCAGAAGCAAACAAAGAGGCAAAATATTTCCCAGAGACTTCTGGAACACCCATAATTTCATATCATTTTGGGGCTGAAATGTGCAAACAATGCAATTAGACACCATAAGAAATGCCATATGAGATAAAACCCCCAAGAACTAAGTTCCTAATGTTCTGAGCAGACTTTGGGGCTGGTGATATTGAAAGCTATGAACTCCAGCTCTCTTAAGACAAACCAAGAGAAATCCACTGCAGCTGTCTGCACCAAGGTGGAGATTCAGGGAGATCTCCTTTAAAATCTCTGTTCATCAGTATGGGAGGCCAGCTCTCCTGCCTCAGCTCGGAACTCTCCCTCCAGCAAGGTTAGAGAGTGGCATTATAATTTCATTACAAGGCATAGGATGAGCCCAGCATTCCTGATGTGTGCAGGGCTGCTTGGAACCGAAGGCACGAGGAGGTGCCTCCAATTAAACCGTGGCAAATTGCACAGCCCGGTTAAAATCCTGACTCAGAACTTTGTGCAGCAAGAGGGCTCCAGCTCGAGCTCAGCCTTTCCCAGCAAAGCACTTGTTCCTGTGGGGAGCTCTCAGCTGATTTTAAGAGGGCTTTGCTGCTGAGATGTTTGTTGAAATTAAAACCAGGAGAGGAGTTTAGCAAAGGCCACCCAGCTCTCCTGGCAGAGGCATCAGCTCTCACATTCGCTGCCATCTCTCCACACCCTGGGGCAGAGATGAGATCCTGCTCCCAGCACAGGACCTCTGCCCCTCTCTGAGCCCTCAATTCCTTTGCTGGCCCGGGGACAGGTCTGTCACTGTGCCAGCCTGGGGAGGAGATGTTTCTGCCAGGGAAATTCTGTGGAACGTGAGCCGGGCCTGGCATTTCTGCCGTTCGTCCCATTTCCCGCTCAGCCTCATCCCAGGATAACTCTGTCATCACTCCTCGGAGCACACTGGGGACAGAGATCAGATCTCTGACTCCTCTTCCTTCCAGGCACCTGCTGGAAGCAGGATTAGAAGGATAACAAGCTAAGCCTTCTCCTGCCAGGTCTGCAAGAGGAACTTGCAGGACAAATATCCGATCCCACACAGGGTCCAGGATTGCAGTGATCCTGCCCATGGCAATTTACTCACACACATAAGATTAAAAAAATGAATAAATGATTAAACAAAAATCCATATTTTGAAGTCACAGCCCAGCAGGTGATCTCCACAGGCTCCTGGCACACTGGGCTTGGCAGTGTCACACGTCCCTGTTTGTGATAGGGAGAAGTTTGGGTTGTCCCACCGTGGGGTTTGTTACCATCCACCACTCCTGACATGAATCCTCAGAAGAAGGATGGAACTGCTGAAGTCCCTCTGGTTTGTGAGACCCTTCTGCAGCATCTTATAACATATTACTGATATCATAGAATGATTTGGGTTGAAGGGGCTTTAAAGTTCATCTCATTCCACCCCTGCTGTGGGCACCTTCCACTAGACCAGGTTGCTCCAAGCCCCTTCCAGCCTGGCCTTGGACCCTTCCAGGGATGGGGCAAGAAGAATTTAGGGTGCCCCTAAAAGCAGAGGACTCACCCTTTCTAATAAGAAGCTGCTCCAAAATAAATGAAATCAATTAGTAATAAAAGGCAGATCTCAAGAGTGTTAAATCCAGATTATCCACCCCAGATGAGGGCTGGAGGCAGCTGATGGCAAAAGATTTTGGTCTCTAAGTTCTCAGCTGGAAGACCCTGGCCGAGCTGGTGGCTGTATGATAACACCATTTGCAGACACTGTGTGGAATTACAGGCATAATAAATCCAGGGAAAGAGCTCCTGAAATCGAGAGGGAAATTTGCACTTCATTGAATTCGGTGTCAGCTTCCATTAAATTCAAAGGGACAGGAGAGTCTTCACGGGGTTACTGAGCATCTGTAAACACTTCCAAGCATGCCCCAAGTTACAGGTTTATTTTTCAGTTCAAAAAAAAATTTGGCCAGGCGAAGAAACATTTATTTCTTATTACAGAAATAGGAGAGCAAAGAAGAGTGAGCCAAGAGGCTTTATAAGTGAGCAAAGACATCCAAAAGAATGATCTAAATATTGTGATATTTGGCGTGATATGCAGTTTAGGAATCTCATTGGATGTGGGGAACCTAATCTGACTTATTTTATTATTTTTTTATTGCTCTTGGCAGCACATTTTCATTCCAGGGCAGCCTCAGAGGCACTTGACATCCTCACATTTCATGTCTGATGTGCTTCACGTTGAGGCTCTGCATTAATGGGCACCTTCACAGAAGCTCAGGATGGTTCAGATCACTTGGTCCAACCCTTCTGCTCAAGCAGGATCACCCAGAACCTGTTGCCAAGGCCAGCTTTGATGGGGACTTCNGTTCAGATCACTTGGTCCAACCCTTCTGCTCAAGCAGGATCACCCAGAACCTGTTGCCAAGGCCAGCTTTGATGAGGACTTCAGGAAACTGGGTCTAGTGGAGTGACAGCCCTGCCCAGGGCAGTGGGGTTGGAACGAGATCATCTTTAAGGTGCCTTCCAACCCAAAATATTCCATAATTCTATGACTGTGTCCAGACACCTTTTGAATAATTTCAAGAATGGAGATTCCAGAACCTCCCTGGTTGGGCCATCCTCACAGTAAATGTGTGTCTGGTCACCCTCACAGTGAATTTGTGTTTGGTCACCCTCACAGTGAATGTGTGTTTGGTCACCCTCACAGTAAATGTATGTTTGGTCACCCTCACAGTAAATGTGTGTTTGGTCACCCTCACAGTAAATGTGNAATATGTGTTTGGTCACCCTCTCAGTGAATTTGTGAATTTGATCACCCTCACAGTAAATGTGGGTTTGGTCACCCTCACAGTGAATGTGTGTTTGGTCACCCTCACAGTAAATGTGTGTTTGGTCACCCTCACAGTAAATGTGTGTTTGGTCACCCTCACAGTAAATGTGTGCTTGGTCACCCTCACAGTCAATTTGTGTTTCCTGATGTTCCTGGGTTTCAGGTTTTGCCCGCTGACTCCTGTCCTGGAGCACCACTGGAACCAGCCTGGCTGTGTCACCTTTGCACCCTCCCTTCAGTGATTTACAAACTGGTCACACCTCAGCCTTCCCTCCTCCAGGCTGAGCAGCCCCAGCTCTGTTTGGAGACTTCTTCCTCCTCATCAAAAGGCAAACTGTCAGCTCCTCTGCAGGCAGGGCCAGCAGGATCGCTGGGGTTTGTGTTAATTAATCACAACTTTGAAATGAGGGAAAAAAACCCACATCCCTGTGATGAGGTTAAAGAGCTCTTGTTCAAATAAAGCCTCTTGCTTAAATATCACAGGGAGAAAAGAGGAGAGGGAAGTTAGGTAAATATTTCAGTGGTAAAGCAGGTTTAAAGGCTCTCCCAGCAAAAATAGGAGAGGCAACTGCTGCAAAAGTGAACTTGGAACCTCACTCCTCTCTAAATCTCCCTGGGGAATGTTGTGGTCAACAAAGCATTGCAATTCCTGAGCATGTGTGTCTTACTCATACATTCAACTTCAGCTATAAATAAATGCTTAATTGTTCTGGAGTTTGTGTGTGTCTGAGTCCAAGCACAACCCGTGGATCCGCTGCTGAAAGGGCTGGGGCTGCCTCAGTTGGTAAATTAGGGTTCACTTTAAAGCCCACAAACAAACCCCAACTGCAAGGATTGGAGGCTTCAGTCACCTTTAGATGAGGATTTTAGTGCAAAATATTGAAGCAGTTGGCAGCAAAAAAAAAAAAAAATCTTAGGGAATGAAATCAGAAGATGACTGAAAATAAAACCATAAAATTTCCTTAATCTTGGGGTTTCATTGCTATTGAGAGCTCAAAGGACAGACACAAGAGCTGGGGAAAGGGAAAGCTCTTCTAGGCTGAAGCTTTAACAGTTATAAACTACTTGGAGTGGTGGGGAAGGCAGAATGAAGAAAGAATGAAGAAATTATTGCAGCTGAATTCTGTGTATGGGAACACCCTGCTTGGCAACCTCTATGGAAAATCACCTTGTGGGTTGGTTGTTTTTTTTTTTCATCATGAAGAAAAACGATAGAGAAGAATTGATTTTTCAAAATTCCATAACACTGAATAACAATCCAGGCAACACAGAGAGGAAAAGCAAGAAACAGAAAGGAAAGGGTAAAAAATACATGAGTAACTGAAGCCCACCTGATGCAATTTGCTAAAGAGATTCAAAAGAAAAATAGAGAGATTACTTAGTGGTTAGTGAGAAATATAATGAATGGCAAAAGAAAATTACCTCAGTGTTTTTCTTATGTGAATTTCGATTGCAACTGGGGATTAAAAAGTGCCACAATCAGCTGAGCTCTGGGTTCTGATGCAGAAAAAAAGTTGTATGTGTTCATATGGTGGGTTTTAATAATCTAAATATTGACCAGGATAACTGTTACACACACACACTTAAAAGAAAGGCTGATTGAAGAGAATGGTTCTTCTCTCCAGAGATTTTCTTGATAAACAGGTTTTTATTTTTCCTTTGGCACATTTCATGTTAGTGACAAACGCAGGTCTGGAGTTCTTTGCTGTGGGTGTTGGGGATGGTGCATCCCAGGCTGGAATATTCGCCGGGACCAGCGGAGGGAGCAGCAGAAAGTTTTCCTGCATCAAGGAGGTGGAAGAGGAGGGAAACTGCAGCATCAGCAGCCCTGTGGCGATGTCCGGGAGGTGCCATCCATCAGGACTGAGGTTTGGGATCACTCCAGGTCTCAGCAGCAGCCGAAATCCCTGACTGGGGGACCATAAAGTGAAACCAGGCAGAGCAGCCCTGATCCCCAAACAGCACCTGAGAAATCCCATAACTCAAACAGAAACACCACAATCAGCTGAGCTCTGGATTCTGATGTAGGAAAAAAAAAATCGCACGCGTTTACTGCCAACCACAACTCATCCCTTTGTGTTTTATTTTACAAATTCTCCATTACCTGCCTCGGTTGCCCCAAAATGGTCTCCTGTATTTCACCTGTGTTTCACCAATTGTTTCGGGCTGATCCCGCACTCGGCTTTTCTGAGTCAGACAATTGAACAATCAGATTTACCCGGGAGCTGTTAAGTGCCCCGTGATGCGAGGAAGTGTGAGCTATTTAAGAGCTAATGTGAAAAATGGCAAATTGTATGCTACTGGCTAGGTCTGAAAAAGGGAAAAAAAAAGGAGGAATAAGTCAATATGATTAGACAGGACTATATTCAATAAGCACAGTTTTGGTTTAAAGTTGTGCAAGAAGAATTTTATTCCTTCACAGATTTTCCTTTGGATTATAGAAGATATCTCTGCTCTGCAAGACACATTTTGCTTCTCCAATCCTCACGTTTATAAGAATAATCTGATTGAAAAGAACTGGATGCACAGAAACGTGAATTTCTTGGTTTTTTACGATGCAGATATTAAAATGGATTCTCTATTTTAATATCTGTAAAGATTATTTATACAAGAAGTGCCCAATCAATCATTTTCCAAGCAGAAAAGCTGTCAAAAAGACAAATCTTGCATTAATGATCATTCTTTGGCAACTCTGCACAGGTTTCTCTGGAAGTTGTTGGGTTCATTTGAGTGGACACAGCTCAAAGCCATTACTTTAAGCAGCTGGTAACTTTGGCCAAAGGACTAAGTGAGCATTTGCACAGAAAAAAACTGAATAAAATTAACTGCAATGCCTGTGTTTGGCTGCATTTTATTGATGGGGATTTACCAAGTCCTCAGTTCTGAACTAAATCTGTGGTTAAAAATGCAAATATTAACGGAAGAATTCCCACAACGCCAGCTGAGGCACTGGAGGTTTAAATGAGAGTGTCCTTCTGCACAAACTCTGGAGAAACCCAACAGTGTCAGAGAGTTCCTGGTAGAATAAATGACTGTTTGGAATTCTTATGGGATATCCTGGTCACAATAAATTCATTAAATCCAGCTTTTAAACACCGAGGTTCCGTTCCAGCTGCCAAACTTTGGCTCCCCAGTCCCAAAAATGTCCCCCTTCCATAGCACCATCATTTCTGGTCAGTACAAGTTAAAAGCTCGAGTTTATCTCCCTAAAATTCTTCCACTCTGGAAATTGTTTTTAATATTAGTTCAGACTGAAAGTCTGAATCTGGCTTAGAAGGGAGTGGGAAACTGGCAATGCAGAATATTCAGTAACTTGTGGGTCATGCGCTCATAAAATGAGGAAAGCTTTATACCAGAAAATACATTTTTATAATATTTACACAAAATACAGCAGAAACTGTGTTTTTAATAGAACCTCCAGCAGGGAAATATAATCAATGTTTAATATTGGTAAAAAAATCCAAGTGTTTATGGTACTAAAGATGGAGTCAAAAGAATTTACCAGACTGCCTATTTCCACCGAAATTTAACTCAATGACAAATTATTAAGATGCTCTTATGAAGCCCAAAGGATTGCAAGGAAAATGTAAAAAATACTTTTAATTACAGCCTTTTGTACCATTATCTATATATTTACAGAAGCAGCTATACCCTAGAGAAAGATGGGGAGTGTTTGTACGGAGGAAGGTGAAGGAGGTCACAAAAATTGCACATTCTGTGGAAAACGGGGAATGTGGGCACTGTAATTAATGGATCAAATTGCCAGGGAATTGTAGAGAGGATCAGAGGGTAAAAAGATAATTAGCAGATCAAAGGGGAAGGAGGCAAGAGCTGAAATAAAGTGGTGGTAATAGAAACAGCTAAAGAGGAATTATTGACCAATAATTGTATTGCTTTGGGCAACGTCTCCTTTGATAGAGCTGTTATTAAGGAGGATTTTAATGCACTAATCTGTTTTTATAAAAGTGGAGTTATGAGTGTCAAATGCCATGAATTCACTGCACAGCTCTGACTGTAACCTGGTTTTTGGGAGTTTGTCACTAACTCCAGTGGGAAAGGAAAGGAATTCAGGCTGCAGGGGTTGGACGTGCGGCCAAGGAATCTTCCTTTAAAAGGAGAAATAACACAGAGTGGGATTTTTGGGGATTTTGGGCATTTTTCTTGTATCAAAAGCAATTTCAGAGTTTATTCTGCAGGGGGGATATGTTGGATTAAAGCCTCCACTGCTCTGAGTTTATTCCTTTCCCTGCAGGCTGAGTTTTGTCTGAGATCCCTCTTTGCACTCTGGACTAACAAATCCCAGGCTCAGGAGCTCCTGGAGAGTTTTGTTGTTAAGACCCCTCTCTAGAAAGGAATTTTTAGAGGTGTTGGTCTTAATATTTGAAATAATACCTACTCTGAGTGTGGATAAGGATGGGAACTGCCACAGTGGGTCAGATTTATGGGACAAGGACAAAAATCTGTCGCGAGCCTCGGTGAGCAGAGGGTCCTCAGGTGGGCTGCAGACACTGCCGGTTTTTCCAAGGATTGGCAGAGGAAAATTTTGGGTTCTGCTTCCCATTTTTCAGAGTCCATTTGCTCACAAATAACAGCAGCATGGAATATGTAAAGGAAATGGCATTTGTAGGTAGCACCTGATGGATTTTCCTCTGCAGAGAGGAGCAGATAAACACAATTTTTTGTTCACATCTTTACTATCTCATTTGGCTCATCATTAAGAGAAATCTGTGGAAAAATGCACCTTCTGAGGGGTGGAATTTTCTTTGTTAAATAGTAAATGCCTCCCAGATAATGAAGTGATAAGGAAGATTGAAAATGTCACTCAAAGGAGCTCTTGTGCTTCTGCTGAAGGCAATGACAAAACTTTAATTAAAGTCACCCAGTGATCAAGAAGTGGGAGTCCTGTCTCATTCCCAGAGATAGATGGATGCAGGAGTTTTATGGAATGGAGGCAGCAGTGAGTGTTTGTGGGTAAAATTGTGATTTTGGTTTGTAATGATCATTTTTGCAACCGAAATTCTACCTGTAGTGAGAGCTCCAGGGTCAGGATCTTTTGAAGAGCAGAGATGGGGAAAATTCTAATTGTGCTCATCACTGTAGCACTGAAAATGAGACATGAAATGGGTTGAAGGTCTAGATAAAAATATGCTGAAAAATAGAATAGGAGCTATTTTTTCTTTTTTTCTGCAGTTATAACTCTTAATTAAAAAATAAAATAATTTAAATGTATTTCCTTCAGGTCATGAAAAATGAGGCACGGTTTGGGTTATTTAATGACTGATGTAACTTCTGCTAACAGTACCTATAAAATTTATATCCCTGTAATTAGTGAGTGAGAAAAGTTTAATATTTCAGAAGTATCCCTTTGGATATGTAATTTCAGCTGGTTCTCACAGCCCCGAATCAGGTCCTTTGAATTACTTTCTAAACAATTCTGGAGAAATGATCAATCACACCTTTTGTTGCTTTTTCTGGGTTAAAAACTTTAATTTTCTCACATGTGAGATGATAAAATCAGATCAGTATTAAAATGCAGCTGAAATGTAACTATTTTGTAAGAAAAGGTGCTGCACAGGCTGTGCTGGAGAGAGGCTGATGAGGTGATTAAACATCCTGCAAGCAGGAATTTCATCTGGAAGATTGAGAGCTGCCATGAGAACTCCTCTCTGCCTACACACTTTTACTGCTTCTCACTCGAACTGAGGGCTTATAAAGCGTTTATAAATTAAAAAAAAAAAATTAAAACAAAGAAACCCCAGCACTCCCAGACTTACACCTTTCACACATGGTAGATAAAACATTAACTCCTTCAACCAGGGCATATATTAAAATGGAACAGAGTTGGAAAGATCAGGGGCTGGTGTTGTTTTTCCAGGCAGATATATGGATTTGGAAGGAATAGATGAATAATTTGCAATACAACCATGATTTAGTACAATAATAATTTCCTGGCTAGCTCCAGAGCCCTGAAAAGAATGCCAGGGTTTTTAAAAAGTGATACATGTAATGACCAAATTCAGTAAATCCCAAAAAAACCCAGCACCCACAGCCTCTGGAAGTGTCCTCAAGCTGTCAGGGAGGGAACTTTTATAATTGTTCATTTTGTGTAGAAGAGCCTGTGCAGGAATTAAAGTTCATTTTTTCTCCTGTTGCTCCCCAGCCCTGCACATGCCTGGAAGCCTTAGTTAATATCACCTGCAATCCAATTAAAAGCCTCTTAAAACTTTGCACCTGCACTAATTGCAGATTCACATCGCTGCTTCGCAGTCATTAAGCCCACGAGTTAAAGTTTTGATGAGTGCAGCTAATCTGGTTTATCAACAGAGTGCTGCAAGGTTCCCGTGCTAAACCAGGATAATCAGCAGGGGTCAGGCAGGAATTATCTTGTTTGGCCAAGCATTTCAAAAACGGTTAATTATGTTTGTTCATAAAAGTTGGGCCGAAAACAACCGAAATCCGAGGGAAAGGCTTTGGAACTTTTCACTGTGAATAACTCATTTGGCTGAGGTGCTGATTTATATCAGGAGGTTTTATTCTTCAGCAAAAACCAGGATATTGGGGTTGTGTTTTCGAAGTGCCACAGATGAAATTCCATCTCCATGCTGCTGACAAAGGCTGGGAGGCCGCTGCTGCTGGACTTGTATTTGTCTGGATATCTGTGTTGGGCCTGTATTTCTTTGGATACCTGTGTTGGGCCTGTAATTCTCTGGATATCTGTGTTGGGCCTGTAATTCTCTGGATATCTGTGTTGGACCTGTAATTCTCTGGATATCTGTGTTGGGCCTGTATTTCTCTGGATATCTGTGCTGGATCTGTGTTTCTCTGGATATCTGTGTTGGGCCTGTATTTCTCTGGATATCTGTGCTGAACTTGTATTTCTCTGGATATCTGTGCTGGATCTGTATTTCTCTGGATATCTGTGCTGGATCTGTATTTCTCTGGATATCTGTTTGGACCTGTAATTCTCTGAATATCTGTGTTGGGCCTGTAATTCTCTGGAT
>VXBB01008835.1:53618-73218 GCA_013399915.1 Illadopsis cleaveri | reverse complement strand
TTTTTTTCCCTCCTTCTTTATTTTCCTCTCCTTTTTTGGGGAGGGGTTTATTTTCTCCCTTGTGAAATTTTCCCTCTCCAGCTGAGGAGGGCAGTGACAGTGTCAGGGGGCAGTGGCAGCCCAGGCTGCTCTCCACTCCCTGGACACGCTGCAGGTGTAACTCAAGCAGGGTGACGTTTGTAATGTCCCTCTAAATAGCTCTGCTGATGGTGCAGAACTGGTGCTGAGCCAGGAGAAATGATAAAACATAATCAAGCCCCAGAAGAACGACGTTGTGATGTTGACAGAGAGAAATTTATATCCCTCCTCTGTCCATGTTACGTTCAGATTAATCCCTTTGGTATCTGTGTGCTATGGAAGCCAAACCACTTGGAAATGATCTGCTGAAAATTAGTTTTATAAACTGATTTTCTCTCCAAAACTCTAATTCAAATAATCATTTTTCTGTTAAAAAAACCCCCAAAAAACCAAAACACCAAATACTTAAATTCCTTCTGTTGAAGAGACACCTTTCCAGCCCAGAGCTGGTGGGGATGAGCTGTCTCTTCATGAAGATTTAACTGGGTATGTAAATCCATGTGTTTATAGAGCAGAAATCTCTGCTGTATAAATAGACTGAGCCTCTACTGACCAAAGAAGGGCAAAGCCCAGCCTTCCACTCCAGCAGAAATTTGCCTTTTTTGGTGTGGTAACATTGGAGTGAGGGCCAAGGTTTGGGATGGTGAGGCCTGAAATTCCATTCCAAAAAATCCAAGCTCTGAGGGGCAAAAAGCTCTGAGGGGGTGCAAGTTATGAGGGTGATATCTGCAACTGGGAGGAAGCCTGGAAATTTTGGGAGGGTCTAAGATGTGTTAGAGACAATTTTGGACTCTGTTGAAAGCCAGAAATCTTCAGTGAATTGGTTGAAGCTTTGCAGACCAGGCCTGGGTCAGGCACTGTGAACATCTCAACTCCTTCTGAGTTTGATACTCCAGTAGGAGAACAGGTTGGATTTCACACAAATTGTGCTTAACTTTACTGAAAGCTTATCCAACAAAAATTTCTTCAGACAAAACATTTAAAATGTGGAAGAGAAAAAAAAAAAAAAGAAAAAAAGGGGATTTAATTGCTGGGAAATGTCTGACTTCAGTCCTCCAATGCCAGTATCTAAAATGTGTGAAATATCTGTCATTAAACCGGAGAGACCATAAACCCAATGACGACTGGTTTGATGCCAACGTTTTTGTTGGCACTGCAGTTGATTTTGTTCTGATCTTTCATCAACTCTGTGACTAAATTCAGAATTCTTGCTTTGGGTATCAAGGATGGTAAGAAAGAATCAACACATTTTCTCAGGTTTCACAGAGAAACCTGTGTTTCTTGGCTCACAGGAGTAAAAATAAAACATCAATTAATAACATTCCATCTTCAGGAAGGTCTGGGTGAGATACCCCTCTAATATATAATCATCATTTTCAGCAATCACAGCCTTTTTTTCACTCTTCATTACCTTGACCATTTACATCCAAGTTCTTCAGGCTTTTCTTGGTTTATTTTTTTTTGCAGATATGAGCAATGAATGACTACATGATATATTGATTTCATTTGAATGATAAATGGAGATATTATTTCCCAGCAGGTGAATAAATACAAAGCTAGCAAGTCACACCAAGAAAATCAGTAAAAACTTCAAAAAGTGGTTTAACCTTTGTTTTAACTCAAACAAAAACCACCTTTGCAACCAAATATTTTATAAACTCCTTCACCACCTTTCCAGAGGTTATTTTACATTTGAACTGGCTCAGATATTTTTCCCCCCTCATTGATTAGGGTGATTAGACAGGTGAATAAGGAAATATTGCTGTCAAGAGGATGGCTGAAGAAATAAAAGCTGCTTTGATGGTGCTGTCTAGGCTCACTGTGGCAGAGCAGCACCCAACACACCCGTGAAGAACAGCACAAAAATAAAATGGAAGTGCCAGAATTGCTCAGGGATGGACAAAAACTCTGTGTTTATTTTCAGTATCCCATGGTTAGCCTGAAGAGTATTTGATAAATACTATGCTAATCTATGTGATGGGCTAACTACCTGTGGCACAAACATGTAGTGCCACATAAAGAGGGCTTTTGGATCCCAGATCATTTCAAGTTTTCATCAGTATCTTCAAAACTGATCAGAATTATTTTTTTTTTCTCTGTGCAGGTTTGACTGCAGCCTTTGGAAATCCCGTGCTAAAAGGTGGTTTTCCATAATGTAGTCAGGGAAATAATTGTGTTCTCTTAGAAATAACAGGAAAGATGATAAGCCATCCTCTCTTGCAGAATTTGGCCTTCCTGTATAAATAAATGCTCTCAGTGCAGGGATCCTGCGTGGCCAAACTGATTGCCAGGAAGAGAACACTCTCAGTTCATTATCTGGAGTTCCTCAGCTCAATCCAAGGAGGCATTTTTGCAATCACCAGCACAGAAAATAGATGCACTGAGATGCTGTTGCATTTACAGAAAGCTTCAGGATAATTCATTTACGAGATGGCTTGTTGCTCTTACACACTGCTTACATTCATCAAATCCTTGGCGTTTATTCTTCCCAGTTGGGCCAGTGAAAAGCAACCAATTAAGGTGGTGCTCAGGCAGAAAGATTCCAGCCCCATCCAGAGGCAGGGAAATAGGAAGAATTATCCATGGGTTTCTTTGGAAGTTTTTAATAGGTTCAGGTGGAAAGGAGTGTGGGAGATGCAGCTCACAGGGCAGGGAGCTCCCCTGGCCATGGTGAAGGGTCCTTTGTGTCCTTCCCACCAAGGTCACAACGTCCCTCTGCAAGGATCCCCTTCCCAGCCTTCCATCCTGGACATTTCTGGCCAGGAAATATCTCTCCTGGCAGTTTTTAGGGGCTGGAGATCTGCTGAAAACAGAGACTGAGGCTCTTCTGCAGGTGTAAAAACCTGCCCCTCGTGTTCCAGGAAATGTGGGGTGTCCCTCAACCAGGAGGCAACTGAGTGGACAAAAAAAAAATCAAAATTGGAGCCTGCCTCCATAGGAGGGACTTTTCCCAGGGAGCTGGAAAGGTGTGAATTCATTATTTGATAATTCTTTACCCCTTGAAAAACGAGGATTGTGGCAAAGGTGTCGGGTTTTCCATCTCATTTCACTGTAGCACTTGATTTACCCTTTCAAATCCTCTCCTAGCATGGCTTTGTCCTGCAGATTTGGCCAGAGGGAAGCACTGATTCACACTTTTATGGCAGTCTTAAAGCTTCTCAGTCTAACAAGACAACATTGCCTGGTGCGTGCAGCAAAGTTATTGTATCTTTATGTTTATGTCGATGAAATTATGTCTCAAACAAGGCTTGAGCACGGTGGCGTTGCAGTTAAAGATTAAATCTGATTGTGTTCTGCATGGCAACGCTGTAAAACTGCTATTTCTGTTTGGAAAAAAAAAAAAAAAATCCATTTCCCTCTAACAGATTACATTGTGTCTTTGAAGGGTGAATTTAAGCAGCCAGCATTTATAATAAAATGTACATCATTAATCTCCAGCCTTTAATCTCTACAGTCCTACTTAACCTGGGGAAGCTTCAAAGGGTGTGGGTGCCTTTATATTATTTTTTATTGAGAGAGGAGGTAAAATATAAATGAAAGATCTGAAATCAAAACTGTATCCGTAACGTTTTCCTTTTAATCTGCATAAGATATTTAATGCTGGACACGTTGGGGAGCTACCTGGATATCTGCCTGATGAACAGTTCTAGGGACAAACTGGAAAGAGTAAACATATTAATTAGAGACTGCACAGCTCCTTCTTGCTGGTGTAATCATTAAATTGATTTTTCCAGTCTGACATGTAATTGTTCCAGCGATGGAATCCTGCTTTCCACTCTCGTTCTGCTTCATCAATATTTCCTGTAAAACATGAGATGGGTTACATTAATCTAAATTTGAATCTCTTTGTATGCTAATTGGAAAATAATTTTGATTATCAATGTCATCTGCTCCAAATACATTATGGGATGGTCTTTTGCTTCTTTTCTTAAACCTGGAATGACTGAAAATTCAGTGATTAGCGTTTTGTCTTTACATCAGAAAGGAAGGAGTGCAAATACATCATTCTGGCAGGGTAATAAATATACTTGGGACTTTTTTTAATATATATATCTATTAATATACATTTTGGATAATTCTTCTGTCCATCAAAATCATCATTTTAAAGTTTGGTTTGTTTTTTTTTTCTCTATCCTCAAAATATTCCTTTGGTTCAATATACCCTGCATTGAAACTCACACACTCTGAAGATTAAATGATGCAAAATCAAAGAGATATTTGTAAAGATAAGCTTTGTTTAAGGAAACAACAGCATTACCATTGTTTTAATGGATTTCAGTGGATGTCCAGGATCTCAACCTCCCATGGAATAAATCCCCAAGTTTAAAACATAAAGGGCACAGGTTTGGAGTAGGATACTGTCAAATGCGCTCTATGTCAACATGAAAACATCTTCTCTTTTCTGTTTCATCCCCACCTTTAAAGCATTTTCCAAGTAATCCTGACTCCCAAGGAAATATTTATTGCCAAATTTGTTAGAAGCAAGGGAGCAGAGGGTGAGGACAAGAAGAGGCATAAAAATACAGCATTTCACAGGGTTCCCAGAGTATTTTATGGACAGGGATCCCTTCCTGCAGCCCCAAAAGTTGATTAACACCATGGAGAAAGGCAGTGGCCTGGCAGGAACATCCCAGACACCACCAAAAAAAATGTGAATAAAACCTGCAGGCTGTATCAGTCACTGAAGCTCATCATTTTGTATCAGCTGCAGACTTCAGGATAAAGTTCAGAAGCCATTGATGGTCCATGGATGTTTTATTCATTCTGGACCCAGCTCTGGTGGTGGGTTTTTCCCTTCCAGACAAGCTTGGTGATGGCATTCCTGAGGTAACAGCTCCAAGGTTTCTTTCTGCTCCTTTGGCTTTTATGTTCTTCTGCTGCAGCAGAGCCTCAGCCCTGTCCCTCCATAAATACACCCCTTCCCTCTTTTTTACGACCTGCCAGCGCTGCAAGTGTAACTGGTGATGTGAAAATGAAATACTTCTGTGTTTTACACATGGCTAGAGAAAATATTTCGGCAGAGAGAGTTCACTGATTCTGAGATTTAGCTTGGAGAAGCATCCAGTAATTTGGTCACTTATCTGCAGTTTAGCTCGACGTTTCCAAACCTTTTTGGTCTGGAAATCCAGATGGCAATTTAATGAGACTTTGAAATGAGATTTACTTCTTGGTTCCAGTGAGACCAGAAATAAAACCAAGATGCTTTTTCTCCGGGAAGTCTTGTACTTTTACGTGCAGTCAAACAGAAAATGTGAAGAACGAATATGGGGAAAAATGTCAATAAATTAACCACATCCTTCTCCCTCAGTTCAAAGTTGTAAATAAGCTTGGTTACAACAGAGACCAAAGGGAAGTTCAGACACTTTTAAATTTTTTTTTCTGCAGGCCACAACTGCCATTAATTCAGAGATGATTTGGAAGTGCTGGTAACAATAAAATCTCATTTTCATTGCTGAGCTTTGCAGAGAGAACTCAGAAACGTGGGGACAAAACATTCACAACATTTTGCTTTCCTGACTCTAAGAACTCTCCTTTGCACATATTTAATTTAAAGATGTAGTCAGGGTCTCAGGCAAAGCCAAGTGTTTCACATTAAGTCAAATGGATTGGTAATTTAGTGTATGAAGCAGTAGCAGTATTATTTGGAGAAAACTGCCTGAACTGTTGTTTCTCATTTTATTCTTGATTTTGGATGTCCAGTTTTATTTATTCAGGGAAAGCCTCCACTTATGAATTAAAAAGGAAACTCAAAAGCTTCTCTTCTCTAATTACTCAGGTGTAGAGGTGTTTAAAGTCTGCCCAAAGACACTGGAATATCTCTACCATAGACACATTTTGAATTAAAAGTCACTGTTCTGGAGTACAAATTATGGGGCTTTTTAAAGATTATGGTGAACAAGTGAGCCAGATAGAGAAAGAAGACATCAAAAAATTCAGAGGAGCCACCATTATGAATCTAAAAGACAAAACGGGGATGGAGAACACTGAACTAAGAACTTGGATTCTCATTTGTTTGCTTTTTTTCCCCCCACAGTGATAAGATCCAAATTGAAGTCACAAGTCAATGCATCCCATTATCAGCAACATCATCAATCTCTGGGAGGCAACCACCCATGACTTAGAAGAGCTGACAGCTGGGAGGCAGAGAAGAGAAAGATCAGAGAGTCCAGGCTGACCAATAATTACAGCTCAGGGCACTGGGTGCCTGCAGAGCCACAGAACAGCCAGAACAGGGAATTTTCTACGAGCCACTGGGGCAATCCCAAATTTTACCTTAATTCCCCTTAGCCCCACACACAAAGCCCAGTGAGGCTGCCAAGGAGAAAAAGGGAGATTCTGTAGGCAATGAATCAGTGCTCGGAGAGGTTCCAGTTTAGCAGATCAAAATTTTTAAAAGGGTTTGGGGTTTTTTTGATTCTTCAGCTGGAATTTCCTCTCATTCCATCCATCCCTTGCTTTAATGGTGTTACAGCAAAGTTAAATTTATCACCATCCCATCCTTTGAACTGCTGGATGTGCCAATAAAGTGCTAATCTTAAAGTTAACAGGCACAAAAAAAACCATTTAGGATTGGGATAAAGGCCATATAGCTGTTAATTAACAAGGGATGACAAGCTAGAATTAATTTTTCCATCCTCAACAGCTCATGATTGCACGTACCTGCAAGTTTCTGGATTCAATAGATGATGTATGATAAATGTCACAGGTTTATGCTGTAGATTCTCATGGAGAGTCTCTTCACAAATGTCCAGAGAGGAGGAAACAAATAATATCTATATTGAATATTCTTTAATCACATTCTCTGTATATCAAGGTTTTGTTAGCCACAGTAGTATATTCCTTTTCACATATGTTTTTAAGGACTACAGAATCCTTTATTTTGTTTTTTTAGTTCTTTCAGACGTCAGCAGAGCTCTCTGCGACATGAATTATTCTAAGGGTTGCTATCTTTCCAATGAGAGGGAATGAAATGCTGGAAAGAAATCAGATGGTTTAGGTACAGAAACTTATTGCTCATAGGTGCAATGAGTAAAGTCTTTGTTGGGAGGTGTGGTAATGTTGGTGAAGTTACTTGTGATTAATTCACATTTCTTCATGTATCCAACTCTGTGGAAATTTAATTTAATTCTGATGATGAGTTTTCTATTTAGTCATTTTTTTTAATATTCTTACCACTCTGAGTATTTATCTCTGCAGAATCCAGATACTGGTTGGAGGATCACAGCAAACACAATAATATTTATAATTATATAATTATAATTATATAATTATAAATTCCAAATTTATAATTTTTAAATAACAAATAATTGTTGTTGCTCATTGGTCAAGAGGTTGAACATTTCTCTGCCTCCACATTTAAAAAAAAAATATCTTTTTAGGGTGTTTTTAAAAAGTAACATATTTAAATGACCAAGCTTGATTCCCTCATGGATGATACATGATACAGCAAAATCAAATAAAATAGAAAAATATGTATTAGGCACACTAAAATAGTAATGGAAGGGTAAATGGAAAGTTTGGCTGCCTGCAGCGTTCCACAATCAAGAGGAAACGGGCTCAGATAAATAGGAAGGGCTTTAGATGCATTAAAGGTTGTGTTGAGGAGGTAAAGTCTGACACAGATGCTTTTATAATTAACATATGATTGCTCTAAAAGCTGCTTAAAAGTCCCTTACTGTTTACTGCCCCTCCGGTGTGATTCTCTCAGCAGCAGCCAGCAGAAACCCTTCTGCTTTCCAAATGCAGTGGGAAATGCTGAGTGCTCCCAGCCTGTCCTGGGCTGGGCAGGGTGCAGGAAATGGGGTGAAAATCCATGGAGGATTTGTGTCTGCGCCCAGGTCCTCTTGTCCACTGTTTGTGATCAAGCTGGACACAAAACTACAGGTTCTGACTTGTAAAAAGTCAGAATTATTCAAAATTACTCCAGAGGCATCAAGGCCATATTTTATATATGGCTGTAACTCTTGTGTTACTGTGAGAGCCTTATTTTTTTCCTTATTATTTTCCTACCCCACAACCATAATAATTTTTTAAAAAAGATATCTTCTATGATTGCTTGAGGAAAATGGGAATTACCTAACAGTAAAGATATGTATTTCTCATATATTGAACTGCCCCAGGGAACGTGTCTCACCCAGCCCGTGATGGGAACAGGCTGGTTCAGATCCAGGACACATTGGGAGCTGGCCTTTAAAGGCTTTAAAATCCCTCAGTGGGTGGCAAGGCTTGAGCTAGGAGTGGGTCAGGAATTAAGCAAGGGGTTACCAAGCACATCCATGGCAAATCCTGATCACTTGAGGCTGAAAAATTGTAATTTCTGCAAAACAAGTTGTTTTGATTTTCCTCTTTGGGTTCTACCTGATAGAATTCTGCTTTGCCTATCTGAACCCTACTTGAACTTTTAACAATGAGAACATAAAAATTCCTTACTTGTTCCCTGTCATCTTACATCACCTCATATTAAAGCAACCTTCTTTTCCTAAGAATATTTCAATGAAAGGAATAATAGAAATGAGAGACCCTCAGAACAAGAGGAAATCTCTGCATTAATGGTGTTCCCTGTCCTTTGGGCATAAAAGGAGAGAGAAAATGCAAAATAATATTTCAGTGAGGAGAATTATTGCAATATAAGCTCTTATATCACATTTGTATACAGGATTTTAAAGGGTTTTCTGTCAGAATTGGATAATATTGTGTGGGGAACATAATGGAAACACTCTGCTTTTATTATTGCAATGCTTCAAGGACTGACAGATGATACAAGACCAGGCAGTGCCACTTGTTGACAACATTCTTCCCTCAGTTCTATATTTGGACCCAGACATGACGATTCTTCTCTTTTTGCTGAGAATGCACTGGTGAATTTCTTTTAATTAAATTATGTAAATTTATGTTTCAAATCACCGAACGCGGCACGGCGACGCATTTCTGTCTGCTGGCAGGCCCTGAGTGTTGCTTCATCATCCCTCAACCCCCAGGACCAGGCAGAGGAGCTCTTTTCCCCTCCAGGGTGAGCTGAGCTCTGGTGATCTGCTCCCTCCTGCTCCACACGGGCTCAAAGCAAAGCTCAGCCCATTTGTAGGATCCACATTTTTCCCCTAGGGTTTCCCAGCCAGGTTAAAGGAATATGTAAAAGGGTTCAGTTCTCCTGGCTCAGCACAAAGTTGTCAGGATCTTTGAAACCTCCCTGAAATCCACCCGTAATTGGGAACGCTGTGATTTTAAAAATCACACAGTAGGCTTCATAAATTATTCATTTTACCTACTGATTTCGTGTCTCTTGATTTAATTGAAAAACATCTGTTGAATTGAGAGGGGATAAAAGTTGAGCCATAATACAGTCACAGACTCAAATGAGGAAGGAATAAATTATTTCAGAAGGAATCATCTGTGTACCATGACAGTTTACATATTTTTAAGGCTTATGTGTTTTTTAAGATGAGCATTCAAACTGAGCCTTAGAGAAAGATTTTAAATTACTAATTAACATCTTAAAAGTGTATCTCATTTTTGAAACGAGACTTTGCCTCAGTAAAGCTGCAGAATGTGATTCCAGAGCTGCAAAATCACTTTATAAAATCAATTCCTTTTGAAATCCAGAGCTTAGAGGTTTCATCTGTTGCTGGGCTTTGGTAAAAGAGTGCCATCAGTCTTCAAAACATTTGGGTCTTCTGTGTTCAACTGACCTTAAAGTTTCAAACAGTTATACTTTTCTGGGCAGCAAAATATCATAAATCCATTGTCTACATGGCCAGGCACAAATCAGTTCTGTTTTCTACAGGCAAATCGTGCAGCCTCTGGGTTGTCAGTAGTGACACTCCAGAAATAAAACCCAGGGCTCTGGAAACCAGAATCCCTTCTTGGCAGTGGCAGTTCACTTCCTGTCCTCGGGGGATCAGTTGCATAAAATAGAATCCCATAAATAATAGATAATATAAGCCAAATATAACATCCTGTAACGCCCCACAGTTTACACAGAACATCTAAAGCCTCCAGAATTCCTGGTGCAAACTCTCCTTCAGCACTGATTTTCCTGCTCTCTCCAGCAACCAGGAGCCCTGGTGGCACCAAGACTCTTTCAGGGGGTGCCAAAGAACAGAGGTTTCAGCACTCAGTGTCTCACATTGTGGCAACACCTGAATTTTGGGACAGAAAAACTCCACATCACAAAGTGCTGGCCCTTGGCGTGTCCCCAGGTTTTGTCCTGGTACAAAAAAAGGTGGTGANGGCTTGTGAGACTGTAATAGAGATGAGAATTAATAAACATCTGAGTCCAAACACAAAATACTGTCTCGATCATTTAATCCCGACTCTGGCAAAAAGAAGAGAAAAAACAACAGGTGGCCCCAAAGCCAGAAGCACAGGACACCTTCTGGGGTCCACCCTCAACACAGCATGGACAGTTTTATCCAACACTAATTCAGTTTTACCCAACAGAACATCTCAGTTATGAACAGGAATATAGAGGTCTGAACTCAATTATGACATTACCATCCAGCAAATGACCCTTGCATAAAAGTTTTATATAAAAGCATCTGGAAAAGAACTCTTACCTGTCATTTCCACCACTTTGGGGAAGAAGTGTTTCCAGAATCGACACTGCTGAGCTCGGAGTTTCGTCAGTACCTCGGAAGTGTTGGTGCTCAGTGTCAAATATTTTTGGTCAGTGCTAGTGAAGACTGGCCATCTCATTCCATTAGTCAGGGTCCCATTTGGAGCTCTAAATGAGAAAAGAAACACTTCATTTAGAATGAGAAACCACCTCAGCACTCCATAAAGCGTGATTTGGGTGTGTTTAATAGTTGTTCAGCTCAAGTGTGTTAGTTTGGAATGACTGATGTATCCTTTTGGAAGTAACAGGGGAAAAAAGCCAGATAAATTTCATTTGTCCTCATTTGAAGAAAAAAAATTCCCCTTTTGAGGTGTTCTGGGTTCATCAAAGGGAAAAACTTAATAAATTATCATATTCAAACAACTTTTTGAATCTGGAGATTCTCACAGAAGCTGTGAATTATTAGGGATGACTCTAGAACTAACCAGCCTGCCAGTCTGAGGGTTGTGTTTTAGTTTGAATGCCTTTGATCCCTTCAGATGGACACACAGATTGGAATAAATGACTGGGACAAACATGCAAGTAAAAGTAGAAATAATGTCCAAGCTGGGATAAGATCTGTACTGGGAGAGAAAGCAATTATTCCTCATTAAGAAGGAACAGTCATCCTGGAGGCATGTTGAGTCCTGTTTGTGGAGGGCCAAATGGGAACACTGAAATCTTGTGGAAACTGGGAAGAGGAACAGAGGCCTTGACCCTTTATAAAACCAGCTCTGCATGTGAAAGGAGCACAGCTGTTGGTATTAAAAGAGTTGTGATAAATATTTATAATACCACAGAATTCATCAGGCTCTAAGGACAGGCAGCCAGATTTCACCTCCAGAAGTGACAGTGTCTGTATGAGGGGAGAAAAGTGGTATAAATGTGTAGGAGAGCAACAAAATGGGCAGCGTTACATTAGGGAACAAACAAAACAGAACATGAATTTTGGGAAAATAAGTAGATTTGTGTTTCAAACAGTCACAGATCACCGTTTGCTCAGGAGAGGTCAAGAATAGAAATTAAACACTTTATTTCAGTGCAAGCATAAGGAGATATTTTCTTTCCTGATGTCAAGGAATCTGGGATTTAAGGCAGAGCAACAGTAATTGATCATTCTTGGTGGGATAAATTAACTCTGAGCTGAGTTCATTTGGTTCTCCCTACTTTGCTTTTGGCCAGGACTCTTCCTGGAAGGCAGAAGGCAAAGAGGAGTCCAGGGAGGAAAGCCCATTTGGGTTCTGCTTCCCAAGAGAGGGAACAAGGCAGGAGGTGTGGGTGGGAGCACTCAGAGCACAAGATGCTGAAGCAATATTGATATCTCTCTATTAATTCCAAATTAATCAAGTTTTCAGCCCATGTTTTTGTGTTCTGGGGTCTTTGGCTTTGTTCTGCTTCAAGAACCAGTGTTGGAGGAAGAGCTTCAGGCTGTCATTTCCTGAACTGCTCCCTTCTCCACCAATTTTTTTCTTGACTAATTCAGCTCTGATTAACCCACGGCACCTTTTTCAAGTGCACATTTATTTGTGGCTCCTGAGAACGATGACTTAAGCAGAGCTGACTTGCACTTCAGTTCAAGATCAGGACACTAATGGTGCTGTCAGTATTCATTTAACAGCTTTTATGCTATGAAATAAATCATGACATCCCACATTATAATTTACAGGTGTGTGGGGGGATTACACCATGCCTCAATGGCTACAGATGTATTCTACTGCAAAATGATTGAAAGAACTGTCAGGTGAACACAGCACTTTGAAGCCCATGAACCTGCTGATTATGACAATCTCTGCATTTCTAGGAAGTTTACTGTTCAAAGAAATGCCCAGTAATTTCCTTCTTAACTTTATTATTGAACATTTCCCAAGTTTAAAAGCAGCTTCCAGTTGGAGCAAAAGGGAGATCACAGGAGTATAATTTGGAACGAGTTATGATTATAACCTCGTTGTTCCCTCACAATTACTGCTCATTCCTTCTTACTAATAACTTCATGATGAGAATTGCAGTGCCCAGAATAAGCTGTAAAATTCCCTGTTCTTTGCCCCAAATTCAAAGCCTAATAATATTCATACAGAACAGGAGAAGTATGGTGGGAATATCTCCAGTGAGCAGACAGGAATCCAATTGCCTGCACAAACTTGTCACTGCCCATTTAGGTTTGGATGGACAGTCTTGGGTGATCAATTACAGAAACTTGTTTGTACTGAAGAAAGAAAGTTCCCTTTGCACAGAAACCTCCATTCTGTCATCTTTTATCAATTCCTTAAACCTCTGCTCTTTCATCTTCTGGTGCTGCTTAACCCTCTCTGCTTCAGTAATTCCAGTTTTGCCACTTCAGTGCTGGCATTGGGGCCTGATGGTGTGTCCTGAAAAGGGTTTGGGCTATGCATCTTCAGGACAGGCTTTTATTTCTTGATTTTATCTTGTCAAATCACCTTTCTTAGACAAGATTCATTCAGAGAAGGCCTGAGTTTTGTTTGGAGAAAATCATCAAAGAGTATGGCCTGGAAAGGACCTTGGAAGATCCAACCTCCTGAAATGGGCAGGGACATCTTCAGCTAGACCAGGAAGATGAGCTTCACTGAACATCTTTGAAAGAATCTTTTTCCTTTTCTACCCTTTTTACTGTTTGCAGGAGCAAGTCTTAAGGCAATGAAGAAACACAATTCTTTGAATTGCTGCCAGAAAAGAAATGCAAGACAGAAAAAGCAAAGCAAAACAAAACAAAACACAAACTCAAACCACCTGTGTTTAAACTCTGGTGTAAACAGAATTTGTCTCATTCCTGCAGCTATATTTTCTCTTTGCATATGCCCTGAAATTATGGGCTGGATTCTCTCTACTCTGGTAGTGGCACAGCAGCTCATTTATAGTAAATTATTTTGTTAAGACACGTCTTTAAGTGGAAGTTTTTTGGTTGTACTTGTTGTTACTTAGATCAGGTTCTTCCCCCTTTGGGTTTTTCCATCCACAATTGCCAATAACTTTTAGTGTTCAAGATAATTAATTTATAGCAAGTGTACAAAATTTGATATAGGCGTGAAGAGGGTTTTAGAAGAGCTTATTAACCAATCATTTCTCTGCATTTAATATTCATTTTCAGCAACTTTAGAAAGAGAAAGTTAATTTCATTCAAATGGAAAATGCAACATGAACAGAGCTCTGTTAATCATAATAAACATACATACATTACCATTCTCATTAATATGATCAATATAGCCTGAGAAACAATACCAGCTCACTGCATTTTTATTAATATTCACACAGCATTACCTTTACAAATGGTTTATCATACAGATACACAAAAAAATGTAATTCATCATCTGACTGGTTTTGGTAAACATTCAGGATACAAAGCACCTGGAAAAAATTCCCTTTATTTTTGTGAGCAAGTTCTGAATAGCAGAGTGAAAACTCACAGAGTGAATTCCAGCATTACCACTGAGGTTATTCTTTTGTAGCGTTAAGTTGTATTTTCAAGAAGCCCAGAATGGAAAATACTCTCTGCTAATCCTCCTTGAAAACATGTTTAGGGTGCTTTAGGATTTACCTTTTCAAAACAAGTGCTCTTCAGTTTAGCTTAGGCTGTCCCAAGCTTTCAGCATGTTCCTGTTTGGCTGCTCTGCTTGTGACTTATGTTGTGTGTTTCTCCAGAGCACAAGAAAAACAATCCCACATCTCAGTGCCCACTGGGATGAATGGAAGTTAATGATAATTCTGCTGCACCCTCTGCTTCCCCTGTGCAGGAGGAATTGAAATCTGAGGGAGACCTGTCCCTCCCAGTGTGAGCGCATTGGCTTCACCCTGGTTGGAAATGCTGATGCTCATTTCCAATTTGGCCCCTTTTCTTTTAAAAGCTGATTTCAAGGCAGGAGAGAGGGAGTGTGAATCCCTTTCATTGGCTTTTTGTGGTCTCTGGTGGCTGTTGGGCAGCACTGGCCATCAGCTGGTTTCCATGGGGTGGAATTTTATGGAGTGTTACCACAGGCACAAGAAAACCGGGAGGGAATGCAACTGCAAAAACAACCCCAACTCTTGCAGGTTTCCTGCAGCTGCAGTACAAAACCTCTGAGAATTATAGGAACAGTCAGCTCAGAATCAAGCAAGAAGGATAACCTAAAAATTTCACCCCAAGGGCAGCTCTGGGAGTAAGGGGTGCCTCTGCACATGTCTGATGGTTGGATGATCTTAAAGGCCTAAACCAAACAGATAAACCTTTTCCTCTTTTCCCCCCCTCATATATCGGAATAAAAGCATTCTGTTGTTTTTCCTCTTTCCCACTTGGACAGGAGGACGCTCCTAATTAGCAGGAATGCTGATGAGGAGCTCCAGGCTCTGCTGTGCTGCTCCAGCCCTGCTCCAGAGGGATGGGAAGTGTTTGTGGCATTAGTCAGGCCAGCACAGCCAGAGGTCTCACATGGTTCCTGAAGGCCAGGACGGGTGATATTTATACCTAAACTCATTTTCCCACTGCAGCACACTGGCTGCCAGGTTAATCTCAGTTTGGGGGGCTGGTGTGGTCCCTGGGGGGATGATGGAATGATCCAGCAGAAGGTTTGGCAAGACTTTGTTGGATGGCACCACGGATGTGAGAAAATAGTGACCGGTTTCTGAAAATAGAAGTAATTGAACATCCCTCATATAATTGATCTCCATTATCATATAATGGAAATTAAAAAAAAACCCCTTCCCATATAATTGTTCCCTAATGAGGTGCAAAAATCCTGATTTTGTGGCATTTGAGCCTTACTGAGATTCCCACAGTAAGGAAGGAAAGGGCTTCTCTGATGAGCACTACAAATCTGAGGCTTGAATCCTTCAAAGTCCCTTTTTAATCAGCTGGTTCTGGGAAGTTCATTATACCCTGCTGTGCTCAGTTCTCACTTCCAGAGCACACACATGAGTCCATAATCCAGTGACTGCAAAGTGTCCCTGAGCCAGAGCGACGGGAAACTGCTTTGCAAGTTCTAGCCTGGGTAAATATTATTCCTTCTGCTGATCCCTGAAGAAAGCAGCAGGATCCAGCTGGCAAAGCCCTTAACTGAGAGAAACTGGAGAAGAACCTTTGCAGCCAGGTTTTCTTACACCTTCACAGGCTAAATAAAGCTCAGGATATTCCTTCCAGATTCCAGCCTGGACACAGCAGCTGTCTGTTTAAATGCCTTTAACTATAAATTATGATGGGATGTGCTACTATGACCAATATCAGTTTCAGGAAATGAAGCAACAAGCTGTCATCCCTTTTTATTTGGGTGTTATTTGTGCTATTTGTTATCATATTTTTTGCCTTGTCTTCTGCTCCAAAGAGCCTCGTGGAGCACCCATTGAGTTGAAACAATTCTTGCTTGTGCATGTCAGAAATTCCCGCTGAATACAAGGCAGGCCTCAAGGTATTGGTCATAAATAATGGAGTATTTGAGATATTTAGCTGCAGGATGCTCTGCCTCAGCTCTTTGCTGCACATTTAGGAGCTGGGTGCTTCCAACCCCTGGCTCCTGGACAGGAGAAATAATGAGTTTGAGCCAGAGCTAACGAGCCCTTCAACCCCTGCCTGCATTTCTGACCCTCTGGGCTGTGCTGCACGTGGGGCTCCTTGACTTTGAAATGTTCCAGCCAAGTTTGGGGCTGCTCCAGGAACCCCAAACTCCACACAGAGCATGGATGAGATGGGATTTTATCACACAAAGTCTGGAACTGTCCCACTGTTCTGTGTCAGAGTCACAGTGATGACTTCACACCTTCTCCAGCACTCAGGTTCTGCTGTGAATATTCACATTTCATATTTACATCGCTTTTGGATAGACATGAGAGAGGCAACACTGCAGCTTAGTCCTTCTTCATGCTGAAGGAACAATTTTACCTTTTTCTGTTCCAATGTTCCTGTAAAGTATTTTCTAAGATCCTTCTGCCCTTTTGTGTGGTATCAATTTCAGCTTTCAAGGGCCACTTTTCAAAGCTGTTATTTCTTAACAGTCTCGGCTGCAGGAAGAGCTCAAATGGAACTATAACTTTTAGTCTTAACTTGTAAAGGTTGAAGAGGGATATTTGGAAATGGAAGAAGTTCCTGGACCCCATTGAGACCTTGAAGGTGGAAGTACTTTCCATGACAGGTAAGTAAAAGAATAAGTAGGCAGGAAGGCACATGGCACTTGCCCTTTTAGTCATCCTCTGAGGCTGTTTTATCTCCTCTGCAACCCCTCTTCATCCTCATGACCTGGAAAAACACAAACTTACACAATATCTTAACCAGGATTACTCCCTGGAACAAACCAGGGCTTCATCAGAAACAAAAAAAGAGGGCGTGAAGGGAGAGAAAAATGCTTTTATAGCCATAAAACTATTAATACTTTGCTTTAAATTCCCAGTGTCTTTGGCAAAATTTGTCAGCCCAGCTGGTTCTGAGAGAGAGTAAATACTGTGCTCATGGATATTATTGCTGGTTCCATTCCTCCCTTTCTCTGCCATTAATAAAGTTCATCCCAGGCACTCAGAAATCGTTGGATAAATGTGCTCAATGCTTTTCTTATCTCTAGAGGCTAAATTTGCAATTGAGACTGCGTAGTTGATACTACGCCAGGATATGATATCTGAGATTTGTTTTCAATGGAAATTGCCCTAATCACGATTTATTTTCGGGATGGATGCTCCACAGAGCCCCGCGCCAACCAAAATCCTCCGGATCCGTCGTGTCCTGATGGATTTCATCACACTGGCATTTTTCTTTATATTTTCTACTACTGTTTTATTTCTGTGAGTGGGAGGAAGTGCATGAGTCACAAACTTTCACGACCATGTAATCTAGGCCAAATTGAGCGCTCCTAAAAATGAAACTATTGGGTGGCTTTCAGGAGGGGGAATTTGTGCTACTGCTTCACCAGGAACAGAACCACTGCAGCTTCATGCTGGGAAATGTAAACAAGAAGACAGAGTGATCTCAACACCCTCCCCAAATATTTTAAAATAATATGAATACTATTAATAATATATGAATACTATTAATAATACTAATATTTTTTTATGGTATAAATTCATTGTAGGTTTGACATTTACAAGTGGAAGTTACATATGTCTTCCTTTGATAGAGAAATCTGAATTATGTCCCATTCTTGTAACTTCTGTGTCTCTCTTTTGAGCTGCAGCAAGGAGATCTCCAAATACCAGCAGGTGGGCTGGGAGCCATGGAAGGGTTGCTCTTAAGAAGAAACAATATGAAAAGAGAGGAGGAGGAGCCTGTTTGACATTCTTCTCTTTCAAAAGTGAGAGGGTTTTGTGGAAATTATTGTATGCAGACTACTTTACTACTAGGAAGAAAAACAATGGTTAAACATCTGAGCATTTCCAGTTGTACAGAAAATTCACTTGGAGGCTGCACCATGAATAAGTTCCATGAGAGGAAGATATTTAGAAGTTCATTAAAATGAAGAATTTCATTAGAATTTTTTTAAAAAATCGCTATATTTAAACAGCTGTTTCTGTGGAAAAGGATCTCTCAGGTGTAAATTTGAGGTAATGCTCTTTAGGGTTTGTATTTTATGAAATTAAGAAGTTCCTTTATGTTCCTGCAAGGAAAGATCAAGGACACAGATGGTGGCCAGAAGTGTCTGGGAAAGCACAGAACGGCAGCTTTCAATTTTATATTCTTGTAGAGTTGTGTCACATCACCAACTGTGAGCACAAAATGCCCAATTTCTACCAACACATCATATTCTTGGGGACAGGATCTCCCAAATCCCAACTCTGAATTCCTAACTACATTTCCCCACCACTGCCTTCCCCTGCAGCTGATTGAAAACAGAATTAAACACCATATTGAGCTCCCTTCAAAAATGTGGTGTTAGGTAACCTCTGCTGCTCCTCATTTCCTCTCCTCTCGCCTTTGCCACTTCCCTGGAACAGCCAATCTCTGGTGTTGGGGAGTAAATTAAAATGTGCTCTGAAAGGTTTCCATTCCTCCTGCAAAACTTCTCAGCATCACTTCAGATTAGTGTTCCAGAACCACCTGGAAAAATGGGGTTTGCAGACCTTTCCAACTTCCATTTCTGCCTCCTGATGATGAAGCAAAGACTAGGCTGCAGAAAAGCAGCACAGAAGAAGAGTGGCCCTTAAAAAAGGGGATTAACTTAATGTGGGTGAACATTAATTAGAATTTCTCAGTGCCTTTTGGAACCATGTGTTTTCATGCCTGGCTTTTCATCTCTGAATTGCCTGGCTTTACATGTGAACCTGCCTCAGACACAACTCAGAATAAGTTCATGTGTGCCCTTCCTTCACTTCTCTGTTCACAGATTTGTTCTCCTCCTGCAAGTTTTTCAGACATTTTCTTCTGTCATATTTAAATCTCTCTTTTTGTTCTTTCCTCTTTGTGCATTTCTTGGTCTCACCTTATGTCATGCAGCAGTTACATTTCCCTCTCTTGCTTTTCCATTTTTCCTTACTTCCCACCAACAATTAAATTATTTCCATCCAGGCTTCTTATACCCACTCCTAAATTTGAGGTGGCAATCACATCATGGTTTTATTTCACTCTTGAAATGTTTATTTCTCTTCATGCCTCTCCTTTCCCCAGAATGTGTCTGTGTACTCATTTCCAGGCTCTTTGGGACACCAGGGAACCCCGTCCAGGTAGAGGCTCTTCAGCCTCTCTCAGTTATGAGGAAAGGTAGAGCCACATCCAAGATTGGATTCATGGAATCACTGAATCAGGTTGGAAAACACCTCCAGGATATTTAAGCCCAGCTGCTGACCCAGCACTGCCAAGGCCACCCCTGTCCCATGTCCCCAAGTGCCACATCCATGCAGTTTTTAAATCCCTCAAGGGGAGGGGACTCCACCACAGTCCTGGGCAGATTTTACCATGGATATCCCTTTCCATGAGAATTTTTTTCCTAATACCCAATCTAAACCCTGGCTGTCCCCTCCTGTCAGGGAGTT
>VXBB01008835.1:23435-43573 GCA_013399915.1 Illadopsis cleaveri | reverse complement strand
TCTTTTTTTTTTTTTTTGCCTGTTTCCCTGTCACACATCCCGTGCTCTGTCCTGTGCCTTTAAACAGGCCATTCTTTGTTAATGAGGAGCGCTCGTGTCCTTAAAAGGAATGAGGATAATTTCTCTGGAAAATACAGCTGTGGCCTAATTTGAGCTCCTCCTGCTTGTTGCCTGTTCTTGGAAAGAAAATGCAGCAGAGGGGAGGATGGGAAGGTTTTGTGCAAAGGGGTTCCCAACTTTGAGACAGCATCAAAGGAGCAAGGAGGAATCTTCAGGGACAGTATTTTTAGCATTCATCTAAACAGACAGAAAACAGATAAATTTTAGAAAACATAAACATTTACGCTCTGGTTGTTCTGTTAAAATAAAATAGATGGGGTGGGGAAGGGAGGCAATAGACTTCAGAGTTGGTCTTATACTCCACCAAGTCTTCAGCTTGACTGCGAGAAACCTGCAATTGTCTCTTCTTTTGTTGAATATTAGAGGTGTGATTTGTCAGCTCACGGGGTCCAGCAGCTCCTGATGAGTTTGGGTCAGCACAGCTCGCCCTGGCACGGGCAGGAGGCTCAGTCACACACTCACTGGCTTTTGGCTCCCCTCTCTCTGTGCCAGGAATCACAGAATATCCTGAGTTGGAAAGGCCCCACCAGAATTATCCAATCCAGCTCCTGTCCCTGCACAGACACTCCAACAATCCCACCCTGAGCATCCCTGGAGTGTTGTCCAAACTCTCCTGGAGCTCTGGCAGCCTCAGGGCTGTGCCCATTCCCTGGGGAACCTGGGCAGTGCACACCATCCTCTAAGGGAAGAACCTTTTCCTAAAATCCAACCCAAACCTCCACAGAGACCAAAACAAGATCCTGTATTCACCCCAGTTTGCTAAAACACTCACAACTAAATCCCATGTCTTTGAGAGAACTGGGCATAACTCACCCAGTTTGCTGAATATTTCCAGCCTGCTAAACCGGCACAGACTTGGGACTGTTTTTTAACACATCACGTTTCATTTTAAAACTTTCTCAAGAAGATTTAAGAGAGGCCGTGGAAGGAGAGGTGAGAAGAACAATTTGGTTTGTTCTGTAAATCTGTGCTTAAAAATTCATTATTGTGGAGCATCCCAGGGCTTCTCTCAGACCCTCCGCAAAACCAAACGCAAAATCCTGAAAAGCCACCAGAGCTGGGAGAAGGATAATGATAGAGAAGGGATGGAGGAGGGTTTTGAAGCACCCAGTAACTTTATGAGATGGGAGAAGTTATTTCTCTAAGTCTATTGTTGTGATACTGTTAGTTCACTGAATTTGATCATGACCAAACCACAACAAGCTGGAAAAAGTAAGATATTTAAAATATTGTCATTATGAAGAGAAAACGATGCTAAGAAAAGCAAGAGACTTTAAAGTTCCTCAAGATTAATCCATCTAAATAGTAACTAAAATTAATTCTCCTCCTAAACTTTCCTGTTAATTAAAAAGAGAGGGGAGGAAAACAATGTAACATTTCAAAATATAGAGGCAATAGTTTTAGACCGTAATATTAGTGAGAAAAAAATAACAAAAGATTCAGTTCTGTACCTTTTAAATTAGCACTGGCATTTCCAAGAAAAAGTTGGATCAAGCTTGAAAAAAGCAGAAGTTTTGTGCTACTGAATGAGAGGACTCATCTACTCTCAGGTCACTCTGCTCGTATTAACAAAAGTAGCAAGTGGCAGAGGATTATTATTACACCTTGAATGCCTGGCAAATATTGCATTTAATAAGGATTTTAATGCTGCTTTAAGCCAAACTGAGCAACGTAAAGCACGTTGAGCAAAACAAACATTACTTGATTATTACAATGAGAGTAAAAAGGATCAGAAGATTGCTTTAGCTCATCAACACCCACCCAGCAGAGTTATATCACGCAGCGTGTTTGCACATCTTAAAAAGCTGCTGCTGTAGTAGTTTCCCCCAGCAAAAAAAGTTAAACAGACTCTAGTTTTGCATTCTTATTCAGTGAGGGAACACTATTTATTTCAATGCCTGTTTCCTCCCCCTTTTGCAAATCTTTACCCAGCCAAAAAAAAAAAAAATCTATACACCGGACTACATAATCGCTATTTAAACAGGAAAGATGGTTGAATTAATAAGCGATTTCTAGCTCCAGCTTAATTTACTTAGCCCAGGATCCCTTGAATAATGCCAAGGTCTGCTACACACGCTGCTCACTCTGTTCCATTTGCAGAGCAAGAGGCAGCTTCTCCCCGGAGAGCAACAAATGGGCAGAGCAGAGCGTTTCCCAGAGATCCCAATCCCCGCGCAAATCAAGCTGAACCGTAAATTATCCTGGCAGGCAAGAGACGCGCAGAGAGAGAATCACTTACCCCGCTTCTATTATAAGGAACTACAAAGTTTTTAAAGAGTGGGGGATCTCGGGGTCCCTCGGGGGAAGTGCAGAGGTGCAGCTGCTGCTTTAAGCCTGTAAATTGGCCGGGGCTGACATTATAATCAACTCTTTCTGACATGGAGCTCGCGAGAGTTGGCAGCAGCCACTTGATCTGCAGGCAGCCTCTGCCTCCTATCCCACATCTGCTCCCAGAGCTGCCGTGGAAATGCTCCAGGGACAAACCCCAGGCTGAGCAAAAAACCAGGCACAGGGCTGGGCGAACACAGGGGTTTGTTCTGTGTGGGGCATCTCTTTTATAAGGATAAATATAAATGTAAATATAATAATTCAAGCCAGCACTCTCTCACCAGTATTTTTTTTTTTTTTTCCTGTACTCAAACCTCAGATTTTCATTGTAAATAAGTATTTGTTTTTGGTTTTAGCAGCTGTGGCAGATAAAACAGGAATGTGCCCTGCCTGGACATGTCAACAACTGGCAAGCATCAGCTGCGTCCCTTGGCTCCTGCCCATCCAGGCCATGGCACAGATCTGCATTGTGTCCTTCTGGTTTTCGGGTTAAAAATGGGACCCGGGTGATGTCACATGCTGCTTGCTGTCTTTTCTGAAGCTTCAAACTGGAAATCACCCGTGGTGCTGAGCACACCTGATATCCTCCTTTTCTCTGCCACTCCTGAGCATTGTTCCCACCAGAATCCCACAGTGCAGGTGTAAAGCTGAGCCACAGCTAGGGGACAAGTCCTACAACACAGCATTAAAATGCAAAAAATTCTGCAGGATACTGATCAAAACAGAAGGGTGGAGAAAAGAAAAAATTCCATATTCCACCCTTACAAAATTTCTTGTCAAACCCCCTTCCCTGAGCCACCCCATGAAACCAGAAAGGCACCCCTTGGAGCTGGGACTGCTGACCCCTAGCAGCATCTGCTCTCTAGCTCTGCTCTGGGAAAAAGCAGAAAAAAAGGGCAGTTTTCCCACAATTTAAGCTTTTTTTTTTTCTGCTGTCCACATTTGCTTCCCCCTTTAGAGCCGAACACAATTACCTTCCCTGTTTAATAATCAAACTACAGCTCTGTTTCAATTACACAAAAGCAATATTTGGCAACGCATAGAACAGGAATAAAGCAGAAATAAAAAGTTAAGGATGAAGTTTATAGACCTTAATATGGAGATTACAAGTGGGATTTTTAAAGCCAGCATGGGAATTAGTGTTTTAACAGAATGAAGTTCAAGAAAGCAGGATTATTTTATTTCTCCTGGGAATTTTACCACATCCTTTAGGATCAGACCTTCCACAGGTATTTTGCACGGATATGTTCACTGGAGAGAATATGTCCCACTTTAAACCTAAACCACCATGGCAGGGGTTGGAACTGGCTGATTTTTAGGATCCCTTCAACCCAGGCCTTTTGAGGATTCCATAATTCTATAAAAAATCCCAAAACATTCAGCACGGAACTGTCCAATACAGTGGGATTTCAGAATTCTTAACAGAGATTGTTAACTCAGCAGTGTAATAGAAATATTTATTAATAAAATAGGATTCATTCAGAATTATTTCTGCTGACAGCTCTTGCTGATCAAAACCTTTCAAGTGCAGGAAACACTAAATGATGCTACACAAACTGAGGCAGTTCTCAATGTTTCAGCATTTGCTGCCTTTCTCTGCTGCCTCCTCAGCCCATTTGGGGATGTGGCCAGGTGACACACTCTCCCTTCATTTCTGTGACATCAGAAGGATGAATCATCACTCCCAAATCTTGTTAGAGGCCACTTTAAAGCAAATTCCAGATGCTTATGACCATGCTTGTGCTCTCCACCTCTTTGCCTTGAGCAGTAGAGAAGCAGCAGGAGACTCAAACACTAAAAAAACTGCTTCTGGCTTCATCTGTTTTCAAACACTGTCCGTGTTCTCCTTCATTTGCTGTCAGGGCTGTGCCTTCCCCTCCCTGCTCCTCTTCAGAGAGCCCAAGGCACCCAGAGCAGCCTCCTGCTCCGAGGCACTGCTTTCCTTCATGCAAAATGTGGAGTTTTCTGACAAGGTGACCCTGGGATAAGTGAATCCACTGTCTCAGGCTGTTTCCAAGGCACCAGGAAACCCCAAGTTCAGCCTTGGGGTTACCTGGATGTCTTCAGGTAACTGTCAGACCTCTCCACTATTGTCCTTCAGCCTAATGTTAGACTATTATGCAGTACTTTTAAAGAAAACCGAGGCAAATTCTCTATTTTTTTCCCCTTTAATTAAAAAAATTAACATATAAATTAAAGTTTCACAACTGTGTGCCGTGAGAGGAAACACTTCTTTTAGTTATTACTTAGCTTGCTAAAAATACCTGTGCGAAAATTAGAGATTAAATACATTTTATGCCCTTGGTAATTGTGTGGAGAGTCATCATTTTCTCAGTGGTCCTATGGAAGAGTGGAAGAAAAGGAGGTGCAAACTACTGGGTGAAATATTTTATATATATATATATATGCTGTACACCTACATACATATATGTATTTATAATCTTACTTTTACGGGTTTTGCCTTTATTTTTTTAAATATCTCCATCTATCTAATGAGGTTTTATAAGGTTATGTCATTTTTTTATCTAGGGCAAGGCTCTTAAAAATTATATTCACAATATATAAAAGTGTCCTTTTGTTATTTCATGTGTACAAGTGAAATTGGTGTCATGTTGGCATAGGGACTTTGTGCTGATTTTGCACTGATTGACATTTACTGAGGAGGGAAGAAGCCACCCACGGAAATGATTTTTCGAAGGGGAGCTGCTTAGGGTCTCCTCTGTGCCTGACAAAACCAATCAGTGGGTAGTTTTGTTAAACCGCTAGGAAGCTCTGTGAACACACGTGTTAAAAATCAAACAAATCCGTGCAAAGCTCATCTTGTTCTGGCCTGGGAACAGGTAACAACAGGCCAGGCCGGCCTCCTCCGCATGGCTGGGCCGGGCAGGCCCTGCTGAGGGGCTGGGCCCTTCCTGGGGGATCTGAATGGGCCCTGTCTCGAGCATTTAATCCCAACACTGGCAAAAAGAGGATAAAGGCAACAAGTGGCTGTTGACATCTTGCTGCCAGGCCTATTCCCCTTGGCTCCAGCATGGACCTTCTGATGCATGAAGAGTCCCATTCACCAGCTTTGGTCCTGCCCTTCCAAGCCATTCACAGCTCAAAAACAGCCCCTGGGCTCCTGCCAGGATAACTGGGCTGAAAATCTTTGCAGGTGTCACCTCGAAGTAAAGGATGTCACACACCAAGAGTGGGCACATCTGAGGAAACGTTTACATGTTCACGGTAAAAGTAGGAATCATCCTGATTTTTTTAATGGCTGAGAGGTAAATCAATAGGCAAATTATATCCAAACTATATTTGATGTCATTTCTGTGAAGATGTGAGGAGGGTATTTTAAAGTTTAGCCTTGATAAACTCCCCTGAGAGGGCTCAGCTCTCTCTGTGATCCCTGCCTGGATTTCCACACCGAGCATCTGCGTGACCTTGGCTTGAACCTCTGAGCAAACCACCAGGTTGTGAGAAAAAGCTGTGAGGGAAACAAGTAAACTCGAGCTCTACAAGCTCCAAAAGGTCAAGCTGCAGACAGGGGGAAGATTGCTGAGAAGGGGACACTTAGCAGCTCAAGGACTCGCAGGGAAACGCATCAAAGCTGTGAGCTGTGAAATTTTCAGGTTAAAAAAAAAAAAGCCCAAAGAAGGTGGGAGCTCAGCAGCAGCAGCAGGGAATTACTGATGCTCAGCTCTGGGGCTTGCAGTCATGTTATTCTACTGTGAATATTAGGAAATAAATCATTGCCTTGTCCTGAGAGCATACCCTGCTTGCAGAGCATCTTTTCATGCCCAAACACAGTGACCCCGAAGGGTTACAACTCTCGACCATTTCTATGTTTCTTTTTCCAAATCTCCCCCTTGTTATGAGACTGCCCACCTGTATATCCATGGATTTAGACCAGAGACACCTGAAATAAACCTGGACAGGGATGAAGTGCTGCTACAGATGATTGTAGCTGATGGTCAAACCCATCTGAAATTCTGCTACTCTGCTTATTCCAAAAGGCCTCACCCCAGAGGGGCTTCCAGGACCAGCAGAAGTGCCCAACAATAGATCTGAAGGATAATTTGATAATATCAGGTAAGGTGTTTCAGATACACACCATGAAAGTGGGTACCAATTTATTAAGTATACAGAAGACACTAACACTCATGTAAGCCATTAAACATGATTGTATTTTCCCCTTATTGGTTCAGTTATGATCTGCTCTACCTTTCTCCTTATTACTCTAATTATAGATCAGTATAATTTCCTCTTTATTAGCACAATTATGGCCTGTACTTGTACAAATGTCTTGGAGAAATCAGAGCCACTGAGAAAATACAGTAAATGAAAAGATAAAGGCATTATTATTATTATTATTATTATTATTATTACTTTGAATGTTCACATATCCTTAGTTCCTTGTGGTATACATAATTCCGTATTTTGTCTCATATAGGGATCAGGTTCAATTAAGAAAATAAAAAAATGATTAATGTGTACTCAATATGACTTGCACATCATTATTGCAGCCTGGTGTTTAGCTTGCAAGCAAAAAAAACTAATTAAATTCTAAGTTAGATTTCACAGATTTCTCCAGTAACCTATGGATTTTGAGGTTACAAATGAAAATATTGAGGCATGATTGATTCCAAAGCTTATCCATGTAGAACTATTAGGAAATATTTTATTATGGAGGAGTTAAAATTATCTCTCATCAGTTTAATAACAGTATATTCTGGTCATGATCATCCTGCCCTATGCATATCCTTGATGGTTCATGCACCCCATAAACTTTTCTCTCCTTCCTCCCACTTTGATTTGCACAATGGAAACTGCAAACAAGCACGAAACACCAACTTTCCAACCGCTTGCCCTCTATCATGTCAGAGCATTTTAACTCCAAAAATGGTCTTTAAGTGAACTTTCCCTTAGCAGGAGTTGCAAGAGGTCGAAACAGGAACAGAAAACTTCAGTGCAGAGCTGGAGAACCTGGCAGAGCTCACAGACCTCGGCTGGGGAGAGGAGTTTGAGTGGCTGCAGGAATGCTCTGATTCTCTGCTCATTTCCTCCCTTTTGCCTGGAGGCAGGTTCAGTACAAAATGCATGAAGAGAGCCCAGGGCCTGAAAGACTTTCTGTTTAAGTTGTCAGACCAAGGAGTCTGGGAAATTGAAAGATGTGCCCAAGACCATAAGAAAAGACTGGATTGCACTCAGACACCCAGAGCTTCAGGACACCACCATCATTTTTGGTTTGTTTTAAATGGTCCGCTTTTATAGCTATGCTTTTCTAGATATTTCTCTCAATATATCACCAAAAATAAGGACCTTTTGATGGTAATCTTAAATAAAAGTATCATTTCCACAGTTACATGTTCTCCACAGTAAACAGAAGTCAGCCCTTGGGGTTCAGAGGATACATTTTCTAGAAGTCACTACAGGTGTTATGCAGAATATTCCTGGGCTCCTTAGCTGGCAGCCACCCCCTGGAGAAGGAAAACCACTTGGAATCAGCACATCCAGGAACAGGCAGTGCTTCTTGTTGGAGCCACCAGCACAGCTGTGAATCTTGTGTGCACAATAATCAACCCCAGTGAAGGCTGCAGTGAGGATTCTGGCTGGAAATGGATTGGGAAAGCACAGATGGAACCTCGTGGCACAAACCCCTGTGCCTTCATTTTTTTGCCAAAGCAACAACTTGCTTACGCTGGAGAAAGCCCACAGGTGGGCGGGTGGGTGCTGCTGAGTTTCACACGGATTGCCTTCCCTCGCCTCTCCTGCGGGAACACAGCTTCCATAAAACAGAATCACAGCATCATTAAGGCTGCCAAAGACTCTCAGTCTATTTCCCAGTGCCCCTGGAGGAGCAAAGCACGACGGCGAGGACTTGCTCGGTGAAAGCGCTCAAGTGATTTTAATTTTCGTGTTCGCGGCAAAAGGAAAAAAAAAAAAAGAAATGAAAGAGTAAATCCCATCACCAGCTGCCGAAAACATCGGAGGAGTTGAATGTCACAGGAAGAATTGGAAGTGCCTGTGGGGTTGCTTCTCTGATTGAGCCCATTTGTACCTGTATCACAAATGAGCTGCCCTTCCCACTGAAAGGGCATTTAGCAGTGGTTAGGATTTAACCACTGAAAAAGGAAAAGCAATTGGCTCACCCTCCTATGCTGCCTTTTCTCTCCTCCTCCTCCTCCTCCTTTTATTCCACACCCCCCTCCCCAAATTTTAGTCACTGTTCATGTTGCCAAAATATCTGCAGTGATGTCTTTCCATGCAGAGTGTAAAATAATTCCACTAGTAAATGTTAACAGCAGCCGTAAAACAGTAAAATAAAATAACACCAAGAAAAGCAATCAGTAAAAATCTGGACAAAAATTAGGTATTGGTGCATGAGATAGGAGAGGGCCTGAATCTGAGTGTTTTATAGAGAAACCTGGAAGCTATTCCAGAGAAGATGAGCAAAGAGTAAAATTTATCTAACGTTGCTGGGATAATTAAACCAGAACAGACAGGAAACAAGATGTTTGACCAAAGGGAATGTAAGTGAATGGATCCAGCTCTTTCTGTGCTTCCCAATTCATTGTCCTTCTGGGCTTAGGTGATCCCAGAGTGCCACCATGCAAATGATTTTCAGCCAATGCTGAGACAGGTGTTGCCATGATGGGCTCCTGGGCAGGGGGAATTTAGTTTGTGCTGAGCATCTGGTGCATGAGAAATGGGGATTCAGTCCTTGGGGTCAGCACAGAGGTTCTCTAGAGTGGGGAGAAAAAATTACAGATTTTAAAAAATATAAATAAATAAAAAGAAAGCAGAAGGCCTGCAGTGCTAACACCACCAGAACTTTTTGCTTGGAAAGCTGCACTGGGTCACTCTGTGGCTGGATTCCTGCAAGGAAGATGGAAAGAAAAAACCTTTCCATTTATGACAAGTGGCTTCTGATGGGAGTAGAAAGGTGGGACCCACCCAGGGAAACCCACAAAGCAACTTTTGTCAGCACACCCAGGGTATCCCCACAGTCTTGTCAGGCAGGAGGAGCTGACAGAGCTGTGTGGAAATGTTTACGGGAAGCACCCAGGAACAGAGAGGGGTTTGCCTGGGGCAGAAATGGGGTCTGGACATTTTGGCAGGAACTGGAATCAGTGAAAACAAGGGGTGGGATGAGGGCAGGCCTGGAGGAGGAGCCTGTCTGAAGGCCCAGGAAGGGCTCTGGCACTGTCAGGATGGAATAAACCCATCGTAACCCAGTTATTAGCGCTGTGTCCCTTTGACACCATGCCTGGAGTGTTTCTCCACAGGGCAGCTGCTGGTCTGCATCATGTCAGAGCACAGCATGGAGCTATTAATGGCTTTGAACGTGATCCCCTGGATCCTGGCAATACCTGCCATTAGGCAGGCCTTAATCACAGGATCACTGATATTGATACGCTTAAACCATTAAACAAAGACTCAAAAATGCTCCTCATTCACAGGAAAATTATAAAACTTCAAACCAGAGCATCCATAAACCCAGTGCATACTGGAAAAAAAACCTGAATTTTTATTCTCCACGTGTCCACCTCTTCTTGGGTTAATGACTGAGAGTTACAACCAGCCTTTCAAAAATATAACCAAAAAAATATTGCCGCTCATTTCCGTGGCAGACTGCTTGCCTCACTTTAATTTGGGAAGCAAACCGTGCTACAACAACCACAGACATGTAAATGAGGCAAAAAATGGTGCTCGTTTTGTTGCTTTCCAAATTTAAGCTGACCTAAATAATTTAATACAAAATTTACAGCAGCAAGAACACAATTTGGCGGACAAATATGGGAACACAGCGAATTTGTACTCCAGAATTTGTACTCCAGAATTTGTACTCCTCTGGGTAAAAGATGATTCACCATCTGTGTGTACTGCAAGCAGCTTTCACTTTGGGGGCAAACACCGTGCAGACCCTTTCCATTATCCTTCAATTTAGCAGGGAAAAAGGAGAATTTTCTTCTATCCCAGCAGGGAAACTGGGATTGTTTTGTGAATGGGTGTTTGACACTCATTTGTCAACATTTTGCTCTCCACTAGTACCTGAAAGGGGGGGTCACACCCAGGTGGGTCTTGTCTTTCAGGTGAGAAGTGACAGGACCAGAGGGAACGGCCTCAAGTGGCCCCAGGGGAGGCTTGACTGGATGGCAGGGAAGATTTCCTCACTGAAAGGGTGAAAGGCAATGGAACCATCCCTGGAAATGTTCAAAAAATGTGTGGGTGTGACACTTGGGGACGTGGCTTAGTGGTGGCCTTGGCAGTGCTAAGGGAATGGTTGGACTCGAGGATCTTGAAGGGTTTTTCCAACCTTAGTGATTCCACCATGGGAAGATGTCCCTGGGACTCCATTGAATTATTGCTGCCAAATCCTTTGTGCTGACATGAAAATATGGAACAACTTTGTGAAGCAGCAGGGGAAGGAGAAGAGAGAATTAACCCTGTCAGTGCTGCTCAAGGCATCACCCAGCATCCACGGCAGGAGGAGGTGTCAGCTCAACCCAGCTGATCTGAGCTTCTCCATCCAGGTATCAACACCACCTCCTGCTCCTGAGCAAAGCACAAATCAGTGTCTGAACTGATGGATAATAATTGCAGAGTGATCAAAGCACGTCAGGCAGGGAGACCTGACATCCCTGTGCTTGCCAAGGATTTTTAGAGAGCTGAAAAACACTCTGGTTTCTCCAGCCTGAAGCAGGATGTGTGGGAAGCTGGGACAGTTTCCATCTCAGGGGTTTGGTTTCTGTCCATGGTTATGGTTAACTGAGGCACAGCTCAACATCCTTCTCAGGGCTGCTCCAGAGGGATTCAGGAACTGCACCACCCCCCTGTGCCTCAGTGGGATACAGGGAAAGGCTGTGAACAGCAGCATTTGGTGATTGATCATTTTGTCCTCTAATTCAGCACTCAAGGAAGAGAACACAATCTTTCTCTTTCTTTCTCTTTCTTCTCTTTCTCTTTCTCTTTCTCTTTCTCTTTCTCTTTCTCTTTCTCTTTCTCTTTCTCTTTCTCTTTCTCTTTCTCTTTCTCTTTCTTTCTCTTTCTCTCTTTCTCTTTCTCTTTCTCTTTCTCTTTTTCTCTTTCTCTTTCTCTTCCCCTTCTCCTTCCTTCCTTCCTTCCTTCCTTCCTTCCTTCCTTCCTTCCTTCCTTCCTCTCCTTCCCCCCATTCTACACTTTTCCAAAGCTCTTTGTACAATTTTTCAGAAATATCCTCGCTATACTCAGAGTATTCAGTGTTCAGAAATATCCTCACTCTATTCAGGTATTCAGTATTTTGTCCTATTTATATAACAATGTGTTCCTTCTGTAATACAGCAAAGCGGAATAATAAGTATTTTCATGAATTTCAGCAGAATTCGTGTACATTGAGCTACAACTGAGTGAAACTTAAGAGAAAGATTAAGAGTCAGATTAAATGCATGAGTCAGCCCTCCACTGGACTCCAATGCTTTCTTGAGAGTGATTGTGAGTCATTCCTCAGCCACGCACTGGGCTAAAGGACAAAGAGGAGGCAATGAGACACCTCAGCATTCCCCTGGGGAGAAAATCCTACAGGCATAGTCATAAATATAAAAATAATAAAAATAATGAGCCTTTTGCCCCAAAGCACTTCAGTCCTCCAGTGGCTTTGAAAATCCCTCTGCTCTCAGCTCCAAAGCCACACAGGTGAAATCAAAGGTTCTTTGTATCCAGTTAAGCAGGACTGGGCAGTCTCTGGTTTAGATGAAAAACTCAGACAGGTTTTAGACTCCCAGTTCCTGCAAGTGTCCAAGGCCAGGCTGGATGGGGTTTGGAGCAACCTGGGATGGTGGAAGGTGTCCCTGCCCATGGCAGAGGTGGCACTGGATGAAATTGAAGGTGCTTTCAAACCCAAACCATTCTATAATTCTATTATTCCATATAAAAGCCTTGCCCAGTGTCAGGAGCAGTGCCAGCACTGGACTGGAAACCCCTCTCTTGTCACACTCAGTGGCTGTTGTCCCATCCTAAATGATCAGAAATTGAGCTGAACGTGTAGTTTGCAAGATATTTTGTTCAGCACCCACATCTGCATTGCTGGCAATCACACAGCCTGTGCTTCACAACCGAGCAAAAGAGAAAATGTAATTAATTTTACTTGAGAATCCTCTCTGAGCACATTTGCCACCCGTTTCATTTCATTGCCACCTCAGAAGTTACACTCTGACCAACGTCACTTACCCTGAAGATACACAAGAAAGAGAAGAAATATCATTATTGGTGTCTGAATATTCAGTCTATGTAAATGCATTATATACTTTGCTTGACTTTGTCATAATAGAAAAAGCAAGGCAAACTTATATTTTTTTCTGCTCACGCTTTCCCTTTGTCCTTTTTCTGTTTTTTTTCCCCCAAATTTTGCATAGTACATATTGGAAGACTTTTTTTTTTCTCAGTTATATCCCTCTAGTTATTATCTTGAAAGCAAAATTCAGACATATCCTGCACTTTGAGGTTTCAGAATCAGGGATGTTGGGAAGGACCTGTTACTTCATCTTTTTTAGCACATGCCCTCGCAGCCTGCTGTTTTCTATTTATTCTGAAAACCTCAGGTAAAATGGAATCTCACAAACGAACTAATGAGAACAGGCTTCAGTTCTGTGCAGGCAGCGAGCCGGGTGGTGAGGAAGGGAAATTCCTGTGCAGATCCCGGCGCATTGGGAATGTGGAATAACCACAAACCACCAGGTTGTGCTGTTGCCCTTAAGCAATGCACATCACCACAGAGCTGTGCCCAGCTTCTGGCTGCAGTTTGTCTGGGAAGACCCTGAAATCCTGGAAAAGCAAATCTCTGACTCATTTTCACTTGTGATTATACAGCTCAGGGTTTTTTCCCCGGGTTTTGGTTGGCTTTGAAAGCCACCAGCAGTGTTTACTGGCCACGAAATTCGGGTAGGAAAAAGAATAAAAATAAAGAGTAAAATTAAAAGTATGAAAATAATGAAAATAAAACCATAAAAATAAAATAATTAAAAATCAATCAGCCATCAGCATAGCCTTAGGATATAAACACCGCACAGCTCACCCAAAAATTGGCATTTTTTTGATAGTTTATACCCAACCGCTTAATTTTTCTTGCAAACTTCTAAACAAAATCAATCTTTCCAGGTTTCCCATTGCATGTTTTCTAAGTAAACCACAGCTAAACTGAGCAGATTTGTTTCTACAGGACTGAGCACCTCAGACAGTGGAGTGACCCAGAGTTACTTTCCCACTCCATCTAACTAAAGAGATGTTATTGCAGACGAGTAATAACAGTTTTCATTAAATAAAAAAAATATTCAAGAATGGCCATGCAGAACCTGAACAAAGGTAAATCAACGAATCATAAAATCACAAAGTGGTTTGGGTTGGGAGGGTCCTTAAAGCCCATCCACTCCCACCCCTGCCATGGGCAGGGACACCTTCCACTGTCCCAGGCTGCTCCAAGCCCTGTCCAGCCTGGCCTTGGACACTTCCAGGGATCCAGGGGCAGCCACAGCTGCTCTGGGCACCCTGTGCCAGGACCTGCCCACCCTCACAGGGAGGAATTCCCACCTAATATCCCATCTAAACCTCTCCTCTCTTGGTTTAAAGCCATTCCCCCTCGTTCTATCACTTCATGTCCGCACAAAAATTCCCTCCCCGCCCTTATTTTAGGCCCTCCTTCAGATACTGAAAGGCCACATAAAAGCTCCCCAGGGCCTTCTCTTTTCCAGGCTGAACAATTCCAATTCTCCAGCCTTTCCTCCCAGCAGAGCTGCTCCATCTCTCTGCTCATNCACCCTGTGCCAGGACCTGCCCACCCTCACAGGGAGGAATTCCCTCCTAATATCCCATCTAAACCTCTCCTCTCTTGGTTTAAAGCCATTCCCCCTCGTTCTATCACTTCATGTCCGCACAAAAATTCCCTCCCCGCCCTTATTTTAGGCCCTCCTTCAGATACTGAAAGGCCACATAAAATCTCCCCAGGGCCTTCTCTTTTCCAGGCTGAACAATTCCAATTCTCCAGCCTTTCCTCCCAGCAGAGCTGCTCCATCTCTCTGCTCATCCTGGTGCCTCCTCTGGACTCTCCAAATATTGGGGAAGTTTGCAGAAGAAAAGTAGAAGAGCAGGCCAAGCACAGAATTACACAAGTAAATCTTTCTGGCCAACAAAATCCTGCATCTCAGCAAGCGGTGATGTTTTTGTCTCCTGTTGCCACCCAGAGGTTTTTCTTCCTTGAATTCATCTGAGCACTTTTTGCAACCTTGTAAACATTCCGAGTCCAGAACATCTGGCGCCAGATCCACTGCGTTAGTGAAAAATGCCATGGGCCGTGAAAAAAACTTCCTTGTGGTTTGCTTTCGAACCCACCACCTGCCAGCCTCCCACGTGATAAAGGGAGAAAAAGCAAACCTGGCAAAGAGTCAAGGCTGGATCCTGATTCTTTCCCTCAGAAATGCAGGTAAATTGGATAAAAACAGTTCACAGAGTCACAGAATCACTGGTTGTAAGAGAACTCCAAGATCATTGAGTCCAACCCAGCCCCAACACCTCAACTAAACCCTGGCACCCAGTGCCAAATCCAGTCTTTCTTTAAAATCATCCAGGGATGGTGACTCCACCACCTTCCCGGGCAGACCATTCCAGTACTTTATCACCCTTTCCATAAAAAACTTCTTCCGAATTTCCAACCTGTATTTCCCTTGGTGCAGCTTGAGGCTGTGTCCTCTCGTTCTGTCAGTTGCTGCCTGGTGAAAGAGACCAACCCCACCTGAGCACAGCCACCTTTCAAGGGATCGTAGAGAGTGGGTTTTGTGGGTTTGTGACAGATGGGACCATCCCACCACAGAAACCCAAACTGAGACCCCAAATCTTGAGATTTAGAGCAAATAACTGAGAGTCACATTTGGAGATGGTTTAGTTGAATTTACATCACTAAGATTGTTTCTTCTCATCTTAATATTCCCAAAGATTTTAGGATTCTTCCCCAGCTACCCTTGAACTTTTTCCCTGGTGCTGAGTAGCTTTTCCACATTGAGTGCTTTCCTCCTCAACTGGTGCAACACCCACTGTCTCCTACCTTCCCTCAAAGCACTCCAAGGAAAAAAAGCTTTTAGCTCAGCTTGAAAAGAAGAAGGAGGAAGGATCCTTTCCTTTCATGCACCTCGGTGGGAATACAGCAGATCAGGAGTTGTTAGAACACAAGGAACACAACTCAGGTTATTCAGCTCCCAGGTGGGAGCTGGGGCTGTCCTGCCTTGCAGAGCACAACTTCAGTAGCGGATTACGTGCTGCACAGTGGTTTTTCTCTCCCAAAATAGCCTCCTGAAGGATACAACCAGATTTTTACCTCCTGAAATTCACAGCAGCACTTCAGAGCCCGCTCCTGTCTGTCTATTTCACCAAGGTGTGAATCTGTCCTTTCACAGAGAGGGAAATTATATGTTGGTCGTTCTCAGATTTCCTCCTGTCCAAATTATTGACGAGCTGCTGCTATGTCGAGTTCAGAGTCTGAGATGGGCTGATAAATGTGAATATTAAACCCCAGAATTTCTACAAAGTGGGGAGAGAGGGGGAAATCCTTGCCCTTCCTTTGGAGTCATTCAAAATCTTGCCCCACAGGTCTGTTGAGTGCTACCAGGCAGGTCCACAGAATTAAAGCAATCTGAAGGAGATCATCCAGTGGTGGTTTTAGAAGGCTTTTGACCCAATTCATCCCCAAAGCCTATTAGGAAAATCTGAAAACTGCAGGGTAAAAGGTAAATTTCTGCCATGGATTAAAAGGCATTGCTGAGATAGGGAAAACAAAGGAGAAGAAAAAAAGATCTAATTCTTGACATACAGAGAGGTTAATGTGGAGTGCCCCGAGATTTGCTGCTGGGACGGATTTTTTTGGTCCCTTTAAGTCCCTGGCATAATGCAAGAAGTCCTGGCTTACTCAGCAAATATTCTGCACTTCTCTGCTGCAATAAATCCTTGTGCTTGCTTTAGCTCAGCCTCCAGAGCTGCTGTGCCTCAAACTGTAACAGCACCCACAAGACAGGCAGGGCACACGAGCAGGGAGCTCAGTCTCAATGTAGTTCCACTTCATTAGAAATATCCCAAGGGGGGAATCTGTATCACTTGTGATTTCTCATAAATCAGAACAAAGACATTTTATTTTCTTTTAAACATCCTGCCAGTCTGAAGCTCTGCAAGGTAGATAAAACATATTTTTTTCCCTTGTATATGTATGAAAAAAAAAAATAAATTGGTAACCGTGCTGGTGTTGTGGAAAATGTTGCTTNGGAGCTCAGTCTCAATGTAGTTCCACTTCATTAGAAATATCCCAAGGGGGGAATCTGTATCACTTGTGATTTCTCATAAATCAGAACAAAGACATTTTATTTTCTTTTAAACATCCTGCCAGTCTGAAGCTCTGCAAGGTAGATAAAACATATTTTTTTCCCTTGTATATGTATGAAAAAAAAAAAAAAATTGGTAACCCTGCTGGTGCTGTGGAAAATGTTGCTGTTGTGTGGGAATGAATGGCATCAAAAAGATTCTTGAAATCCAAAGTAAACTTTCTCTTGAAGGTTTAAGTGATACCACGCACGTGTGCAGATGTTCAGCATGGAAATAAGCCAGCAAAGGGAGCCAGCTGGAAAAAAACAGTGGAGGAACTTTCATCCAGATGAAGATTTATGAGTCTACCAATAGAGATACTGATGGATTCAGAGGTGGATGTTTGACTGTTCAAAAAAATTAAATAACTCAGTAAAAAGTGTCTGCTTATTCTTCAAAACCACCCCAGAATGGTTAATATGTTTCATGGCAAAAAAGATAAAGCCCAAATAAATGTTTGGTCTTATTGCACATCCTCTGGATTTTGAATTGTTTCAGTCATGAGACAGAAAATATGGAAAACCTTCCGAAGGAGCAGACAGGAATATCTTCAGGTCAGAAAGAGCTCTACAAAGTGTAAAAGCAGTTCTACACAAGGTTCTGCTCCTTTTTGACCATTTCAGCTGTGCCATGTCCCAAAAGCTGACAGGCTGCCATGGGCACAGTGGTCAGAGAAACCTGACTCTCAAATATCCTGGGCACATAAAGCATGATAAAAATCCTGAACATGATGAATGCTCACTCTTCAGAACATAAAATTGATTGATGGTCAGTCCAGCCAAAAAGTTCTCTTGGAGGTGTTTTTTCAGCAGGAACTGGCAGAAAACAAAGCTGAATATTTAATTTCCATTGTCAGTTGATGCAGCCATGATCTCAGAAAATCAGCTGCCCTAAGCCAACCTGCACTGATATGTGGGACTCTGGAATATTTTCATTTGCATTACAAATAATGCTGCCTGCTGGAGGACACCTAAAACACCTCACTTTTTCTAAAAATGTGTTTGGGAGCTTTCCCAACTTCCACAGCACTTTTACCCTTCTGAGAATAATAGAGAACTGAAGTCAATAATTGTATTTTATTTCAGGTTTTGTGTAGCACATGCAAAGAATTCACCTTCTGTTCAAGATTAGCAGTTGGGAAGTTTTGATGATCTCTTATGGAAGAGCATTTTACAGTCACTCATGACTGGAAATTTTACTGCCCTTTTCAGATAAATCTATACAAATCTTTTTTTATTATAAACTTTACAATCTCTTCTCTTTCTGTATGTTACACTTATAGGAGGAAACACATTTCTAAGCCACTCAGCTTTTTGGGGATAAGAAAAAGAATTATTTTTCTCCCATCATCCAAGTAAACTTTGTCCACCCTCTCCTTATTTGAAAGCATCACTCTTGATGTGGAAGGATCAAAAATATTACATCATTATTTTCATTTTATTGCTTTGAGGTCAGGCTGGTAGAGAGCACAGGTCAGCAAAAATGATAGTGCCAGCAAGACACAAAAAAATAAATAACTTGTGTAAAACACACACACGCAGTGGAAACTCCTCCAGATACAATTTCTCTTCAAAAAGCTTCTTTATGTAATTCCATATTGACTGAGAGGATTTGGAAGGGGAAAACACATCCAAATTAAAATCAGCCACTTTAAAAACATGAAAAGAAAATTGCTGTGTAACAGCCACACTTCTGCCAGAGAAACCCGAGTGTAGAAAAGGGAAGAGAAAACTTTCGGAGGGTTTTACAGCTGGGAAACCCTGGGAACTTTATTTTTTCAGAATTCTCAGAAATGCAATAATTTGCTGCTGTTGGACAGTGAAACGAGAGTGCTGCTTATGGAAAAGTGTTTGTGCAGAGATGGAGAAGATGAGGAGCTCTGGAGCAGCCTGGCTTCTCCAGGACCCAAAGACCTGAGCACAAATCTATAAAATGGGATTAATCCCACAGGAGGGAGAATGCCAAGATTTCACCAAGCAGCACTGCAGGGTCCCAGGTGTTAATCAGCTGGGTTACCTGCAGCACCGACCCTGCTGCTGCCCCAGGTAATGATTAACTTAATTAATTGTGCCAGCCCTGGCTGCTGCAGGTGCCCTTGGGGTCAGCTGGGAGAGAAAAGGGAAGGGAAAAACTGAGCACAGTTTGTGTGTCCTGAGGGAGCTGGAGAAGAAGAAAGAGCCACTCCTCAGGGCTATCAGAGAGGTTACATTAATAATTGGAATTTTTAACTGCAGAAGCTCTGGGGTATTGATACCTTTTAACAGGGCTACCTAAAAAATGAGGCTNAAAAGCTCAAATCCTGAGGCATCAATATCAGCAGGGCCTTGCTGAGCTGTGACCAAGGATTATCTGCAAAGAGCTTCCCCAGCCCTGAAACCTCAGAGCCTCCCCAGCAGAAGCCAGGAGCAGGCTGGAAGTGATGGCAAACCTCAGAGTCTGAGCATTGCTGCTCTCATGGCACGGCTGCAGCACAAATGAAAACTCTCCTGAAGTATCAACCCTCTGACCACCACTGCTGGAGGAGCAAGGGCTGAGCTCAGAAGGGAGACCTCCATTTCTGGTGTCTGTAACCCACCTGCACAGACCCCTGAGAGAAGGAGCTGCATTTCCTGGATTCCCGGGGCTGGCTGCAGCTCTGGTCTGGTGCCAGCCACCATCCCCGTGGGACCAACAAGGGGACAGGGCAGAGGTGACCTTATCACTCTCTATAACTTCCTGAAGGGTGGCTGTGCTCAGGTGGGGTTGATCTCTTTCTCCAGGCAGCAACGGACAGAACAAGAGGACACAGCATAAAGCTGCGTCACGGGAAATACAGGCTGGATATTAGGAAGAAGTTTTTCACAGAAAGAGTGGTAAAGTACTGGAATGGTTTGCCCAGAGAGGTGGTGGAGTCACCATCCCTGGATGTGTTTAAAAAGAGACTGGATGTGGCACTTGGTGCCGTAATCTAGCTGAGGTGTTGGAGCATGGGTTGGACTCGATGATCTTGAAGGTCTCTTCCAACCTAGAAATTCTGTGATTCTGTGATTCTGTGAGTTCAGGACTAAAGAGCACCACAGTGACACCAGAGCACCTCCAGCTGTGCTGCTCTCATCCTCTGCCCACTGCATCTCTAAGCCACTTCAACATATTTTCAGTTTCTTGAGGATGAGAAAAAAAAATTACTTTTCCCCCATCATCCAAGTAAACTTTGTCCACCCTCTCCTTATTTGAAAGCATCACTCTTGATGTGGAAGGATCAAAGATACTACATCATTATTTTCATTTTATTGCTTTGAGGTCAGGCTGGTAGAGAGCACAGGTCATCAAAAATGATAGTGCCAGCAAGACAC
>VXBB01008833.1:288595-330897 GCA_013399915.1 Illadopsis cleaveri | reverse complement strand
GCCCTGGGCTCAGCTGGTGCAGCAACCGGTGCCTGCGTGTCCGAATGAAAGAAACCTCCAAGTGACAAACCTAAAAAAGGATGAAAATCAAGTGACAAACCTAAGAAAAAGTAACTTGAGTGAGAAACATGAGGAGGAGACCACTGCAGACAAGGAACCCAAGGAGGTACCTGATCCCAAGGCCTTGCCATGCACAATAGCTTTTGCTGGGAAACCCCTACAGACCCCTCAAGTTTTTGCCTCCCCTTTTAAAAGCTTCGGATTCTCCCGAGCAGGGAGTGCCCTGACGCCAATAAAGGTTCTTTGCTTGCAGCAGAGATGGTGTTTCTGTGTCACTGCAGCTCTTGGGTGATGGTGGCATTAGGGGGTGACAGAGCACAGGGGATGTTCAGTCCCCAGGACTGACCCAGTCACTGATGGTGCCCCCAGTTCCCCTGCACTCGGTTTGGGGCAGGTGTGGAGTCACAGCCCACACCAGAGGAACAAAACCGAGTGTGAGTGGGAACACCACGTGGGAACCACCAGGTGTTGCTGTGCAGGTGATCAGCTGCAATTTTAACTGTGTCTTAAAATCTGCTGAGCCCTCGCCACATGAAATCCATGAGATTCTGCTTTTCAACTCTGTATTAGTTCTGCAAACTGCTTTTGGATTCCAACATCATACAGGAAAGGAGGATGGATGCACTCTTTTATTAAGGTTAAAGGTTTTTAATCACTTTTCCAGAATACAGATATGATTGAAACAAAAACTATTTTGAGGGTCTCAATAATTCACTGATTAATACCATACATTGAACTCTATAAATTCTTGTATAAGAAAATGTCTGTTTAATATAGGTTATGATGCACTGGTGACCTAGTTACATCTTCTGAAGTAACACTTTGCAGTTTTATAGCACCTTTCATCACCGGGCTGCAAAGCAGCCTATGGAATTCTGCCTCCTAATGCCCAAACGAGGTAGGAAAGTCTGGCCAATTTACAGAGGGTACAACCGAAATACAAATTGGAAGGGACAAGACATGAGGTGCCATCAATCCTCAGGAGTGATGGGAAGTGTGCACTGGGGCTGGGGACAAAGTTCAGGTGCCACCACCCTCACCCTTCTCTCCAAAGCTGCAGCCTGGCTCCCAACAGGCCAAAAAGACCTTTTCAAATTGCTCTGGCTGTTTGTGGTATAAATATGCAGAAGAGAGGATAAAAAGGCCAGGACTCACAGGTCCAAGCCCCTCTGTTGACACATCCAAAGGCTAAGAATCAAGACAACCAAGCTGGGGTATGTGGCTTGTACTGCCCACATCCACTTGGACCTGCCGAGATTAAAATCATCTTCTTGGGATTCATGTTGAGGTTTGGGGTGTAAAGCTTTGGCTAACTTCACTGTCTCACTGTCATAAATTCCCTTCTCCCTCCTGGCAGGACAGGAAAGTCAGGTATCCCAGGTCTTGTTTCTTTAATAAAAGCTGAATCTCTGCTGAAAATCCATCAACTTAGGGAATGTGATGTCCAATGGAGATTTCAGTTCTGTGGCTAGAGGAATCCAAACTGCCCTTTGAACCTTTATAACTTTAAAAACCCTTCTGCATTTGTGCAACACTCCCTGGAGCAGAGCCAGCACTGGTGCCAGTGGCTGAGCATCAAGGACCTCCTCAGTGAGATGTTCTGAATATAAAATCATAGATCTTAGGGACTTTATATTAATGTTTTGCCATGTACCATCAATTACCTGCCTCTCCAAAGCACCTTCCCAGCACTTTGCAACAGCTCTTCTGTCACTTGCTCTTCCTGGCATGCCCAAAATTGTTCCCTCTGAAAGGACAACACAATAGAAAACTTCTGGAATACTCCTTGGGATTGTGGTGGGGAAATTGGAGATAAAAAAGCAAGTTCTTATAGCTCTGCTGCTGGAAGAAGTTGGTGCCAGTGGTCAGACTAAATGAGTGATTTCTTCCTTAGTTTAAAAAAAAATCTACCCAAAAAAGGTCTGGGGTCAACTTCGTAACAAACACAGCAATATTGTGCAAAACCATTTGACCTCCCCATTGTTTCCAAGCCAATGGTTTCCTCCTGGGAAAGAGGCAAAGCAAAGTCAGTCCTACCTGCCCAGCTCTGTGGCTGTGGTGCTGGACCAAAGGGATTTCCCTGTAATGAAGAGGAGGGGATCCCGTGGGGACTCCTCTGTCACGTCACCCATTGCAGATGTCAGGTTATGGCAACGTGAGACAAGGGCTGCAGCTCTCAGAGGCACAACACCCCCATTTCAGTGCTCCCAAAACTCCTTCTAGCCTTTCTCCTCAGCAATGGTCTGTGATTTTTACATGCTTTTGGTGCTCGTACACAAGTAAAAAAAAAAACACCAAAAAAACCCAACAATTAATGCTCGGCAGCTCAACGGCTCAAAACTTATTTCTTACATATCATCTTACAAAGCTGATGATGCTACAGGGGAAGTACTGCCAGGGAGCAGCTCTTTAATGAAGACAACAAATATTTGTTTTGCCTTTGGACTGTTTAAACTGGATGAGAGGTCAAGAAAGAAAGGAGAGGAACCAAAGCTCCAACCATGCCAGGTGGTTCTGAGTACAGTCAGCGTTCAGTGCACCAGCACTTGTTCTGGGTTCTTTGGTTGTTAAGGCAACAGGGAAACTGCTGCTCAAGGATCTGGGGAGTTACTGTGATTGTTACCAAAAAAAACAATGACTTTATTGCACATTCCTCTGAGTCACCTCTGTGAGCCCTGGCACTGAACCAGCAGCACACCTGGGGAGACATGACAAGGGAGTTGGCTGCTGTTTTAAGTCTCTGAGGAGCTGGAAACTATTCCAGAGAAATGCTGGGGTGGTTTTATTAGCAGCAGCTGGCAAATAATTCCCAAGGTAATTTAATTTCCTTTTGCACCTAGTTCTGTGGCTTTCAAAGTGCCCACAGCTCCCTTCTTTAGTGAACTGAAGCCAGGATGGAGCAGCAGGTTTGCATCAAGCACCTTCTGCACTGGGAGCTGCTGGCACCCTGGTAGCAGGAAGTTTCCTGTTTTTCTTTCTCACACCCATCTTTATTGTTCCTCTGTCCAAACTGAGACTACAGTTTAAGAAAAGATTGGATGTGTCTGGTTGACAAGATGGTGTTAGGCCTCAGGCTGGACTCGATCTCAAAGGTCTTTTCTGGCCCAGTTAACTCTGTGATTCAGCAGGACACAGCATGATTTTGATGTTTAAAAGAATATCTCAATAAATCTAGTGTGCTCAGGAGTCAGAAATGTTGATTACAAACAAGTTTGTCTTCAGAACTTTGAGCCTGTGTGTATAATCTACAAATATACCTTAATCCTTCTTGTGTATCAGTATGAATTTGAGCTGGGCTGACAAGAAATCCCTCAAGAGGCAAAAACAGCCCAGGCAGACCCTGGAAAAAGCAGACTATTGCCAAAGGGCCTCCAAGCAGGAGTGAAATTGAAACTCAAACTACTTACTGTGTTAATTATTATCATGGAACTGCAATGAAATGTTTCTCATGTCACAGCCACCATATCAAAGGAGTTTACACAATGTTTAACAACTCTGCTCTCAGCCAGTGCAAGTTAAGGTGATTTCACTTGCCTTGCTGAGAGAATCTGAAAGGCAAGTATTTTTCCTTCTAAGTGCCTGCAAAAAAATGACCTCAATGAAAGTGTTCCCAGACAAGAAACAGTGAGGATGTTCAGAAAGAAAAGTGTTTTTCATAAGGTACAAATATCCTATGTTATTCTACGGGAATATTTCTGTCAATGTCTATTAAGGAACAACTTTGGGATCATTTGTCACGCCATCCCCACCCAAGGAAAGGCTGCCCTCCCCACAGCCTGTCCTCACTGCTGCCTTGCTCATTCCCAGGGGGGTCAGGGAAGGCAAGGACAGCATGCTGCACCCCCAGCAGCTGCCCAGGAGACACAGGAATTCCTCCCCTGTGCTACGGCCACCGAGGCTCTGAGCACACCTGTGTGCAGCAGACACACCTCAGACATTCTTAATCCCCTACAAACTGATCTTTCCACAATGATTTTGTATTCCCTGAACCTTCCCAATCCAAACCACTCTGCCTGCAATTTCACTATTCAGTGTAACAACAGGGGCAGGCTGGTGTTCATGGAGAAAGAACTGAGCCTGCAGGAGCATCCCTGTGCTGAGGAGTGGCCAAAACATCTGCCCTGGGAATGCCAGGCCATGGAGAAAGCAGAACCTTTGCTCAGAAATGACAGACACAGATGGGCTTTGGTCAGACAGAATCAGGGGCAGGTTTTACTTTTCACATAATTTTCTGTATTAAAAAATACATCAGTGAAATCTGTTACAGGCAGGGACAGGACTACCGAGTACACAACGTCAATAGACTACTTTCTGATTTTATTTTTGTTAAATTACTTTTGTAACTGCTAAAAAAATAATTAAAAAAAAAAAACCAAACAAAAGAAAAACCCAAAAAACCCCAACCAAACAAAACAAAACAAAAAACCTGAAATATTATTCAAGGCTGTTGATTTTCATCTCTTGAAATTTTTGTGACAAGCTCAAATATGAGACCTCTGTTACAGAAGATGGATAACTGACCAGAGCTAGATAAAAACCATACAATTCTCCTCTTTAAAAATAATTTGGGTTTCCAATGAATTTGTGACCACTGGTCATCAGTAACACACACCTAGAGCTTGAGAAAACAGAGATACAGACAGTATCTGATAATGTCCTGTCCTTTAAACACCACACGGGAGCTTTTCTCTTCCAAAAGACTCAGTAACAGCCAAGCCTTAAAAAAAAAAAACCTCTTTCAATTTCCAACACTATGACTAAATCTCTTTGGGTGGGGCGGGATAAAACACACATGGTCATTTTCTACCACAGTTCTGTTGTCAGAAGTAATACTGCATCCTTTATACAACACTGCCTGTGTTGTAAAGGTGGAAAGAGAAAGAGTGTGTGTGTGTATTTCTGTTTGAAATGACAAAGCCCTCTCTAGATTTACCTTACAAAATAATCAAAACCATAGGAGGAGGGAAAGAGGAGAAAGGAAAGCTGCCTTAAGGGAAATAAACTTTCCGTGCACCACAGTATTTGCTGGGTTATATGGACAGACTGCAGAGCTACTGGGCTGGGGAAGAAATTCTGCAGAGAGCCCAGGACATCCTCTCCTGGACATTCCCAGAAAGGTCACTCAGAAGTTTGACCTACAGCACCTCTTCCAACAGAGCAAGAGCTGGCGTGAGCGTGGAGCAGGAGCTGGAGCCTGGCCTCGTGTGACCAGTTAACAGCAGCCAGAGTTGTCCATTGGGATGGCCAGTGGCTCCTGCCCTCCTAACATTTGATCCCAGTTTCCAAAAAAAAAAAAAAAAAAAAAAAAAAAAATAAANAAAAAAAAAAAAAAAATTATAAAAGTGTAGGTGTATTTATAACGGAAGGTGTCTGTTTGTCTAAACCTCACCCCTTTTCTCTCGTATCCTCTGGAAGAGCTCGAGGATCTCCACGTGTTCCTTGGCAGCAAGGGCTGCCAGCCAGCAGGCTGGGAAGTCACCTGAGCCACAATCTAGCTCTCCATGCCCAAAAGTGTGAGGGTAGATTTTACACAACCATTTTCCTTAAAAATATCTCACAACTTTTAAAAATCCTAAACAGATAAAGGATTTGTGCACCAATCCAATAGGTGAGTTCCACTTGGATTTGTTCTGAGGATTGATCGGTGCCACAGGACGTTGGGATTTGCAGCTTACACAGCTTGCTTCCTTCCAGTTCCAGTTTGTACATCCACTGTGGTACAAAATCTGCCTGCAGGTGACATTATCTTGGCTTGTTTGATACACATTTTCCAAAGGCTGGACGTATTCACATTTTGGTGCTTCTGACGTGTATTCAAAGGAAAATACCCCACTGCAATTAGTCTGATAACTCAATATCAGAGTCCTCTGATTTGACTTTGGCAAGTTCTTCGTGTACCTCCCTCACCATAAGAATCCTTGTTAACATGATGTCCAAGGTTCCTGGGTCTATTGGCAACGTGGAATACCACATGGGGCTGTTGGGAACACAGGAGCGCTCGGGCTGCAGGTAGAACACATCACTCCTCTGCTTCACGCTTTCAGAACTGCCAAGGGAAAAGAAACAAGGTTAAGGAACATCAGGCTGCATTTACAAACTTACCAAAAGTTTAAGGGAGAGTCAGCAAAGAAATCAAAGTTACATTGAGGTGGCAACACTGTCTCCCCCTTTCTCCTAGGGAACAGTTAAGTTGTTTCCAGGCCACTCAGCATTAGTAGCTTACAAAGAAACAAAATCAAAGTAACTTTTTTAGAGCAGTGGTTCTTCACCTTAATCCAATTAATAGTAGATAAATGCATTTGACACGCAATCTCTGAGTGAAACTGGCTCTGGGATTCCAGAATTGCTGCATAATGTGGACAAGTAGAAATGGCCTCAGGGCTTAGACTGAATATTAGTGAAAATTTCTTTACTGAAAGGGTTGTCCAGCCCTGGCACAGCTGCCCAGGGCAGTGGCGGATTCCCTGTAGGGATTTAACAGCCATGTGGGATGTGGCACGTGGGGACATAGGCTGTAGTGCCCTTGGCAGTGCTGGGGGAACAGCTGAATTTGATGAGCTTAGAGGGCTCTTTGAACCTCAATGATTTGAATGTGTTGTTTAAGAGTGAGTAAAACTAAATCCCAGCTTGCCTGGCCATGCTGCAATGCTAAACCCATCTGCTTGAGAGCCTGACTGACTCCAAAGCAGTTTCCAGGCTCTGGTAGAGTTCTGAAGTTCTCTCTAGAGCCAGGATCCTTCCTGCCTGGAATTTGTACTGCTGCCTGCACCACTGCAGAGGCTCAGCTGTGAAATATGATGGGGAGCATGAAAATGCTTTCCCAACCCAAGAACAACTAAAAGCTTCTAATAATGTGAAGACAAGGAAGACAAGGAGAGGGAGAGAAAGAATCTGGACAGCTGCACGCCTGTCTCTGCCTCAGTAATGGGATATTTGTAGTAAGCTCAGTAGGAACATTTCCGAGGGTGATTTATCTGAGTTTCAGCTGACACTAATGAGATGCTGTTTCATTCTGCATGTGTATTTTCTTTGAAGAGAGAGGAACATCGTCTTCCACCTGCTCAAGGATCTAACTGAAGTTTATATAGAAACAGGAGAGAAAAATGATTTGTATCTCTGTCCTTGCTACAGTCTCCTTTGTAACTCCTAAATACAAGATAATCTCACATCTCAGCAGGCAAAAATTTATCAGGAGTTTTACCTAATTCACACTTCTCCTACACTCTTTCACAAGGAACATGATGTCTCTTGGGTATTAGTTATAATCTCCTCACAACAAGGATAGTGTATGGGAATTAAGGGAGATGAGAGTGCCATGGGCACTGTAGTAATGTCTCACATTTATACCACATAGTTATTTAAAGAATACATCTCTCTGTAACTTAACACCAGTAATAAAAAAAACCTGTTTGGGGGTCTCACAGCAGTGCTGCTGCTGGAATTCCTTTCTCCCTCCCACTGAGGGATTTGGAACTGGGGAGAGGAACCACAGCACAGGCACAGAAGATCAGAGTGGGCTCCTTGCCCAAATGCCTGTTCTAGTCTACACACACAGCAAAACTCAAGTTCTGTCACTTACCATTTTGATAAGTAAAATTCATAAAGTCGGACTGGACACCGGAGGGGATTATCTGTGTTTTCAGCCATTTCCACTGCTGTTGGAACCTCCTCATCTTCACTGCGTTTCCTTTTGCCTACTGATAATTTATCTGGATACACAAAAATGGCAGCACAGAAGTTCAGCGAAAAGCAGCACCTTCAGAAACAAGGCCTGATGTCTCAGCCCAGCACTCAGTGGTGACTCTGCATCACCCAAACCCACTCCTTAAACTGCTTCTGTCATGTGTCACCATCCAACCATGGTCACCTGGTGTGATCTGCTGGGTGGGCAAAGGACTGCACATCTTACAGGCCAGGTCCACAGCCCATTCCTCATCTAGAAAACCCACAAGAACTAGCAGGAAAATATGGAGGATGTAATTTTATTTATTAAAGATGAATTCATGTAATGCATTGGAACTATGAACTGAAGAAGCCAAAAGGATCAAAGACTTCCCTTTCCCAAATGCCAGAATTAACTGAGAACAAAAATCTGTGTGTCTTTGCCTCTGAGTGCAAGCCCCATATTGTTGTTCTCCACTGGGGTTGCCTGGTCTGTTCCCCTCACAGACCCAGGACAAATATGGGAATTAAAAAGACACAATAAAGGTCAGGACCTGCAAAACCCAAGATTATGAAGTGCTGAGAAAAGAACCTCAGAAAAGGCCTTTACCTCTTGCAGTATTAATAGAGCTTTAGGCAAGCTGAGGATGTTATGAAAGACTATTAAAGAAAATTTGCAGCCAAATCTGTGACACCTCCTTTGTAAGTTTTTCCTGGGTGCCTTGGCTCCTTCAGAATTTCTCTTTACAGCAGTGAAAAATACTGCAAATGTATTTAAGATAACAGCATATGCTTAGCTCTGCTCACTGCAGAACATATTTCTCTCCAGTCCTTTTTAAAAGAGAAGCAGACAATACAAAATCACAGAATTCTCTGATTCTGTAATTCAGACAACACAAATGTGACTGCCCAAACACCAATGATCAGAGGGCACTCACCTGATTCTACCTCTTGTTTTTGAAAGGGTGGGAAAAAACGTAAATATGTCATCTTAGTATTATACTTCAGAGTTCGAGTGCGCCTCATAACATGGGCAAAGGACAGTTTCAGGTGCTCACTGACATTCTTTAGTTGGAAGTATTTGGTGTTGAAGAACAGAAGGGTGTTCAACAAAACGATGGGGGAATATGCACCCAGCTGCTTACATTCCCACAAGTGTTCCTCTTCAATTCTGGAGAACATATAACCTACAAAGAGTGGGCAAAGAAAAAAGGAAATACAGTTATTTATGCATATAAATCCTCTTGCAGGTAACCTCCATTAATGAACCACATATCAAATCAAATTCACACCTATCATCAGCAACTGTAATCCAATAAAATCAGAATACTGCATGCACAAATGTAAAGAGGGAGCATGGAGAATCAAGCTGTGGAGCAGCATGATCTTCCAATACCTGAAGAGAAGGATAAAAAGGAACTGCAGACACCAGCAGATTCTCACTAAATTCTAATTTTGCTGTATTAAACCACAATCAGCCAACTGCAACAATGTGTAATTCCTATAATGTGAAGAATGAGTTTAAAATGTCTCATTTTGTGTATAAATAGCCCATTGTGATTATCTTAAGTCAGTTAGGAAAGGGAGATATGGGGGCTTAGAAGAAATTTGCTGTAAAAAAAGTCACTGTGTGCAGCAAACTAAGTTATTGGATTATTTCTGTATTAAGTAAAAAGTTCATTTTTCTAAATGAAAAAGCAGTTGTGGAATTGCCAACACTACTCAAATTTCACTGATACTCTAAAAATGTTGTGTGCTCATAGGGCTGGTGTCCAGCTCTATAAACCACATAATCAGGCTTGAAAACCAATTAAAAGTATCTGCAGAATTTGGTAAGTTTTAATTTGGAGTTGAGACAAGATTCCAATGATTTGCTAATGTGATCCCCAAACTCACCAGGAGTATTTCCAGCACTAACAGGGAAATACCAGTGCAACTGTACACAGATTTTGCAGCACCTCATCTCAAATACAGTATTAAATTCTGGCTACTTGTATTAAAAGAAGAGCTAAAACCTGAGGAAAGAAGAAAACTAATGTGTTGAGTGCCAGAATGGGAATCCTTTCTTTCCAGGGATTGATCAGAGGCAAAAATACATTTAAGTGTAATCATAACTTAAAACAGACATAAAATCCATGGTTTAGAGAGGGAAGACTAATGTGAGATCACATTCTCTTCCTGGCCCTGAGAAAACATTAATTTATGATACAGTTTTGTCATGCAGCTACATAAAACAAAAGGCTTGTCCTACCATTTGGAAGAATTGTAGGTTCCCAGATTTTCAAAAGTTTTGTGAGTTCAATCATAAACCTGGAATAGGGCTCGGTGAAAATGTTATCTATTCTACCATTCTCAAACAGGTACTACAAGAGAAAAAAAACAGGGAGAGAAACAGTTTATGATTATGTAACATTGTAGAGAAGATACAGCACATCAAATTCTTTTTCTTTCTTATGTCCCAGCGTCTTAGGGGGCTTTGGTGAAATCTCCAGTAAAACAGCAAATCAAATTTTCTGCAGGGATTGGGACCACTCCAGTATGAAACACAAAAAAAGAGACAGTCTTGCCTCCTCTATAAAGCCCAAGCTGCTCTGTGGGACTGTGGATGTGCCATAAGTAACCAGAGCAAGTTCTGTATGTTCTCAGCAGTGCCCCAGCTCCCAGAGTTACCTGCTGAATTCCAAGGCACAAGTATAAGATGCTGTCAGGGTCATATTTTTCTCCGTTTGGTCTCCGCACCTCTTGAATAAACTGGCACAAGCCAAAACTCAACTCAGCAAATGTGCATGAGAGAATGTCCTCCTTGAGTTTCACAGGATGAACTAGGGTCAAGGAAATTATTAGAAAAATTAATTCAGCACATTCAATCTTCCCATACTCCTTATTATTTCACGTAGGCAGAACTCCTAAATTCCTGTCTCATACATGAATTACCCTGCATGACTAAATGGTGAATTCCTTCCTATCTGTTGGCTGAGAACTGAATGATTTGGCCAATAAAACCCAGACCAGCTGCATGTGCAATCAGCATAAATGTTACAAATGAGTACTGAAGCTGCAGGAAATTACAGCCCAGACATGGAAATGTTTGGGAGTCTGCTGAACCCAAAATTGGGACAGCAATGGCTGCAATGAGCTCGAGGCAGCCTGGGGATGATAAATGGGTTTCACCCCTCCAGCTGGACTCAGGGGAGTGAGAGGCTCACCAGAGACTGAGAAAGACCCTGAGTATTTCTGGACATGAGCTGAGTGCAGCATATCCCAATTCTTAAAGGAAGAAGGAAGAGCTCAACGGGACATACAGGGGGTTTGGAAAGGGAAGCAGCACAACCAGGAATTGATTGATCAAATGAACTGCAATGAAATTACCAGGCTTGGCTGCTCCACACCTCAGAAGTGCCTGCTTGGGAATAAGCAGGGAATCTTTCTGGGAGTGGGCACAGTTTCCTGGGAATGACTGCAATATGGACTTCCTTGGCCTCAAGAAAGAAACATAGTAACTCATGTGAATACTCCTCCTCTGGGAAATAAACCCTAGCTGTTCTCATGGAGTGACAACAAAAACTCTAAGTAAGAGATGAAAAAGCAGATCTCATACTAACAAGAATGTTTCCCTTTGGGATCCTTCTTATCTAAGTCCTGCCATGCTTAGTTCTTTAAATTGCAGAAGTATTTATTATGGTTTTCCCTCTTGCCCACCATTCCCAAAGAGCTTAATTCTATTCCTAATTTAAATTCTTAGCTTGACTCTGAAAATTTGCCCACAAAACTCAGTGCAATGATGTAAGATCTGAGGCAAGGGAAAAGGGGAGTTATACATTGCCAAATCCCAGTTCTGCTGGGCTTTTGTAAAATAATAAATAATTCATCATTGGAAAAAATAAACAAAATTGCATTTAATTGTCATTATTATCTATTGAAGAGCAATAAAGTTAGTTTCAGTGAGATTGCAGGACAGAATGGGCAGACTTCTGAATTTTTCCTTCCAGCTGTGAAGCCTAGAAATAAGGTGTTAAAATTTTGATGTTGGATCACACTATTTTTTTACAGCAAACAGTTCTGCTGACCAACAAATACTTTGGGAATGTGCCAGCTATAGATAAAATGGATGGGGCCAAGTTGGTGTTGTCAACTTAGAATTATGGCTTGATAAATCTGTAATTTCATGGTTCTATAATAGCTCAGAAAAGCTCTGCAGCTGCATAAAGCACCTGTGCTACAAATGAAGAACTACTGCATGCATAGGAAGGCAAAGTGGAGATTTCTAATGCTTTAGAGACTTCTTTTAAAGGAAACAGATCAATTAAGAAGGTAATAGCTGTGATTTTTTAAAAGCATGGAAAAATGCAAGACAGAATTCTATAAAATCTGTTCTCCACTCATGGGTATTGCAAAACTCAGTGATATCTAATCGTAATTTTCACTTGAACGATGAACCAAGCCAAGTGCTCTTCCACTAAGTATTTCTAGTTCCACTGAGAGACAAATTTACCTGAAAACTTCAGGTCCCCTTGCTCTTCCTGTGCATTTTTCCATTGGACCCAGTTTTTCCAGGCATTTACCCCATACATGTACTTCAGGGTCATCCCAGAAACAGAGCAGCCGGGGTAGGAGCCCTGCATCAGATTCCGGGGCTCCATAGCAACTACAGACTTCTTCCGTCCCTACAGGCAAGCAAAGACATCCAAACAAAGCAGCATTTAATCACCTCCTCATCCATGGATGGTTAGATTAGGGCACATAATGTTGTTGTTTCAAAATGTCAGGGGTTTGTGTTCCAGGAGTATTTCCTTACCCGTCTTTTTGGCTGTGGGAAGCCATCCCTGTGTCTCCGTCTCGCCCGTGAACGTGAATGCAAACCCGGTCCTTTACTGAGAGGGTCAAATGAGTCTGGAGTCAAATCAACACCATGAAGAGTTTAATCATATGATTTAGCAGCCCAGGTAGAAGTGTCACTGTCACTGAGATACTATGGAACACCTTACAGCTGAGAATCACACCTGTATATTCAAATAATCCTGATGTTTGACTAATTTGATAGCCCCTGCTGTATAAAGATAATAAATTCTCAATAGGACAAAAAAGACCCCAAAACAGTGGGTGTATTTATTCAGGCAAATATGATCTTAGCTGCCACTCACATGGATTATACCCAGGGACACAGAAGTGATGAATTCAAAGCAGGCAAGCAAGAACTTCCTGCTACTCCTGTCAGGGGTTCTGTAGAGTGCTGTCTTTAAAGACAGCAGTAATATTCTAAAAATAGTAATTTTTTGTAGAGCTGATCAACTATTGCAGCTTTAAACATCCACTGTCACTACATGAAAACACACAGGCAGGCTGCTGGGACAATGCTCATGCAGAAAATTGTGTGTTCTTTTACAAAACAATGAGTTTTTCTTCACGTGACACCGACCTGATGGGAAATCTGCCTCCAGGTCCTGCTCCACATCACCTTTGGAGAACGGCTTGAGCTCTGGCTCAGGTTCTGGCAGGGCATTGGATCGTAAGGCATAGTGATTCAACTCCTCCTCCCAGCTGTGTGGAGTGGACACTGCTTCTGATTCCAGATCTCCGCTGTACGTGCTGCCCTGGTCTGCAACGAGAGGGATCACAGGGGCCATGTGCTACAGGGAAGGCAGAACCAGGAGTTTGCAAGAAAAGATGCAGCAGGATCAAAATGCATTTGCAAAATAAAAAAATCTGACTGACCTTTCTCAAATATCTTGGGGTCCAGGAATAGCTCGTGCTCAGATGTTTGAGATCCTTTAGAAAAAGAAGGAAATCTGTATCTACACATGACTGACAGCTTGCACAACTAATATAAAATACTTTGAAGAGCAAAAACCTATGTATTAGGTCATAACATGAACACACATGCTGTGCCTTCTCCTCACTAGAGTTCTCCTACCACCTTTCCATCTTGGTCATGCTACTGCAGGGGAAACAGAAATGCAGAACTAACATAAGTTTGCTTTTCCAAAGGCTTCCATCCCTCTCTGTTTGTTATCTGAGTTATCTGTAGACCAGTAGGATATTTTGTTCATCTCTTTCCAGCTTGTTTCACTTTCATTACATGGATTGGTCGCTATCCAACAAACTCTGACTGGCCTCACCCTTCAATAATCCTCCATAAAATGTCTGATAGGAAAATTTTCTTTTAAGGCAGCTGCTCTGTCTTCTTGATTTTGACTCTTCCTTCTAACGTATGATGTACTGATCTGGAGGTTTCTACCTGTGGTAACCTGTTCCTGACACCACAAATCAAATCAGCATCTAGAATCAGGGAAAGGGAAATTTCTGTGGTGAGAGGACCCTCACCTCACTACATTTCATATCCTTTTTAAAGCCACCACCTACCACCATGAGAGTGTGTTTTTTCTCTCTCTGCATCTTCTGCAATCATTTCTGCCATCTGAAGGAGATCAGCTTCAAATGGATTAATGGAAATCTTTTCCTTGTTTTCCTGAATATTTTCAATGATCTTATCAGCATTATCCGGGGTATTTGGGATGAGCATGGGAACTGGTACCTACGGAACATGCAGAGAATATCAGAACTATTTAAGGGTGAAAGGAAACAGCAAATGCACAAGGGAAGTCCCTCCCACTTAACCTTATATGTACTTTAGGACTACTAAAATGAAGTTAAAAATAACTCCAGACTGGACAGCTTTGTACTCTCCCTACAATTTGGAAGTTTTGTGTGACAATGTTTAACCAAATATGATGTAATAAGGAGGGAAATGGCTTCAAGGACTCCAAATACCACTTGCATGACCAGACACAACACCCAGTGACACAGTGCTGGGTGTGCTGGATGCAAAACAAGCCTGCAAACCCAATGCCTTCTGTAGTGAACTGCAGCACAACTTACAGGTATAGGCATCCCCAGGGGAACTGGTGTGTACTGGGTGTAGAGGTGGAGGGGCACTGGCACAAACACTGGTACAGGAACAGGTACCACAATGATCTGGGGCTGAGCAGGTGCTTCTTCTGTTACACCAAAAACAGAACAAACCAAAAATTATTGGAAAATATCAACAACCTGAAAACAAGTTAAGGTTTTATAATACATTCAAAAATATTCTCTGTTACATAAATCATGTAATAAGTCTCTCAGCTGCAGTAGAGACAATTTCAACAGGGGTAGGAGATCAGACACCCACCTGTCTGGCATTCTTTGTTTTGTGTGTGAGGTTTGCACGAGGTGGCCTTAGTCTGGGTGATTGGCTTACACAATAAAGCTTTGTTTTTCAGAAGTCTGGGTGGTTTTGATGATGGGAGCTTTAGGGCATCTGTCTGGGTACTTGCCTGTTTGGAAAACACAAACGAGAGTCAAGTCAGTATTAGTTTGAAGGACAACATAAGACTAGAGTTTGTTCTCTGCTAAGGGAAGCTGAACAATTTTAAACTTTATTTGCTGATAAAAATGATCATTTAAAAACTATTGCAAAATAAGCTTGCTTATTTGGTGCTTTCTGGTTTCCATCTCAATTTACTTTGATCCAACAATAATGTTGTTTAAAGCTAATTTTGCTAATAAAGCTAATTTTGTAAATAGTGCAGCGAACAAATCTGCAAGGATATTTGGTTTCTGTAGTCAAATAACCACTATAAACTTTTGACCTTGGAATTTTACTGATGGCAGAGATATAAAGAGGAATTATGTTAAGATACTTTGGATGACTAAAGTCTGGCTGATACAGACACCAATAAAACTGAGTAAACTAATGTGAAACCATTGAAAACAAATAAATGTAAAAAATGAACAGCAATGCTGGCAGCAGCAGTATAATTTCCTGATACACACAGACTGACTATTCATGCTTGTACTAATTCCATGTCCTGCTAACTGTAATTTTCAGTCATGCATTCAAATTACAGGATCTATTTCAAGAGGGAAAACTCATACTCTAATCCATAAGTGACACTCCAGCTAAAAGCAAAGCTGTCAAGTCTTCCAGAACCTAAAGCTACATAAAAGCATCTCTGTATTTTAGGAGAGTTGCAAAATGTTACACCACATAGGTCCAAGAGCTCAAGAATAGGAACTCTCAGAGTTATTCCCAGGTAGGTGGTGACAGTGGTTCCCCACAGCTGTTACCACACTGCCAGGGAGTGGGGGAGGAAAACAAAGCTGCAGGAGCTTGGTCATGTCAGTCCCAGCAGCACAGGCTGGTCCCCTCCTCCCAGGCTGGTCCTTCTGCCATCCTATCCCACTTCTGGGCACAAAAGGCAGCCTCGAGGGCAGAAGCCACACATGAATTACTTGGGAACCACAGGCACCTCAAGAGCTACAATCTGACAAGTTTTGCCTTAAAACATCCAATCTGTCAGGGGACACAACAACACTTCTGTACCACGTAAGTTCTATCCATTTTTTAAAAAGCATCTGCGAGCTGGATGAATTTTACATCCCAATCAAAAATTAGTTATAAAATGATGGTGCCAAATTCCTGAATACTTTACTTGTTATTGATACAATCTGGGCAAAACTGAGAAAAGTCTTCTGTAAAACTTACATCTCCTATTGTTTTTGCTGTCACAGTAGGGACTGCACCTGTGAAGAAAAAAGCCATACAATAACATGTCTACTTATCATCAAGAACCATAATCCATATTCTGCCAAGGTCAAGAAAAAGAATTCCAATTAAAACTCATTTCCTGATGTATGCACATAAATTTAAGTCATTATTTATACCTAGATAAAGGAAGGACAAACGCAGTGACCTGCACTGATGTGAAGCATAATGAAGGAGTGGCCGTTGTTCTCAGTAAAAAATAAAATCCCTGAGCAAATATAAATGTTCAGGAATAGATATGTAAAAGTACAGGCATCGTATTCAGCTGCCTTACCCTGTAAAACATTGTTGGAGTTAACAGTAGGCTGGGCAGCTGGGGTGCTTGCAAGGGACACCACGTTTGCTATGACAGGGGTTGAGTCCTTTCTTAAAGAAGGAGGGCCTGAGGAGGAGGCTGGTGCCATGGAAAGGTTTGCTGGACACAGTGGACAGAAGAAAATGAGAATAAGCAGTAAGATAATCGAGAAAAAAAGCATTTCTGAAACAACACCCACCCTTCAGATCTGTCTCCAGATGAAAGAGGCTGCTGTGTGAGAAGGGAATGTAGGTGTCAAGCTGCAGAATTTCAGTTTAAACAGGAGCTGGTTCCACAAGCAAATCAAGCAAGAAGGGAAAAGAGCTCCCACCACTGTAAGCAGCAGATGTGCACTAAATTGAAACAATGTGCACCAAGCTGAACACGGCCTGATGCACACTAAAAACTTCCAGTTAATATTTTATTGGGTTTGGGTACCTTACTCTTGCAGCCACCATCACTCAGTGGGAAATTATGCTCCTCTTTAGGATCAGTGATATTCCTGCCTTTTGTTTCCCTTTCTCTTCCTGTCTTTGTGGGCTTGTCATCCCTTTGTGTTTCATTCCCTACAGAAACTCACAGTTCCTATTCCTGGGCTTCATTCCTACCCTCATTCTCATTCCACCTGCTCAAGGAAACAGCTACAGCACTTGTTAACCTTGGGATTAATAAGTCCCAAGAATCAACACTTAATGACACACAAATGGGAACCTTTCATATGCCTACAGACTGCACAGAAGTGGCTGGTTTCAGTGCATGCATAGAAGTCTGTATTTAAAACCTTTATTTAAAATTAAGTCTACTAATTTCACCACTTGATTGTTAAAAGAATATTAACATTCTATCATATCTTCTAGGTGTTATGAAGACAAACTAGATATTTAACATGTTTGCACTAGATATCAGTACATTTTACCCCAATGAAACAGGCCTTTGTTTCATGAAAGTGACTGAAAGCAAGTGCTTTTGCCTCATCTTCTTTAAAACTTGTTTGGTACACGAAGCAATTGCATTTCCTACCTACAGAAGTTTGAAATGGTCTCAAGTTAGAGCAATCTAAACCTGAGCCCACTCAACAGCAACAGACAAGCTCCCCAGGAGAAGACAGATCTCAGAGAGTTCACTGAAGTGAGTTTGCAGATAAGCATCCATCTCACTACCCCACACATCAAAAGGCAGTACCAGCCCCAGTCTGCTTTACCTGTGTTGTTTGGGAGTGGAGGGTCAGAAGCACCTTGTTGTTTACAGAACAACAGAATACAGAGCAGATTGCAAAAATGCTTCATCTCCCCTTGCCATTTTATGGACTCGTTGAGTTTACCTTGTCTCTTACAACCATCACACTTTGCCATCTACGAAAAGAGAGGGAGGGAGAAATTGAACACACTCAGAAACACCAACAAGGGGTATATGTATAAAAACCTAGAGATTGTGAGAATATTGCTTACCTGGTAAAACAAAACTGTGAATTTAGACATGCACTCTTCTGAGCAAAATTCCTCTGTTTTGCCCCCAAAATGATTCTGGACCAGTTTGGGGGAGGTCTGTAAACAGTAACTGCACATTTTACAGTGGGTTCCCCAGCGCTTAGCCAAGTCGTGTTTATAGAGCAGTTTACAAACTACAAGAAAACAGAAAAAACATTCTTTAATACCAATATGACAATCCCTCAGCACTCCTAATTCCTGTATTTAGTGATGTCTCTAATAATTCATTGAAACATACCATTAAAATGTAAAGTGTGAACGGGGTTCTGCATTCCTAAACCTTAAAACCAGATTCCTAACTTAAAAAATATTAGATTTCTTTTAGTATTACTGATAATTTTAAGGCAAAACACTTGTGACTTGATTTCTGTCAGCCAGGGTTTTGCCCTTTCTTACCTTCACTACAGAAAGTTCTATCTATGCCTGAGAATCTCACTGTCTCCTTGACAATTTTCTCAAACCTGCAGTATTCACACAAAGCCGTCATATTGCCCTTCTTCTTATACTCATCACAGCAGGTCTTCCCACAGAACTGGAACATTTTACCCTGCAACAGAGCCAGAATGTTTTGGTTTCAGTGTTTGAATGAGTCACATCCCAGATAATACATTTAAATTGTTAATAGAAACACAGAAGAGTATTTATACCCTTAGAAATCAGCAACAGAGCACTGCCAAATGAGTCTCCCCATTTAGTTTTATAATAAAGCAAAATTTCCTGCAGAAAGCCCTCTCCAATGTGCTTTGTCCTTGGTTTAAAAGGAACATCCCTGGGTCCAAGAGAGAGGGATGTGTTTATTTAGACAGGCAATCACTTGGTTTGGGGGTTTTTTTGGAGTTCTTTCTTTTTCTGGTTTTAAGACCATAGAGCTAGTATCACTATTAATTTGATACTGGTTAAACCAAATCAGTTTCAAAACCCTCCATAGCAGTCTTTGCAAGCAACAAAGCAGTACTGACAGACCAGTGCACATAAACTATAATTTTTGGGGGGTTCTGCTGCAAAAAAAGAGCTTTGAAAGCCTTGATCTTTATTACCTTATAGTCAAGCAATTCTGGTTTGGTGGCAAACGATCTGTTACAGTGCTGACACTTGATTTTCACAACAGAACGGGTAAAGGTGACCTGCTGGCACTGAGCAGCCAACCTCTGGAGCCCTGCTGCAGCTGGGGTGCTCGTGGAGCTGGGGGACACAGTGGAGGTGGTGCCACTGGCTGAGACCGCTGTCCCCGAGGAGATGCTCACAATGACCTGGCCCTGAGACAGGGGCACCACTGAGGAGTTCAGTCCTGCAGGCTTGTTGAACAGATTCTGTGGGAAAGCAAATAAACAGGCTTTACTTTACAGGTTTACATCTTGCACCTGGGTATTTCCACCAGCAATTTAGCATTCTGTTAATTCAGCTAAGAAGAAATCCTAGATGCCACACCTGAAAAGCTACCACACAATTGTAGCTGCAAAAATTGCGTATGCTCCCATCTGACATAGCCAAGTGATACTGAGGGTTTGCTGAGGTTTTACAGCTGTTGCACTGAACTTGAACACCTGAGGGTGAAACAGAGAGAAAAAAAAAAAGTGATTTATGCAACATCAAGTTGTATTGCAGCTAATTTTGCATACAAAAACAGAGTCTGAATGACGAGCCAAGGCACAGACAGAAGCCCGAGACGATGTTTCCACAGATTCAGAAGCAGACACTGCAGCTACTGTGCCTGTTGCTTGTCAGAAATTTAATTAATCTCCCAGTATCCCTAGGATGTCAGTAAGCATTTTTCTAGCTCCACGTGAAAAATAGCTGAAAATGTTTGCCTAGCTCCATGTACCATTGGTCAGAGGTAATAAAGCCAACCAGCTCAGGGGACAAGGGGCAGAAGAGCCCCATCAGTGGTATGGCACAAGTCCACACAAAAGGTTTGTCTAGCTGGGAAACCCACCAGCTGCACTTGCAAGAGCAAAAAATAGATTTAACATTGCTTATCATGTTTAAGCTCCCTAAAACCAAAACTGAAAAAACTGTACTGTCACTGCTACATTTATCTACAATAGAATGGCCTTTCATTCCCATCTCAGTACTTCCCTTAAAAAAAAAGCCACTTCCCACCCTTCCCAAAAAAAAAAAAAAATCAGCCTTAAATCTCAAGTTATGAGTTGGATATGAGCCACACGAAATTAAGTTTCTATAGATAAGCTTACCTGAAGAAGTGACCATTTTTACTCTGTATGCTGATAAACAATTAACAGAACAAAACAGTTCCATCTTCCCCAAGTTATTTGCGCCCTCCACCATCTCGGCTGAAGATCTCAGAGATTTACACAGTGTGCAGGGTGTAATTTTAGCTGACTTCTGTGGAAACATGGACATTAGTTTTTCATTTGAAACTTGGCATTTTTTATTAACCTGGAAATTGTCGCCAATATACGTAAAATATTTATAAAATGTGCCATTGTGCTTGAAACAGCACTTGTTTTACAGCTGTGTTATTTATGGTGCAGATTCACTGATCTGAGCTCTGGTTTGAGAGTTTCCCAGGCTGTCTGGGTACTGCAAAAACTCCTACAGGTTGTACTAGCACAGATCAGGGCTGTGTCTTGTATCAGACAACTTCCAACGTCTTGCTGAGGATTGACATTTTGCTGATGGTTTTCAATGCATCAGCTGTGCATGTAAACAATATTCCCACTGAAGAGATGAGGAAAGAAGGAACAGGGAGGAGCAGGTCCCCTGATGATGTTTGATAGCGAAAAAAGGGAAAGAGATCCATCTGCTCGAAATAATCACAGTTTTCAGTGTGTGGTCTATAAACTTTTTTTGAAGAGAGACACAGGAAAAAGCCTGACTTTCATAGACACATTTTCTGTGTTTAAGGTGTTTTTAAGGTCTTTAAGTTTGGAAAAAAACCTTGAGAACTAGTGCATCAGATTATTTTAGTATGACAGCCTTAAAAATACACTTTGTTCTATCACCAGCTATTCCAGCTCTTCACAGGACAGAACAGAGTATAAGCTTTTAGGGATTTAAAAACACCCACAAACCTCCAGAAATTATCAGAATGTACCTGACAATTGAGCTGAATGCTGTTTAAAAATCAATTAAAACCAGATTTGACTTAACCTTATAAGCTTTAAATATAGTGTATTTTCAAGGGAACTGTCACATATGGGGTTTTGATGTGTGATATAAAAGCAGCATGAAAATGTTTCCAGCTTATTTAATTTTATTTCCAGATTTGTTTTAGACGACAACTAATTCTGAAGGTAATTTTCTGGATGAAATACATTTACCATAATTTGGTTTTTTTAGTTCATTAGGCCTTTCTTGACCTAAGTGGCCTGGATAATGGGACAGCAGAGTCAAGTCACAAAATGAAGTTCCATTCTTTTATCAGAGGGCAATTTTTCCTAAAGTAATTGCATTAGAATAAATCATTCAAAAATAATTGAGCTATTATAATAAATTAAGGTTCTCTTAAATGCTCACGTCTTCAATAATCAAAAAGAAATATGGAAAGTTTAAAAGTTAAAATCATAATTATCAACTAATTATTACTTCTCCTCTCCACTTAATTCAAAGGCCACAATTTAATAAAGAATACTCCTTAAGGAGCATCTCAAGGCTGAAAACAGTCACAGGGGGCTGCTGCTGGGGGTCACACTGTGTCTTCTCCCATACTGGAATTCTGTGGTAGCTGGTCCAGTGGTGAGGAAAAAACAGAGCAACACTTTTGGGCAGAGATTAAGCAGCAAATTATCATCCCTGGAAACGTTCAAAACCCACTTTGACCTGTGACACTTTGTGATATGGTTTCGTGGGCATTGGGGTATTTGGTTGAATATTAGACTTGATGATATCGGAGGGTTTTTCCAACCTTAATGATTCTGTTACTCTTGAAATGACAAAAGCAATTACCTTAGTCCAAAGCAGTAACTGAAATAATCAACCAGTAAACTGGGTGTTTCTTAAAACATCGAAAATCTAATGAAAAATTAGATGGATTCTATTTTAATATTTTGTCCAAACACAGAATCATGGAATCCCAGGATGGTTTGGGTTGGAAGGGACTTTAAAGCCCATCCTCTTCCATCCCCTGCCATGGGCAGGGACACCTTCCATTATCCCAGGCTGCTCCAAGCCCTGTCCAACCTGGCCTTGGACACTTTCAGGGATCCAGGGGCAGCCACAGCTTCTCTGAGCAGCCTATGCCAGGACCTCCCCACCCTGACAGGGAAGAATTTCTTCCCAAAATCCATTCCCCCTTGTCCCATCACATGTACCTGCTTGTAACCTGTCACACACACGGAACTGCAGAACTTTTTGGACTGTCCCTCTATCTGCAGGACGTGACACTGGCCAGTGCCACTGTAGCAGTACCCTCCACAATATTCACAGCAGTTCATGGTCAGGTTGTTGGCCGAGCGGAACTGGGAGAAACAGGCGTCACTGCAGAGCTTGTGCACCACGTTCTGGTAATTCACCTCGTGCCTGATCTGGAAGAAAAGGAATATACAGCAAGGACAGAAAGAATGACAATGTGTGTTCATCTCTGAGACAGCAAGTTGTGCTGAGCTAAAGAAATTCAAGTGAGGAAATGGCCATTACCACTGCGTTCTTCTGGCACATGCTGCACTTGCTGGAAATGCTGTTGGTGTGGATAGTGACAATGGGTTTCCTTTTCAGTTCATATGTGGACAGACAAGACTGGCTGCAAAAATCCTTACTGGAGTCTGTGTTGTCAAACTGGGCAGTGATTACGTCCTTTGGATTTAGAATTTCTCTATGGAAAAACAAACACAGAGATAAAGGAGTAATATCGGTTTCATGTCAACTTGCTGTTCTTGCTTATTCTAGAGACTAAACATACTCCAGGAGAGGGTGGCTCCATTTAATTTAAACCTTTATTTTTTGCTGGCTAAGTATCTGACTTCATTTTTGCTTTCCCATCAGAAAAACAAGTAAGAAGTACAATTTTTAAGTAGGTATTTTGTTAAATGTTTTGTACCTGGACTTAGTAGTGGCCTATAAAAAGAACAAGCTCCAGGATTAAACTTTTTCTAAAGAAACTTGGAGAAAGTAACTGTGTTGCACAGTCTTTATTAACAAAAAATTTAGAAAGCAGGATATGTTGAATAATTTCTTTTGGCAAATAAGGGGGTAGGGAAAAAAGTGAAAAATGAAAGGCCACAATTTCCAATCACCATTAGTTTGGTTCACCATGGTCTGATGAGTATTTAAACTTTCTCATGTCCCATTCAGAATTTTGTTTATTTGTTGCTGGATTCAACACACTGAATTTTCTCCTTATTTCTTCTCTCTTACAAAACAGTCCTTCACAGAAAAGTTTTGAAACCCTGAAGTTAGAAAACTAGGAGAAAATACTTATATAACCTCCTTGCTTGGAAGGATGCCTCCTTCTCACTTTGTCCCGTCAGAGATAACCCATTTTTCAACAGAATAAATACAAATTTACAGCCAAGACTTCTAAACTTTGTTACAAGGCCTTTTCACACTAAAGCAGCAAGTGAAAAGTATAATTAATTGAAGCCTCAAGTTTAAGTCCAGAAGCCCTCGTAAAACTTGAAGTAATAAATTTGTTGTTGAAAAACGATGAAGAAAGCAGCATTCCTTTGGCAAAGGAACTTTCATAACTAAAAATAATACATATGAATAATTCTTTATAAACAGACTGTAGTATGACCAGCCTGGAAATTATTTGCCTGGAGTGAATGTATAGCAATGACATCTTACAGAGCCAGCCACAAAGGTCTCCTTTTGCTAATTTAGACATATCACAATTGAACAAAAAAAAATTGCAACAATTCAAATGTTTTTAGAGCTGAAGATTTGTGACTGTGTATCCAGCAGGACTGTGGAAAATTTAGGTACTTTCTAAATTACTTTGTCCCAATAGGCTCAAAAAAGCCCAACCTCACCTTTCCACTCTAGGCCTATGTAGAAAGTTACTGATTTGGGTGCTGAAATTCCCATTATCTAAAATGCTCAATTCTTAATAAATTTAATGTCTCTACATGTTATGAAAGCAGCTGTGATGTAGTTTGAAAATCTAAGACAGACAGAAATCTAGGAGCACATAATGGAGCCTAAATGAAAAGTTAATTTCTTTTAGAATCTAAGGAAATATTCTGCCTTGAATACATTAACTCATTAGTAAAATTATGATGTTTTACTTCATTTTAGGGATTCATAAATCTATTTTTCTCTAGAAGAAAAAATGCATAAAATACTTTTTGAAAATGTACTCTTGTTAATAGTTTTGAGAGTGAAATGGCAGGAAGATGCCGGACCTTTTGAAATACAGTTTTTCATATTTGCCTCATTTACATGAAAAAAAGAGAAGATGCATTCTGCACCACAGAGGCTTTTAAATCTATGTGTATGTAAAACCCAATTAGGGAAATGGAATTGCAAGTAGACAGACCAATTAACAAGGAACAGCATCAGCCACCAATTTTTGAAGGGAAGTAAGAGGAGCAGCGCTCCTGACACAGCGAGGGGCACAAGAACAGAACTGAAGCCTTTCATTATCTGCTTGAATATCAATTATTAGTAGAACAAATGAAAGCACTGTCCTACTTTGAGCAGCTTGAGCAGGTTTTCTTGGTAGAAGCTGGTGGGCGAGAAGCTGGAATGGTGTATCCAGTGAGGCACAGTGTGGAGCAGAAGAGCTGGGTTGAGCCTTTCCTCTGGTAGGCAGTTTGCCCCTTCTGCAGGATTTTTTTACAGCCAGAACAGGAAACCCGAACAGCTGTGCTTGGAACTGAGGGTAGCATTTTACTCATGCCAGAGGATGCCACAGCAGGCTGGAAACCTGATGACAGCTGTGGAACTAAAAAAAAAAATACACACAGAGAAAACAGAGAGTAAGTGTTACAGATCTATTACACAGAACTCATTGGTGTGCAGGGGTAAGCACAAGGCTCATGGCTTTATTTGGGTTGTCAGGGTTTAGAGGAGAATCAGATAACAGATGAACTCTCCACAAATACATGCCCTGTGCTGGTTTTCTGCATAGTAGATTTTTATAACTACTCTGATGATGGAGAATGCACTTTTATTAACATCCCTTTCATGGAATCATAGAATGGTTTAGGTGGGAAGGGACTTTAAAGATTATCCCATTACACCCCCTGCCATGGGCAGGGACACCTTCCACTATCCCAATTTACTCCAAGCCCCATCCAACCTGGTCCTGGACACTTCCAGGGATGGAGCAGCCACAGCTGCTCTGGGCAACCTGTGCCAGGGCCTCCTCACCCTCCCAGGGAACAATTGCTTTGTAAGACCTAATCTAAAGCTGCCCTCCTTTAGCTTAAGACTATTTAACACATTCAGTTCTCCTATGCATTTCACATTCAACTTTCCTATGCCTCAAAACCACAATTATTTTATAATCTCAAATTCATTCTCTCTAAAACAAACTAGTTCTTCATTCCTACTGGGATCAGACACAGTGAACGAAATGCAGAGTGACCTGCACGACTATTTGCAAACGTGACACATTTTACAGATTGAAATGAAATTAGTCTTGCCTATTCCTTACCAAGAGGAGTGCCACTGACTGAAAATACAGCACTGATTTTCAGCTCCCCTTCCTGAGATTTTGGCTGTTGGCCGTACTCCTAAAACAAAGGGAAAGGAAAAGGAAAAAATACACACATGTAATAACAGGTTACATGATTCCATTCTTTCACAACACTGCATTGAACCTCAGGGAAGAGTGGGTGTCCTAAGCCTGCTCCAAAGGCTGGGAGACAAGTGAGCACCACACACTGCTCCTGCTCAGAGCTCCACAGCAAACCACATCTGAGGGGGTACAAATGGACAGGTGGGACTGCCTGGTGCATCCCCCCCTCCAGCTGCACTCCAAGACATCTCAGAATTCAGCCAAAGCTTAAGGAAATCTCTGCTTTCCATTCAAACTTTCCAGCTGGAAGTGCTTTTGCAGCCCTTGCCCCTGCTCTGGGAAAGAAGTTTGATCTTCACATAAAGGAGGATAGCAGTGGAATAGAGCTGGGACCTCACTGGGGAGTGTTCTTAGCCAGGAGTGAGGACCCTGGAGCAGCCTGAGGTGAAGCTTTACAGCAGACCAAGGCTGGCACCACCAGGGCCAGACCATCACAGTCCCAGCTCCAGCACAAGGGGAATCACCTCACATTTGGTACAGGATGAGAAAATCCTTGGACAGCTGCTGGTGGAATAGCTGACATGCTATAAATGACTGGCTTAGCCTCCAGCAGCTATTCACACTGACACCACACTTCCTGCCCCTGCTCTCCCTAGGAATCTGAGCCAGAAAGCAGCTTGGAACACTCCCCATGTAAATCTCAACAGGCTGAATAGCATAATCTCTTGGAACTACAGAGATGATAAGATTTAGCCTCCTTACAGTCGTTTGGGAGTAGTAAGCCATGATGTCATGTTATGACTGAGCTAAATTCACAGTTGCTGCCTGGCTGCCAGGGAAACCAATTCAGAATCACTAAGCAAAAGGAAGCTCTTCCTTCCCAGTGGCAGTGAGATGTTCCCCCAGCTCCCAAAATCCCACAACAACCTCCACTGAGCACGTGCTCAAACTGAGCACTCCTCTCACTCCTGTGGGAAAATTAGAAGTTTCTATACTAGACAGCCAAACTATTGCTCAACATGTTTCCCAGGAGACAGGCAATGGTATTCCTTGATCATGTGAACCATCAGACTGAAACAATCAAATCTCAGGTAGAGAAGCTATAAGCTGGGTATGGGCATGCTATGATGAAGATTCTTAAGCACCATTTCTATTATTATTATTTAAAAATTAATCATTTGCAGACATACAGTTTTTTAAGCATTTTAACTGCAATTGTATCCTTAGTCAAGAGTAGGAAAAGAAATGGAGGCAAATCCTGACATCAACTGTGCATGATCAAGCAGTTTCACAGCAGCGTTAACAGTGCTGAAAGCCAAAAACCTTCAGCTCCAACTATTGGTTACAGCAAGAAATGCTCTTATCTTTCAGGAAATATATAAAAAAAAAATAGATATATTCCCCCCCATAGTAATTCCAATCTAAAGCAAAACAAAATGAACTCAGTTCTCCTACTTTTCCAGTATCAGGCAGAGTTGATAATCACAGGATTTTACTCCAGGAAGGAATATTTTGAACCATACGATATTTGACATTTAAATTCTTCAAGTCTTCATTTTTACTTATTAATATGATCTTTGATAACCACAGACATCTCGCCTTGCATTCCACACAAATCCACACAGCAGATGCCATCTTGGGAGGACAAAAGAAGAGACAGATTTAACTAATCTACACGTGGTTTGACATTCTATAGGTTCAAGGAAAAATAAACCCAAACAATCCCACAGAGACTGAACAAATGAGAAGGACAGTAAAATCTGAAGTTGCAAATATTTTACTTATTAAATTGAGAGCATTATGGGAAAAGAAGAAGAAGTGCTGGGAAGACAGGCCCAGAGAGCAGAGGAGGTTCAGCAGAAGGACAAAGACTGATGCTAAAAACTAACACCTGCACAGGAACACCAACACTCGTGTGTCAGTGCAAAGGGATGCATTATTTTGGGAAGTTCTGCACACCTTTAACATATAAAATCTGACATGTAACCCAGATATGAGCAGTGAGGAGACAGGAATTGCAGCACAGCTCCTTTCCCTGGTGTCACACAGAAAACCAGTGGCACAGAGATTGGCTGGAGCTCAGCAATCCTGGCCCCAGCACCGCTCAATCCATAGGTCAGATCTTCTCCAGGTTGCAATTACTAAGTTTTACCTGTATCATCATAAAAAAGTGTCAGTCTTGAATGAGAAAGTCACTTAAACATGTACTTAATTGGCTTCACTGATGTGTAAGTACTTAAATATTTTGCTAAGACCTTTAAGAGTTAATTTAAAACAAGAACAAACTACTGTGCCTGCTGAGGCAATTAAGAAAGGAGTAGCAGCAATAGCACTGCTTTAATTCATATCTCTAATTGTGACTACTCGTAAATTATTTAACAAAATGTGATTTACAGTTTATTTCCTAGTTAGATAAACTGTCTACGTTGCCACAGATTTAGTTACAGAAGTTTTAGAGCACTTGGCTTTGTATCTAACTGAAAAGAAAAACATTTTCAGAGACAAGGTAACAAGACATCAAAAAAGTTGAGGGGGGGTAGGTTTCATAGTAGTGTAAGAGGGAAAAATCCTTCTACTAAACTATGTTCCTCAGGATAAATTTCGGTCAACAAACCAAATAAATTGCTGAATTTATGTTCAGCTTAAGCGGTCAGCTGTCAGACCAAAATGAGAAATGCAATGGGAAACTTACCTCAGAATTACCAGGTTCATCTTTAATTTTGTCTAATAGTCCCTGCTGTGGGGCCATAGCTTTAGCATATTCGTCATCCAAAGGCTCCTTCTTAATTCTAATATTTGGTGCAAAGGAATTCCCCAGCTCTTGTCCAATAGATTCCTTACTAGAAAATAGGTAGCTAGACTCCTGAAACAATAATATGAAAAAGAATTCACCCTCCTGCATCTGCCATGAGGAGTTGGGCTGCTGCCAAGGGGAGTTTTTGTTGCAGACCAAGAGATTTGGGTCCTGCCAAGGTGGGAGAAATGCTGGGCAGCAGCTGCTGCCTCAACCTCCCTGCAGCCCCCTCTCTCATCCCACCCCCAACGCTTTCCACTCCTCTGGCCAAAGCAGAAGACACCCAGCTCTGTAAGTTGGTTGTTTGGGAGTGTCTCCTGTGGATACAGCTGTTCCCTGGCTCATGTGGAAAAAAAAGGCAGCAGGTCAGGTGGATGCATCCAGCTGTAGGTTCGGCTCAACGGTCACTCCAACCATGCTGAACAGGAAAGTGGCTACCAAAAGAATCCTCAATCCAAAGAGAGGGTCAGGAAATTTTTACAAAATTATATGTACTGTTTAAGTAGCAAAGATGTCTTAAGAGTCAGAAGATCAGTTTCCTTAACACTCAAATTTACACTCAAATACAAAATACGTATTTTGAATTATTCCAGCATATCGCTGCGCTTGCAAAAGTGGTTGAAAGATCTATAGCTTACCCTGAAGTTAGTTTCTGGAGTTTGTGGCGCTAACTGCGTCCGTAATGTTTCTTCTACTTGATTATGAACTGAGGAAAACATATACATTAAATAGAAATGAATACAGGTTCCAATGCATTTCCTTTAAAACTATCAGAGTCTCATCCTGCTCCCCAACCCCAGTGCCTGCAGCACCTCACCACTATTAAACTCCCTTTCTCCTCCCTGCAAGTAAGGTGGTAATCCCTAAAGAGAATTGACTCTTTTTAATTATTCTATTGGATCATTATTTTCCCATTCCAGCAAAATAGTTGTAAACTTCCGACGCAAACTGTTCATTCAGAATTTTCCACACCCCAGCAGGTTCTGAATTCTCCTGTTTTGACATTTAAATCAGAAAATACTTTTCAGAGCAACATCTTCCAGCTTTTTCTTTGCTGTTCTGATCTTTCGCCTTTTCCCCTCTTCTCAGGAAATGGCATCTTCTGCTTTTTTAGAATATATCATTTAGAAACTTTGGATTTGCCTAGATACTGGATGCTACCATGAACATTTATAATTCTGGTTTCAACTACTGACTACTTTATCTGATGTTTTAACTGTAGGTATTCACAACTTTCTGAAATACATCTTATGTGCAGAAACATTCTCCTCTTGATTTCTAACTGAAGGTAAAAGCAGAGATACATCTCTAACTTTTCTTTATTTTAAAAAAAATCTTTATTGTTTCTCTATCATTGGTGCCACCTGGAAACACTGATTTTAAGAAGCTGTGGCTGAACACATGAAGTTTAAAGCTCAGAACTGTAAGCTGTGAATGTGAACAAGCAGCCAGAAGTCCCTCAGATGCTGGCTCAGCCTCTCTCTGCTGAATAAGATTAAATCATGTGTTCCTGCTTGGTTATTCTTAACTCCTTCATTCACTGTTCTGCTGTAACTTTCAGAGCTTGGGAAATCAAAAATAAGTGTGTGGGCAGCAAGATTATGGTGACTGTCAAATGAGACAGGGATTTTAGGCATCTTTGGTTCTCTCCATGTTGGCTGGATGAAGTCCAAGACACAAGTATTTGAGGAAGAAGGGGAGCAGTCTCCCAGGAAAAGCAGATTTCAAGCTATGTTCTGGCTTACTTCCTGCAGACACTAACTCCTTTCTAGCAAGTCTTTCCCTGATACTATCAAATCCATACTACTTTAAATGCCAGGGCATTAGTGAAGAATTGGTGCTTCACTCGAAAAATCTTTACTGGCCATGAACTTAACCTAAATTTCATCACCTTTTCCTTTAAGAATTTCCATGGTCTATAAAAAAACCAGTGAGAAAAACCAAAAGGAAGCTTGAATTGTCACCCAGCTTGGTTTTGGAAACCACAACAAATGGTATGTTGAGGCTCTATAACAAGCTGTGGAGATGAGACCTCCCTGGCACTGTCAAGCCCTTTGCAAATTCTCCTCCTAACAGAGAGTTCATTGGATTTCAGGGTTCTTCATAAAACGATCCCCTACACATAGCTCTGCCTGTTCTCTTCAACAAGGTGATGTTTTTAATAATTAGCCCTATTGCTGATTTCTCTCTAGTTCTTTCTTCCTCTTTGCTGGGCAGCCAGGTCTATGATGTCAACAGTTACCTGTTTTGTCAAGAAAACTGCTTTTCAATCTAGAATCCATATCTTTAGGGATTTTTTCCAACCGTTTTTCACGTTCTTGAAAATGTCCTTCTCTATTCTTGTCCTTTGCTGAAAAAGTCTCTTTGCCATTATCTCGTGTTATGCTAAAATCTTTTTGAAGTGATTTAAATACAGGGCCCTGCACAAAGGGGGAAGTGAGATCCTTCTGGATTGCATTCTGAACCTGAATTTCTTTTTCATTGTTCAGTTCATGATCTGGAACTCTCTTGCCCTCTTCCAGATGATCTTCATCATGAATTGCTGAAGAAAGAGTGTCTTTTGGAGTGAAATTCTGATCATCTTCGTTGTCACTCCCAACAACAGGTATGCCTGCAAGATCCCCAGAGTTCAGAAAATAATCATGATCATCACCCTGCAGTGAATTCTCAGGTCCTGCTCGATTCGGTACTCCGTAAGACAAGCTCTCCAGGCCGGGTGTTAAGTTGTGGTCAGCGACCTCAGACATCTCTGCATCCAGAATTTCACCACCTGGGGAGAAAAAAATCCCAGTGAACAGTCAGAAAATTGACCAGCTTCATGTGTAACAAAGGAGAAGTGTGAGTGTCCTAATCTGGCTGATGTTGCAGCTCCTTGAACACTCTCAGCCTTGTCGGGCCAACGTTACTGTGAAAACATTGCTGACATAAAAATGGTTCTGTCACCTTCACCACTCTGAAGCAGAAGCTGAACTGAGTAAAACTAACCAAAGAAAGAAAAACCATTAATTTCCATTCACCTCACTTGTAGCACTTGTGGAGAAGGCAATGCAGGAGAGAATGAGCAGACAGGGCTGAGATAAGGGCAAGACAGTCTTGTTCAGCAGCAATGGCACTTCCAAGAAAGGCTTTGTGAAACTATGACATTAGAGAATAAATAGAAATACTTACATTTTTCTGTAATATCAAATACCGCATCAGATTTATCTTCAAACTGTAAAAAAGGAAAGCACTGTGTCATTGTCTTGGTCAGCTGCCATGTACTTTGCTAAAAAGTATCTGATCAAAACCAAGCAGAAGGATCACAATTCCTCCTCCTCCTTCCTTCCTTGCCCCAAGCAAATTTTTATGAATTAAGACTGTTACATCACTGAGAAGCCACACCTACCCTAATGAGTTCAGAATACATGGAAAAGGCACCCAAGGAAAATTTAGAAATAGTGTTGCTTCCCAGAGGAGAGAGGGAAGGAAATGTCAATTTTCTACCTGGGATACTGGTACCAGGTCAAGGCCACAGATTCTGCCCTGATGCTTTAGGAGCCTTCATTCCCTCTGAACATGGTAAATGGAAACCAGGAGCATGGGCAGCACAGATCCAAGTGTTTCACCCCTTTCCAGGAACAGGGAAATGTAATGCCTGATTTCCCAACATACCGACTGTCAGTGTGAGCATAAGTACAGAAGAACCAGATGCTGACTGAGTGCTGCACAAACATCTGTCTGCATTAAACATCCCCTGACAGATGCTGAAGTTGTAGGCATGCTTGGATGCTGCCTGAAGAAGGATAATTAAAGTTTCCTTCAGAATGTCCAGCTCACTGGCAGCCTTCTTTTCTGCCCAAGAGATCACAGTAATTAATTTATGCCCTCTCTCCTTTCTCTGCATTGCCAGCTCTACACTTCTTTCCTGGTAGATCCTGCTCACACTGCAATTCTTAAGCCATCTTAGGGAAAGTAATGGGATTTGATAGCAAAGGGATAAGCCCTAATTTCATTTAACTCAAGTCATTTAGTTGATAAATCTGGTATTTCTCAGGAGTGTGATGGGAACTATCAGTTTGGTAGCAGCCAGCCCTAGGAAAGGATGACAACAGACTGTCCCAGAGGTCATTTGATGCACAAAGTCTCTTTCCAGCACTACTTGCAGGTCTGCAAAGACAAGGTAGCTCCTTCAGCTTAACTGGACACACATGGAATAGTGAGGACCTGTCCAGCATGGTATCATGTCAGTTGGACACTGCACCAGAACTTACTAGTTCCCTGAGCAGGCACTTGAGGCTGGAAAAGTGAAACACAGAACCAAAACAAAACAAGGTTACAGTTCCACAAGGCCGATACAAGTCTCCTCCATGTAACTATCCACAGGGAAAGAGTAAGGAAACACCTCCCAGGAAGGTTTGCAAGGCCTGGGCTCTGTTCCTGCTGTAATGATCTCAGGAGTGTCTGGAAGATGGAAGTTTAATGTCGATCCAGAAGCCCATTCACAGTCAACTAAGTTTACACAGGTGTAAAACTAATTCCCATAAATACTGCATATACTAAGTGCTCATACAAGCTGCTGAGGACAGGGACAGCAGGGGTGGGCTGCTATTAGAGAACAACATGGAAAGGAACTTGGTGCCATTTGACAATAATATCAGAGCATGAAGTTTTGGGAGGCAAAAACAACAGCCCAGGTCCTTGACTCTATACTGACCTTTTTTGATCCTTTTTTGCTTCCTGTCAGGAATTCTCTATCCTCTCCAAAAATGTCACACCAGAATTTGATGGTAGGATGAAGGGAGCTTTCAATAGAGAAGCAGCATGAGCTCATCCTTTTCTCAGAGTAGATTTGTATCAAAGTACTTTAACTCTTGACACCCAGAGTACCTGGGTCTCCTGACAACACCAGGAATACTCATATTAGCAAGGGATACACTTTGCAGTGTGGATCTAACTGTTTCATTCAAAGAAACACTAACAGGCAAGTCAGCACAAGGGGCCACCTGCAAGAGCATTAGAGACTGCCATAAATATTATGGAGAAGCTGGAAAACATTTGCCATCTACCTGGAAAGACTCCAAGACACTTCCCAAACACAAGGTCTTCCTAGGGAAAAAAAAAACAACTCTCTTTTGTTTCTTTATTCATTATTTTGTGAGGCTGTGAGAAGAAGAGATCATCTTGGATATCTTTTTCTTTCAAAAGATTTTTGAGCACAGGGGAAGATCTGTGTCTACGGTCAAAAGCTTTCCCTGGAAATATTTATAAACCAGGAACTCCAGCATCTGACAATACTAGCAGCCTTATCTAAACCACCATCTAGTTTCTTACTGTGAACAGCATCAGAACTCCCACATAGTGTAAATTCAAAGGGGGAAAACCAGGGAAAGGGTTTGGATGATTGTGTGTGTGTACACATATGTATCTACACACACACACACACATATATATATCCCAAACAAATTGCTCATTCTATAAATCTATAACTGGACTGTCCCTGAAATTAGAGCTTATATATTTTTTCTGCATTAATGTGGGGTATTCTCTCAGTTACACCCTTCTAGTCCCTTCCCCAATGCCATTACAGTCTTGTTTAAAGTCATCTCAGGAGGAAATTCTCTGTAACATCATTTACAAAAATGTATCATTTTAATCAATCATTAGCTTTTAACTGGATTATAGTCTTGTATCACACAGAAATGTGAACAACACCCAACTTACTATTTTCGTATTATTCTATTGCAATTCTGCAAGGCAATTCCCTCTCTCCAGTCCTCATGCTTCCTCCTTTCATTAGCCATCACCACCCTTAACTCCTCCTATTTCTTCTCCTCAGAGTTCTTAAGATTTAGTGAGGAGTGCAGCAAAAGTACTTGAGGGGCAAAGGTGGAATTGATGGCATTTCCTCTGGGTCACTTTTGCCTGATCTGAGGAGGGAGGTACCTCAACATCCCACATCAAGTCCTTGATAACTGCAAAAGAAAAGTCTCAGTAATAGAGAGTTTTCTGTTCAAATACTGAGGCTTCAACTGTTCAACTCAGTCCTCAAAACACACTTGCAGTTGTAAAACAAAACTCAATACTACAATATTCTAAATCACCTTCATTAAATCACCTTGGCCAATATATGCCAGAGAATAATAATTCTTAGTGTTTTTAACCATTTAACTCCATAAGAGTTTAATACAACAGTTTGAGTTTGGTCTTAGTGAAATTCAATGTTTTAGGCTATATCTTTCTTAGTGACTGCCTCATTAGCTAGCACTGCACACAAAGCAATGCTCAGCCTACTCAGGCTGTAAAAAACAAATATATGAATGAATGAAATGAAACAAGGATATAGAAATGGTACCAAAACAATGAGCTATTTCTGAAAGCAGAGTGACTTGCTTAAAATTAACCACTCTATAAATAAAGGCAGCATTGCTTTTATAAAACAAATTAAAATTCCACCAGATATGTCACTGTTTTTTAAGAGATGTACACGAGACTCTAAGGGAGCAGTACCACAGCCTCAGCAGTAACCTGCCTTTGCTGGGAGCGAGGGACAGAAGGACACATTTACACTTCAATACTATGTGCTAATTTGAAATAACTAAAAAGCTGATCCATACCTTAATGGTGTTCAACATTGCCACGGCATCCATAAATCAAACAATTCATAGATTATTTTTGTGCAATACAAAGAGAGAAGCTGCCTATGGCTATGGTATTGCTTTGTATGCAAAACAGAGAATTCCATTAAAAAATAAACAAAACAGTGTAACTACTTTACACACACAGACACATTTTTCTAGTAAGCTTCTGAAGTTTGATTTTACCATACCCATAAACAAACTGTGGAAAGGAAGCAGATGTTAAGAGAACTACAATTAGAACAGTCAGAGATCATTCTCAGTTTGCCTGCAGTTTCCTTGTCCCTCTATGCACAGCATAATCCCCACTCCACAATTCATTCAACTGACAAGACACCGTTTGAAACAAACAAACAAACAAACAAACAAACAGAAAAGGAATTGAAATTCCAATCGCAGTTCTTGAGGCAGGTGGGGTGAGCTCAGGAAACATCCCCTGACCTTTTCCACATGACACAGCCCTGGCAGGGACGCCAGGCAAGCAGCCAGCCACGCTGCACCTCTGCCACCGCAAAACTCCGCGGCACACGCGGGATCCCGCAGCGGGTCCTGCCGGAGCTGCCTTCCCCCGAAACACGGCCAGCCCTACGGATCCATACCTTCAGAGCACCTGGGGAGGGAACAGACAGGCTAACAAAGAGCCAGGCTGCTGCAGATACCTGCCACAGGAAAAGAAGGGCTGCGGCAGGAAGAGAACCTGGCGGGGTCACAGCCATAGAGCTGAGCGCGGCCAGGCCGGCAGAGCCCCCCCTAGCCGGCTCTGGGACCCCTGGCACCGCCACCTTCCCGCCCGGGAACGGGCTCAGAGTCACTCTGGGGACAGGGACAGCACGAGCTCGGCAGCTTGGGTGTCTCTGAGGCTTCCCTGAGCCATGCTGAACACTTGATTGTTTTTAATCTAGTCTGAGGGTAATACAGTGGAGATGGTGATGGGAGTTTTTAAAGGCAAATCCCAAACAAGCTCCCACGTAAAAAACCAGGCATTTCCCAGCTGCTTGTGACTCCCTATATTCTGTTCAAGAAATACAGTTTTACCTGGCATTTCCCTTACATATCTTCAATTTTTAAGTGACAGGACAGAAGATTTAGGCACGTACTGCTCCCCTTTCATTTCTGTATTTTAAGAATTCTGGACAATTCACCACAAATCACAGGGAGCAGTTCAGCATAGAAGTATACTGTCCCTTTCTATCACCAGGCTTTTCTGATATTCCTGAGCTTTTGGAATATTCACAGGTCAATTCCAAAAAACCTTATAGTTTCCATACCCACCTAGCACACACACAGAACTTGCATACTGCTAACAAACATATATGGGACCAAGTGAATTTGTCAAACACACAGAAGTCACACAGAGCCTTATTTTTTCTGGAATACTGGTGGGTTTATCTACACCTACAAAACCCATAGGAGGATCCAAGCCCTTCTCTCATTCACTCACAAAATCATGTATTTGAGAAGGAAGCAGCTCCACATGTGATGGTCTCACCCTGCAATCAGAATCCCAGACTGGTCTGGGTTGGAAAGGACCTTAAAGATCATCTTGCTCCTAACCCTGCCATGGGCAGAGACACCTTTCACTATCCCAGGTTGGTCCAAGTCCCTTCCAACCTGGCCTTGGACAGTTCCAGGGATCCAGGGGCAGCCACAGCCTCTCTGGGCACCCTGTGCCAGGGATTCACTACCTTCATCTCTCCCTAATATTTGTTATTAACAGCAAATTTCCTTGCAATGGTCTTTGCAAAGACACCAGATTTTGAGGAGCTTTGGGCTTTGCAATTAAGAAACACACAAAGATACAAACCATACAGCAAGCAAACAAATAAACCAAGACTTCTACAAGAAAGATTTTGTTTCCAAACAAAGAACTTCCCTCAAAACCTCATCCCTGGCTCTGTGCTGAACTTCTCTGCTGCTGGTAAGACACAAACAACCACTAAGGCTGGGATTTTGGTTAAACTAAGGCTGTAAATGAGCTGAAACAAAAATAATTCCAGTTTCTCACAGCATAAGGCAGGAAAACTAAATGGAAATGACAAGGGTGTAAAAATCCCCAATATCACAGCAGGGTCTGTGTCACAATATGTTTATGCTGTGATGCTCAACAGTCACTTACTCCAAGTGTTTCAGTTCAGTTACACATTTTAGCTTATTCCACAAGCAGGCCAGCACTGCCCAGATCACAAATGTGTGTGTTTGGCCAAAGCTTTCAAAAGTATGGCTAGTGAAAAGATTATGTTCTGCAAAGCATGGAATCCCCTTAATTCCATTTGCTGAATAATGAGCTGAACAGCTCATTAAGAAAGAGCCATCACTTTAGGCAAAGCCAGTCCATGGAATACAACTAAGAAGTACCAAGGGAGACAATCCAGGTTGGAGCAGCAGCACTACAACCTCAGGAAGATCACTCTAACCAATGTCTCTTCCAGAAAGATGATTAACTATGTTAGTAATTAGTTACTACTAGCTATATTACTAATAGGAGAAAAAATAAACCCAATCCACAATTAATTTTTAAAGAGTGTGAACTGTTTGAACCTGAAGTTCTCTGCTCATCATTAGAATCTGTCCTCAATTAAGAAACCCACAAGGTGGTTTTGTGCACAAATTGGGAAAATTTTCAACTGTAACACCTTTTGCTTGTTGACAAACACAGCAGGACCATCTCCTGCTCAGCCTGGTTTGTGTTCCCAGCCCCACACCGGTGACTGGGCTCAGCTCCATCAGGTACTGCAAGTCCTTTCCCTTCTCCCAAGAGTTCAGTGCCAGCAGCAATTGATGGTGCAAATGGGAGAGCTGTATGTACATCCAATTCTATTTCAGTCCTCAAAGAGACAAAATATCTACTTCATTCTTCAAAGTACCTTCTTGACTCTGGCTTCTTTTTTGCCTTTTCCACAATTAAACACAATAAAATCCTGTTAATAGCCTGCATTAACTGTACTTCATAAAGCTTTCTGAGCAAACAGCACCACTTAAAGATGAATTTCAATACAGATGAAATCTTTTCATGTACTTTCAACTCTTTTAAGAAATATCAAGATTTGCAGAAGTACACAAATAAGTTATTAAAAAATAATAATAAAAAAGGAAGTACTCCAAAATGTCTCCTATGGGAATAGCTTTGTATAGTTGTGCTAACTCCATTTCAAGTTCTTCTCACCTAAATTTAGACAACTACACATTAGTTTATTAGGCTAATGATTCAGGTTTCCTCTCTTTACAAGGGAAATTAAGGAATTCTGGCAGCAGCAATTTATCCTGCCCTCGGACTGTGGACCAGCTATGAAAAGGGAAAAAAACCAAATGTAGAATCAAAGTCTTGGCTTTGTCACCAAATATCTGATGTATTAAGCTTTGTTTATGACAACAATTGGTCATCACACATTTTTTACTTAAAAATTCAAAGGCATTAGACACAACACACTTTAAAGCTATCTAATGTAGAGGTAACCTCTATAATACTTCCAGCTACTTCTAAAATTAAACTAATTCATCGAAAGCAGTAGCAAACACAGTAACCAAAATGAAATACATTGTCACCGTTCTTCAATCAGTATTTACAAAAAGGACAGATACATCACCTAATTTCTGAATCAATATCAGTCTGGTAAAGCAAGTTACAGCCTCTTAAACCTTTTATTTCCCTTGGAATTTCTGAGGAGCACTTCCAGAGGAAAAGAGAACAGCACTACAGGGAGAACACAGGCTGAAAGGATGGACACTGTGAGCACCTCCAGTTCTGCTGACACATCCTCAATGAAATATTCTCTGCTGCAGAAACCTCCTTTTGAAGAGTTTAGAGGATCCCAGAGAACAAGTGTTACAAGCAACAGCACAAGTGGGGTCCAAGAGCTCTCAGGCCTTTACCACACTCATGGAATGGATGATGGAAATCATCTGAACTGAGTCAGTCATTGGCAGAAAACCTTGAATTTCATGAGAGAAAACTTCCTATAAGACTTAGGGAAAAGAATGATGAGGTACAAGAGTCATCAGTTGTAGAATCACAGGATGGTTTGGGTTGGAAGGGACCTTAAAGATCATCCAGTTTCAACCCTTAATGAGAGAAGAGTTGAGATAACCACTTCAAGAACGTTGTAAGTGATTTCAGAATTAAATTCCACAATCCTAAAGATGCAAAAGGCCTTGAATTGGGCACAAAGAGCTGACTTAACTTGCTGAATTTTACATAATGTGAAAAGTCTTAACCTAAACCCCTTGGATCCATTATGCTCATTTTTGGAAAGAGAATTCAAAGATTATAACACTAAAACATCCTTTGAGAGGGGCACAAGCCTTCACAGAGAAACATTTTCATCATCATTGTATCATTCTGGAGTAATGCAGCAACAAAACTTTCTAAATGAGACGCTCTCCTTCAATTTTTAATTACAGTCATGCAAAATTAAAAATCTTTTGCAAACACCTGTTCCATTGATGTGGACACCCAAGTGTTCACCTGTTCACATCACATTAATTTCCAACAGCCCAAGTGTCAAATTTCAGTCCAGCCCAAACTGTCTTGTCTAGTCCAAGGGGATATAGACAACTGTTGTAAATAAATGAACATTCTAGTCAAAACAATTAACTGTTTAAAACAATGATACTGTACACAAATTAAAGTTGAATTGCCATAAATATTTTTTAAAACTACATGAAAAACATACTAGCAGATATCTTTCAAGTTAATATTGGTCTTATGCAGTAAATGTTTTCCTTAGCATACACAACAGTTTGATTTAGGGCAGAAATTACCCTGCTCCAAAATAATTCAGTCATAAAAACTTACCAAAACCTAGTAAAAATCAAAATTAGATAAACTTCTGTCAGTCTTAAACTGGCAAAAACTTTAGTTTGTTGCTCATTCATAGATTGAGATGGTGACTGCTTATTCATGGGATTTGCAACATGCCAGTTTCAGTGTATGTGCTTCCGGAATAATTGCAGAGATTCTAATACTGAAAAGAACAGTTCTGAAAACACCACCCACTGCTAAGTTCCTGTCTGAAGAAATCATTAAATTAGTCTTTATTTTCTCCACACAAAGGAAAATAATTTTTATAAGAAATGCTTGTTATGCCTTAGGCGCAAGACTTGGAAGAATCCAAAATCATGACCTCCTGTAGAACGGGAACTGGGCCACTGTGGGGAAGAGAACTGGGATATGCAGGTCTTCCATGACCTCATTAATTATTAGGAGATCTCTGTGTGCTGGATTTACAGGTTGCTAATCTCACTCCTCACAGGCTCCATCAGCCTTTGGAGCAGCCCAGGATTCACTTCTCCCTCCGTTCCTCAAGAACATCTTGGCGCAAAACTGTCTTTGGGATGATGACTCATGAGCAAGATGTGTTTCCCCTTTCCTAAATTACTTGCCCAGGGCAACACAACTTTCCTGGATCATTCCTAAATTTTACTGAAGTCCTCTGCTTCAGCAGGAGCAGAGAAGGTTGTTGATGCCAACAGCACAGGAAGCTTTCCATAACTTCCAGAGACATGTGGAGCAATAACTGATGGAGACTTCCAGACTTGGTACCCAGGGAATAATTAGCCAACAGTGAGAGAAATGATTTTTCCTGAGACCAATGAAGACGACATTGACCGGATGATATTTGTTATTCCTCAGTGGATAACTGACAAGCTTGAGAAGAAAAAAGGCAACATTCTCTTTTTCTGCAGGTGACACCAAGTAACTCTACAGATAAATGGAGCATGTCAAGGCAATGAGCATGAAGAAACAAGAGACACCAGGACAGACTGCACGACCTCTGAGCAACCTGCTCCAACACTTGACTGTCCTCAGGGTTCAAAAGTGTTTCCTTATGTCCACTAACATTTCAATCACTGGCAATGAAGTTTAATTCAAGATTTCTCAAGTTACTACATGCAGCCATTTCCCTTCACACTTCTTGCTGCCAGCCACTATTTGATTCTCTCAAAGACCTGCATGTTTATGAACTGTCTGTGAGCAATTCCACAAAATTCCGGGAGCCTGTAAATAAAGTGTTTGAAAGACACAGGTCTAAGAAATTCACAGATGATGCACATTCCCTAATTGCAGAGTAGTCAGACATCTACACAACTCACCCAGTGAGACCCTGGGAAGGCATGTTCTGTTTGGCAGCAATTACTTTCAATGTTCATCCACAATTAGTTTCAGTATAATTCAGCAGTTAAACAAAATGCAGCAGTTAAACTTCTCTCTCATGCACCAAAGGAAAACTTGAGCCTCTGCTCTTGTCTTTCCCGAGGCTGGAGAATGGGAAAACTTCTTCATCTTTGGGAAAAGGAAATTGGACAGCTCAGTCTTGTAGTGGGCTACAGACTCCTCCACACAAGCACAAACACGATTTAAACCTCATTCCTGGCAAAAAGCTTTCAACCAAACACTACATGTGTGCAGGAAAGAGAACTGGACTCATGGCAAGATTATTTTCAGCACTGCTTAAGACATTCACCCATGGTTCCTTCACAGCTACAAAGTATTGGCCATAAAGAACCTCCCACTGGTTTAAGAAATGAAGTAATTCTTCAAGTAAAGTTGGACTTGATCATCTTGGAGGTGTTTTCCGACCTTAATGATTCTATGATACCAAACAGACGAGAACGGACAGTGTGCTTACAGACCAAGAGGTGACAATGATGGCCAAGTTGTGACAATGAAGGACCAAGAACTGGGATGCTCATGGATAAAGGTACTGGCACAAGTGTTACAGCCAAGTCCTGGAAAGGGCATGGCTAATGGAAGTCACACAAGGGTTACAGCCAAGTCCTGGAAGGGGCATGGCTAATGGAAGTCACACAAGGGTTACAGCCAGGTCCTGGAAAGGGCATGGCTAACAGAAGTCACTCAACGGTTACAGCCTGAGTACCCAAGAATTGGATGGTGCTGCCATCTTGACTCACTCTGGCCTGACATGGGCAACTGAAATTAAAGGAGCAGCAAGGACATCGTGCTTTAAACAAGGAGACGGACGGTGACGACAGCTCCTGGTTAGCTGCAAGTTTATTATTTAAGTGATGCCAAGACGCTCGTGGCGATGATGCTTGGACACTGCCCTGGGGGAGAGGAAGCCGAAGGGCCCCGAGGCCAGAGGGGCAGAGCTGCCGGCCTGGGGCCGGGCAGCTCGTGGGGCTCGGTGCCGCCGGGACCCCCGGCGGGGC